>CM053507.1:119444477-119530295 GCA_028627145.1 Eidolon dupreanum | reverse complement strand
GTAAATGTTCCATGTGCACTTGAATAGAATGTGTATTCTATTCAACAGAATGTATATTCTGTTATTGGGTGAAATGTTGCATAAATGTCAATTAAGTTACGTTGATTGGCAATGTTGTTCAAGTCTTCCATAGCTTTACAAATTTTCTGTTTACTCACTCTATAAATTATTGAGAGGGATAAGTGTGACTTTGTTTAAATCTGCTTGCAGTTTAATCAGTTTTACTTCATCTATTTTGAAGCTCTGTTATTAGGTGCATTTAGGGCTATTTTAGGATTTTTGAGTCTCTTGAAGAATTGATCCTCATTATCATCATGAAATTCCTGGTAATATTTATCTCTTATTTCTTGTAATAATCCCTCCTCTGAAATCTACTTTAACTAATATTAATGTAGCTTTCTTTTGATTTTCCATTTTTCTTTTTACTAATATTAGCATGATATATCTGTCTCTGTACTTTGACTTTTAACCTACCTATTTTTAGTGTTCAACTTGGGTTTCTTGTGACAGAATATAGTTGAAACCTATTTTATCCACTTTTACAATCTGTCTTTTAATTGTTATTTAGACTGTGATATTAAATGTGATTGTCAATATGGTGGAGTTTTTAATCTACCATTATGCCATTTGTTTTCTACATGCTTCATTTGTTCTTTGTTCCCTTTTAACTAGTTTTCTGCTTGTTTTTTGATTAATTCAGTAACATTTATTATTGCACTTTTATCTCTTTTATTAGTTCATTAGCTATACCTTTGTCTTTTCTTTTTAGTGGTCGTTCTGGTATTTACACTATTCATTTTAAACTATCACACTCTAGCTTCAAATAACATTATACCACTTCACTTATAGTATAAGAATCTTACAACAGGACACTCCCTTTCCCACCCATACTTTGTGCTATTGTTGTTATTTATTTTACTTTCACAAATAATATAAATCTCAGAATACATTATTATTTTTAAATTAATTAATTAATTTTTTATGATGGTAGTATAAGTAAGTTTCAAGTGTACGATTCCAGGCATTGTGTGTTCACCACCCATAGTTAGATTTCTTTCCCAGAATACATTATTATTATGTTTGTTTTAAGCAATTAATTATTTTTTAAATAAGAAGTGGAAGTCTTTTAAACACTCATATATTTATCATTTCCAGTGTTCTTCAATCTTTTCAATATATCCAAACTTTGATCTAGTATCATTTTCCTTCTGCTTGAAGGATTTATTTATACATTTCTTATAGTCCTAATCTGCTGGTGATGAATTCTCTGAGCTTTTATAGATTTAAAAAGTCTTTTTTGCCTTAATTTTTAAAGATATTTTTTTCCAGATATAGAATTCTTGGTTGGCAGTTAATATTTTCAAGACGTTGCTCCATCTCTTCTGCATGCATTGTTTCTGAATAGAAATCTGCTGTCATTTTTATCTTTGCTCTTTTGGACATAATTTCTCCTTTTTCTCTGGCTGCTTTTAAGATTTCTCCTTAGTACTCTAGTGACCTCACTAACTTTAACTCATAAGGACAATTTAGTAAAAATTTAACATGCATGGTATTTGTATCATTCATCTGTTTTGTGCCTTTTCAGCCTTACCCTTTCTCATTGATGATTGGTGATTTTCTGACGTGACTTGTGCAATGAGCAGCATGCTCACCTTGAGGACAGCTCCCCTCCCCAACTCCACCTTTGCAGATCCAACATGCACTTTCCTTTTGCACCTCTCTGTTATGCTGACAGGCTAGGGCCCTGGATGTAGAAGCACTGTCTTTATAACCCCACTCCACCCTAGCAATCCCAGTTCCGGGTTAGCTGTAGAACAAATTGGTGGATGATCAAACAGGCTCCAAGAGCACTTCAGGCAACAGATTTATGGTTTCTCACCTTTTATCATTGAGGGTCCTGTGTACCACAAAAGATGAGTTCAGTGGATGGATGGGGAGGCAAGGGACTTATCTGGAGGCCTGCTAACAAAATCTGCCCCAAAGTTTTGTTTTATTGAATATTTAGTTGAGGTAGCTTATGCATATACATTTATGTTGGGGTAAGATTGGGGTAAGATTTGGTGATGGAGATTATGCAGCACTAACTACCTGTTCCCTTGGTACCACATGAGTCTAGTCTTACCTTCAGATAAGCTAGTCCAGGGACAAGGGATATCATTCCTTTGGTTTGTGATGAGGCCTTACTCAGCTCTGCTGCTCCCGTCTACCCCTAAAGCTGGTATCAGTGACTTCTTTGAGCTTAAGGCAGGAGCCAAATGCTGGCTTGATTGCAGGAACACTGCTGATTACTCTTTTCATGAACGAGGCTTTTCTCTAAGCAAGATTCATCCAGCAACGGACTCTAGCAAGGGTTTCCAACCTCTGGGCCGCGGACTGGTACTGGTCTGCAGCTTGTTAGTAACCAGGCCGCACAACAGGAGGTGAGTGGTGAACTAGCGAAGCTTCATCTGTATTTGCTACCACACCCCAGCACTAGCATCACTGCCTCAGCTCCACCTCAGATAATCAGGCATTAGATTATCATAGTTGCACTGGTCCCTGTTGCCAAAAAGTTTGGAAATCACTGGTCTATGAGGCCAACAGAACAATACAATTACTAAGCCTGACTCTTTGTCAGATTTTGCTTTCTGATTTGCCACACTAAACATAACAGCAGAACTGGCTACAGAATTTGTTGGGGCTCAGTACAAACGTAATTTTGGGCCCTCTTGGGCCCTTGTTCAAATATTATTAAGAATTTCAAGATGATATCAGCAGAGCACTAAATCAAGTAAAGAGCCTTTCTGAGGATGAGACCCTGTGCAGCTTCTGGCCCTATGTAATAGGATATATAAATACCACAAAATACTTAAATCTTTTTGTTTTCTTTTTGAAAGTGTAAGAATTGAGAATACTGGAGATTAAAACATTTTCTTGGTATATTTGAATTATACTTAGTGGTTATTTTCAAGCAGACTACCTGAGTTCATATGCCTGCTCCACAATTTACTAGTAGGGTAAATCTTAAGCAAGTTAAATAACTTCTCTATATCTCAGTTTCCTTGTTTGTAAAAATGGAGATAATAATAATGTCTAATTCAAGAGATTATTTTCAGGTTAAATGAGATCATATATGTAAGGTGCTAAATATACTGCCTAGGGCTCCAGCTAGCTCTTTTATGCAATTTAGGAAAAGAGCCCCTTTGGTCAGGTGAATTAAAAGAGGCACCACCTCTGGCCAATGAGTCAGAGGAAATTACCCCTTCCAGGTCTATGTTTCAGGGCCCAGGACTTGGCAAGCAGAGCATGGCTGGATTTCAGTCCCACTCACACCCTTGGAAGGCTCTTTTGTGCTGGGCACAAGTGCTTAAGCATGTGGGTGGCCATGATCACATCCGATACATAGTGAATGCACCATAAAACCATAGCTCATGCGGGGCTGTGTATTATAGTGGTTAAATCCATGGCCTCTGAAATCAGACCTAGATGCAGAATTGTGGAGTTGTGAAGTTTGTCTTCAACACTCTCCACCTTCCTTCTGTGCATGCACCCCTACTTCCTCTTTAAAGAAAGCTCATTCTCACTCACGTTCTATGAGGAATTGGACACAATCAGGGAGTTTAGAAAGCTAAAGCTGGTCAAGTCCTGATTAGACAGATTGTTTTCTTGGGATCAAGACCTTTGAGAGGGAGAGTCTGGCAGCACCATTCAACCCTGGCCTTGAATTCTGACTGCTGAATCAGCAGAAAATGTGTACAGGAAGTAGGAGAATGGCCTTGTATTCCCTATTGATTCTAGCTGAAGTTTCATATCCCCAGCACCTGGTACGGTGGAAAAATGTTTTATTTATAGTCATGATAATTTCCTTCAGAACAGAAACCATGTGTTAATTTCTTTTTAATATCTGAAATGTTAGGCATATAATACACATTTGGTAAGTATACACTCAATATAAGAGCATTTTTGGTATAGTATTTTGCAAGATGCTTTTATAGGAACTGCTTCATTCTGTTTTCACCACGACCATATGAAGTATTAAAATAGACCTTTTCAGGCCAATTTTACAGATGAGGAAGGTGAGATGCAAGAGGGAACATGACCTGCCCATGACCTCAACAGGTAGAAGCTTACCAGGAACCCAGGCATTCACCAGATTCCATGTCTACTCTTTAACCCTAGAGACACCAGAGATTCCCGAAGGCTAGCTGGCAGGCCAGAGTCAGGCTATTAAGGAATTTTCAATAGTCCTCAAAAAATTAGAAAAATAAAGACAGGTAGAATGTTCATTTTTCGTAAAGCCAAACTTACTTGATTTAAGAAGATATCTTTTATACTGAGATGATTTTTATGTAAAAATATTTGTTCTTTTACAGTGTTGCTAGGTAAGAGTTCTTGTTTATTTGACATACTAAAAATTGCCAAACTGACCTTTTTCAATTTCCCAAAGTTTTTTGACGTTTTACTGGTGTGTAAAATCTCAAAGACTGGGAAGCGCTGACAATACTGTACCATATCTTTTGAATAAATAAATAAATGGAAGATCCAAGGCAACTAAAAATCCTTATCCTACCAACCAACTTAGGCTAGGCATCCAAGCTAGAGATTAAATTGGAAAAAACTGGATTTGAATGTCTGCAGTTTCAAACTGGGTCAGTGCATCATCTTTGGAAAGGGAGTGAGGTAGGGTAAAGAGGATCTAAAAAGAGAGATCATACTCCAAAATAACCAGAGTTTCTCTGAGTAACCATACTTGGAACAATGCCATTTTGTTTTTTTCGTTTTTTTGATTAGCCTGATCAAATACTCTGCCCACTTAAGGGAAATTGACCTTGGAAACAATGTTGTGGGAGAAATGGCTGCTGCTGACATACTTGAAGCACTGAAAACCAGAAAGACAGGTAGAGCGTTTCAGTTTGTGTTCCTTTCCACTTTTCCACATCGACTCATTCCTAAATGCTTTACTACTCACACCTGTTGGGTGTCCTACAATTCAACTGGATTCTAACACTATCTACCCAGAGATAACATCAGATTTCACAGGTTAAGGGCTCAGTCACACAAGACTGCCCTCTATTTCAGATGCCAATGCAAGTCCAGGTTGTGTCCCCTGTGCTCCTGACTGACTGGTTATAAATCAGAGGCTCCCACGACCTCCTCCTTGGATTTGATTAACTTGCTAGAGCAGCTCACAGGACTCAGAAAACCAGTTTACTCACTAGATTACCAGTTTATTAAAAAGGACATTAAAAGATACAAATCAACAGCCAGATGAAGAGAAACATATGGTAGGATTCCGAGCAAAGGAACTTCTGTCCTCATGGAGTTTGGGCCCTGCATAGTGGCATGTGGAAGCATTCTGGTTCCCCAACCTGGAAGCTCTTTGAACCCCATCCTTTTCAGTTTTTTATGGAGGCTTTATTACATAGGCATGAATTATTAAATCATTGGTCATTGGTGATTGATTTATCCTTTAGCCCCTCTTTCCTCTGCAGAAATCTGAAGGTTGGACTGAAAGTTCCAACACTCTATTCACAATCCTTTGGCAACCAGCACCCAACTTTAGAGATTTTCCAAAAGTCACCTTATTAAAATAAACTCAGTTGTGGTTGTAAAGGACTTGATATAAATAACAAGAAACTCTTTTACCTTCATGAATCTAAAGCAATTTTTGGGAACTGAGGACAAGAGACCAAATATTATCACAAAAGATGCTCCCATTGCTCTTATCACTTGGGAAATTCCAAGAGTTTTGGGAGATGTGAGCCCAGAACTGTGGACTGAAACCAAATATATATGAGAAATATATTTTGGTCAACTGAATGACAAAATATATATTTCTTATAAATCACAATATAGCGGGCCTTTATAGGAAAATCAGTGTGAACTCTTGGTTTCAAGTGATACAAAACCAACTGAAACTGATTTAACTACAAAAGGAAATTTGTTGACCCATATAACTGAAAGTCCAGGGATGGTTCTAGCTACAGGTCCAGGTGGATTCAGGGCTTCGAATAGCAGGGCTCCTGGAAGGTCTGCTTCTGTGTTGATTTTATTCTCAGGCAAGTTCTTCCTACATGGTGCTAAATTGAGAAGCATTTTACATTCTGCCATTTTTATCTTAAGAAAGAGCCTTTCTCCTGATTTCATTGGGCTGTCATCAGTCATATGCACACCTTTTAACCAATCACTGTGCCAAGTAGAAGAAATACACTAAGTGGTCAGCTCTGGGTTATGTACTCTCCGCTGGGAGGGCAGGGGAATGGAACCCCCTAAAAAACTCGAGATCTATTACAGAAACTAAAAAGATGTTGAGATGATGAATGACAAGATCAGAATTTTGCTTTCAGATAATTAATTGGGAAGTAGAGTCCAAGGTGGATTTGGGGTTGGGGAAATCTGGGGTTGGGAAGACCAGAAGTCTCCCACAATTGTCTGGGTAAAATATATGACAGTGGGAATGAAAAAGAAAGGACTAAGGAGTAAGAACTTATTACAGAAATAAAGTCATTGTTATGATAACTCACATCAAGAAGATATAAAGAAAATATATTAAGTGAGAGGAGAGTTGTCAAAATATAATAAGAATGTGGGAGAATGCCCCTCCCAGAAGCCTAAGACCCAGACCATCAAATGGAGTTGTGAGATATCCTACCCACTTACTATTACGTTCTTCCCCTCTCAGGTAAACTCCCAGTCTTAAAAATTACAGTCACTCCTCGGATCTCCTCAGAGACCTTCAGATCTATTTGGAAAAATAGCAAGAAATCTAATGTTAGCAGTAAAAAGAAGAAAAAGGTATGTATGCCTTTGGATGTTTGTGTCTATTAGTCACACCCACCAGGGGGCGCCGTATGGAGCCTGGCCACTCAGCTGGTAGACTCTGCCATCAGCGGCCAATTTTGTACTTAATAAAATTATGAGAATTTTGATTATAGGTAGCAGTTCCCTAAGTCATCAATCCATTCTGATAGATGATTGCACCAAGGGACAAGTAGTAAAGAAACAAGATAGTTTCCTCAAGAATTAGTGCAAACCTACTTCTCTCTTCAACTCCCCCACCCGCGGTTACCCATATCCTGGTTCCTGTTCGTGTATAGTGGGTCTGAAATTTACCTAAACTCTTTATGAAGCATGTGCTACCTCTTAAGGGGTAATGATTTACATATGTTTACTCTCTGTTGTATGAAGTTGAACTTTTTTTCTTTTTTAAATTTATGATTTCCTGTTCATTATTTCACAGGCTAAAAACTGAATATGGATACCAAATTTTCTTATGGATGTTATCTATTTCCATAGCCAGACATGCCTAGAAAGATATCAATTGTTCTATAATAATATTTTTTCACTGTAACCAACCCCTTTTCAAGTTCTAAACTTAATAAGACTGTTTTATGAAAGGTCAAAGTAGTGTTAATCCTTGTCGTTTTTCTAAAACATGGTTTCACAAGTAAGCCTTAGTAAAAAATATGTGGGATTCTTCTCTGGAGCTTCTTCTCTTGTGCATGTAAAATTTATAATTTGAAGAAAGTCATGATCTTTGTTCAAAAAAGAAAGAATCTTCTTTCATAAATATATCTATAGTTGGGAATGATAAGAATGTTGCAAAATAATAACCACTTTCTAAAAAACAACATCCCCCAAAATCGGACTCAAGTGAGGAAACTTCTAATCACTTTACCTCCAGTGAAGATGTCAAATAACTCTATGGGAAATGGAAGAGGTGTAGTTGATTAATGTATGGATGATAAATTGGATTAGTTGAATTTTATATGCCATGACAAAATGGTGCAAATGTAAAGCATAAACCCAATAATTCTATAAATTAGAATTCTCTATGGAAACTTACTGCTTGCCACATCTGTGATCTTGGGCAACTCAGATAACCCCACTGTTTCTCCTTATGTAAAATACAGATAAGAATAGCATCTTTCTCATTTGGTGAGCATTGAATGAGGTAACATATGTCAAGCATTCCAGGGTAATACCTGTTTCATAATACATGCTCAAAAATAAATATTAGTGGCTGTTATTATTGATGTATATTGGTGTTAAAATTGAATGATTCCAGTTCTCAGAACAGCTGCACAAGAAAAATAGAAAAGAAAGAAAAAAAAGAAGACAAGACCTTTTTATTGTGAAGTTAAAAAACTATCATCTATTCTATGTATAAATGCTGCCGAGTTGGTGGCACCAAACTAACTGGAAGTGGGAATGGGTATAGTAAATATAGTATATTATGTTCTTAGCATTTACTTAGAAAGACAAGATCCTCATATGTTAAAAGTAAATAACAGTAGTGCATAAGAATTGAAATAATATAACACATCTTCAGAATTTATATATACAATGTATGAGGACTCCTGAGAAATTGTTCCTGCTTTAAAAAAAAAAACAAAATGACAACAACCAAACTTTTTTTGAAATTTGCCACTAACATCCACTGGGTGGAAGTGTAAAGTCTGTTATTTTGGCAATGTCAATCAAAATGAAAAATACATAACTTTTGACCCAAGAATTCTACTTTTAAAAATTTATTTTACAGATATACTCTCACACATGCGGAAGGAATTATGTATAGAGGAATTATGTATAATAAACACTACAGCAGTGTTTATTATACCTTAGAAACAACTAAATGTCTCTCAAAGGGTTCTGAGGGAAATAAATTTTAGTAAATGTGCATGGTGAAATACTATGCACCCATTAAAAAGAATAACGTGGATACATAAGTGCTTATCTAGAAAGGTGTCCTAATAATACTATTAAACCAAAAAAGCTGACTAGAAACTAGTATATGTAAAAATTTCATATTGAAAACAAATTGATGTAATATGAGTTAGCAATTCCAATTCTGGGTATAAATCAAAAAGACTTGAAAGCAGAATCATGAAGAGACATACATACACTCCTGTTCATAGCAGCATTATATACAATAATCAAACAGTGGAATCAACCCAAATGTCCATCAGCAGATGAATGGATAAGCAAAATGTGGCATACTCCTACAATGGAATATTATTCAGCCTTAAAAAAGGAAGGAAATTAAGACATATGCTATAACATGGGTAAACCTTGAGGACATTATGCTAAGTGAAATAAGCCAGTTGCAAAAGGACAAATACTATATGATTCCACTTGCATAGCTACCTAAAATAGTCAAACTTAGAAACAGAAAGTAGAATGGTGGTTGCCAAGTGGAGAAGGGGGAAATGGGGAGTTGTTTAATGGCTATAGAGTTTCAGTTTTGGAAGATGAAAAGTGTATAGATTTGCTGCCTAACAATGTGAATGTACTTAATACTACTAAACTGTATACTTTAAAATGGTTAGGATGGTAAAATTTGTGATGTGTATTTTACCGGAATTAAAAATTTTAAAAATGAGTTGATGTAATATGTGTCTGTTTATAAATATATAGGTATTTCTAGAGATCTATTAAGAGTACTTACTTTTTTTCATTGCATATTCATTTAACTATATTAATATTTTTATCATTCATGAGTCATCAATTGAAACTTAAAATTGTTGGATAAACATCACTTTTTGGTTGCTATGTGAACCAGTGCCAAAATAGTAGAAGAAAAACAATTTTGTTATAATTTCATGGGAAGACATGAATAAATGGCAGCAATGAGATGTCAGTGAGTACACAAAGATAAGTAAGTTTTTCCTAAGTGCAGAGGGCAATCCAGCCAGAGCAGGTAGGGGAAATTCTGTCCAATTTTGGAGATGTTAAAATGTGAGGGGAGAAAAAAAGTCCAAGGTATATTTACATGACTGAGCAGATCAATTTGACAAGAGTCTCAGGGAGGAGTGCTTGGGGATAACACTAAAAAAGTACATTGGGGCCACATTGTGGCAGCATTTAAATGACCAACTGTGACATTTAGATTTTGTTCTGATGATAATTCAGAGCCATGGAGCAGGAGAGTGCCAGGTGGAAAAGGGGAGATAGGAAAATTAAACAGTACATTAGATTGAATGCCAGTTAGACTGAAGAGGAGAGACAGGAAGGAAGTCAGGACACAATAATCCAGGGGCTGGGTGATGAGGTTCAGACTTGGCATGAGCATGTGTCATTCCCTGTCCTTAACCAGCTTCTATCATTCATCCTTTCATCTGAGTTTTTCTCCTTTTCTCTTTCAAACTGTTTAGTTTCTACCAACTGGGTGCATTTTATCCTCATCTGGTTCGAGCCTTCTTTTTTTTTTTTATTAGCTATCTTGCATTTATAGCCATCTCTAGTCAAACGTATGGTCACTTAATATGAACAGAACATGCATTGTGTATGGTTCATCTGGGTTTGTTTATAGGCATTTTTGTCTGGCTCATAAAGTTAATGTGGTCAAACTCATGACTGCTGCCACTACTACGGCTGTGCTCCAGCTGACAGCTTGTAGAGGGTTGCTTTCTTCACTCATTTCCTGACCTCCAGGGCCTCCCATCTTCCCCCCATTTCAAACTTCACCTCTTCTATGAGGCTTTCCCTCACTGCATCAGTCCTCAGAACATCTCTGTCCCTCACAGCACTTAACAGGCCACTCAAAAAACAGCATGTATTAGCACCTAGTCAAATGTGACCCTATGTCCATATTTATATTTTTAGGTATTTATGCATCCTTGTCTCCTCTCTCAAACTCCTTGAGCTTGGTTAGCCCCTACTCAGGCACAAAGCTTGACACCTGGAGATGAGGGAATGATGGAAGGCCCAGTACGAGCTGGGAGGCTCTGAATCCCAAACCTGACACCGCAGGTGTCCACCACTAGGTGGTGGTGGAAATCAGGCATCTCCTTAGGCTCTCTGTGCCTTAGCTTTCTCATCTTTTTAATGGAGACGTTGTCTGCTTTGCTTGGGAAAACATAATTATATGACCCTGGACTAGCAATAAAACCCTGGCTACAAAACTGTCATCATCACGCAGTGGCAGTGTGGTCTTTAAGTTACTTCTCTGGACCTCATTCCTCCTACATATAAAAGGTTAAATTAGATCAGAGGTTCTCAGATAGTGGTCCCGGGGGTTCCTGGGATCCGTTCAGAGGTTAAAACTATTTGCATAACAATATTCCGAGCTATTTCTCTCTTTTCATTCTCTCTGTGTGGTGTTTCCAGAAGCTACATTATGTGATGTCATCGCTCTAATAATAACTTGTAGGGTTTATTACTGTTATTTCAAAAATTTTCCTGTTTTAATTTCTTTAAAAGCAAGTATACATCCTCCACAAACAAAAGCTCTTTAAAGTCTTAATAATTTGTAACTGTAAAGGGGTCCTGCGACCAAACGTTTGAGAACCGTTGAACCAGATTTCTAGACGATCATGAGGGACATTCATTCATTCAACAAATAACTTGTCCTCCTGTAGCCAGATATTTTTTAGATACGGGGGACAAGGTGATGATAAAGGCATGGTCCCTGCTCTGATGGAATTTACATTTGGGGGCGTCGACAAATGGATATATTAACGAGATAATTTCTGAGAGCGGTAAGTTTCATGAAGGCATAAAACAGAACGTGTGGCTCCTGCGCCGAGTGCGCTGGCTCTCATGACAGTAACACTCAACAGCTCGGTGGCCGGACTTCACCACGCTGTCGTACCCAGGCCCTTAGCCTTCTAAATTACCCCATCACCGGGAGTGGGTGGGGACTGCGGCCGGGCGCTGGCGTACGGTGACGTCACTGTCCCGCGCCAGCCAACCGCGGGCGGCCTCCGCCGTAGGCGTCGCAGTAGCAGGCGGCCTGCGGGCGGCGCTGTGGCCCGTCGGGCGACCCTACAGAGCCGCCATAGCCGCCCGCCTTCCCCGACCCAACGTCTCCGCCGCCGGCTCCGCGCCGCCGCCATGGCCGACGTGGAAGACGGCGAGGAGCCCTGCACTCTGTCCTCTCACGCTGGGAGTTCAGGCTCCAAGTCGGGAGGCGACAAAATGTTCTCTCTCAAGAAATGGAACGCGGTGGCTATGTGGAGCTGGGACGTAGAGTGCGATACGTGCGCCATCTGCAGGGTCCAGGTGATGGGTAAGCGTTGCACGCGAGGCCCAGGTCGCGCTACGGCCTCTGCGGGACTGGCTCCGGACCGGGGGACGGGCGAAGGCTCGGAGAGACCCCTGCCCGAAGGAGAAGGAGCGGGGATCGCCTTGCCCCAGAGCCGGGGGACAAGGGGCCACGCCAGTGCTGTGGCCGCCACCTGGGGCCGTGAGGTCGCTCAACAGATGTACAGCGCCTGGGGCTGGAGTCTAGGGAGAGAAAAGGGCAGTAAGCAGCGTAATTAGATAAGATAAGTTCAGGTAAAGATGGGTGTAACCAAGAAAATACATCTGGGTGGTTCGTTGGGAACTGGCCACTTCGTTTAGTGTGGCCATCTCTAGCGCCATCTCTAAAAGCAAACCTCAAAAGGGTCAGGGTAAAGGTCCTGATTCAGCAGAGCACTTTAATAGTCCTGGTCACTCACCAAAGTGATGCTCTGGTTATCTTGCAGAAAAACGACACCGTCAGTTCTCTTGAGAGATGCAAGGAAGTAAAGTGTTCCCAGCCATTGCATTTCTGGATTAGCTACTGCTATGCTGCTTGAATCATTTAAATCTAAATGATTCAAGACGGGTCAGACGGCACTCGCTTGGCTTGAAGGAGATACATTGTGGTTCAAAAATATTTAAATTTTATGGGAATTGAATAATGTAACCCCCTTTCCAGAAGCATAAAACTTAATCCCTTTTCTGGACCCTCCCTGTCATAGGATGCCATTTCCTGGAGAACATACTGCCCTACTCTAAGACTTTTGTGGAGAACCTGCTTTTGCAAAAATAAATCTTCTTCTTTCTATGATATTTGTAATAAAATATATCAAGTGAAACCTTTCAGAACAGTTTCATCCCGTTTTGTTTTATATTGTTTCAAGCTCTCAGACCACCTTGAAAAAGGCACTGTTTAAATGCAAGTTGTTATTTTTAAGTAGAGCATTTAAAAGTTGTGAGAGCACCTTAAATATTGTATCTTGAGGGGAGGTGAAGAAAACTGAGGTTTCTGTAGTTTAAAAACTTTGTGCCTTGCTCTGAAAATAGGAGAGAATTGGAGGAAATAAAGAGAATTGCTCTCCTTTCATTCTTTTGCAAGACAGGCTTTGCTAAAGATTTTGTCACCTAAATTTCTTTGTTCCTAAAAGGGCATTTTCTTTTTCTCTTCATAGAAAATTTTGAACTAGTAAGTAGAAATGTAGAATTTAAGGTAATAGTTGAACTCTTGCAACAAATAAACTTCACTGGGATATTTAAAGTAAGTCAAAGCATGGGCTCTAAATGGCACCCATTCACATTGACTTTCTAATTATAGCAAGTGTTCTACTGTGGATTAATGTTGCAGATTTGCAACAGCTATACTTTGAGTTCAGGAAAATATTCTTTGCGTTTTGTTTACAAGGTGTTAAAATCCACTTAGTGGTCAGGTGACAGCAAAGAAGTTTGTTTTTCAGACTTCTCAGTCCTTACCCTAGCATCAGTCTAAAAGTGTTACTGTTATTGTATGCCTTAGAAATGTGCTGTTTTTAATATTAGGAACATAAAAAGCTTTTTTCTTTTATCTGAAACTTTGGGAATTTTTAATTGATTTAGGTCAGTGTTTGATCTGCTAAGTCAAAGCTTTAAGTATAAGTCAGAGATTCCTAGATTCTATAGAGTGAACCCACTTAATCCCATTTGCTTAATATTTGAATTCATCTCATATGCCATAATGATTTATCATGACTTCTTGACCCTGTCTACTCATTCTGATGTGGTTAACACTCTTCCTTGGTTTCCACTCCCCTCTCTTCATTCTGAAAGAAGCAGACAGCACAGTTAGCAAGTGCTGCAGAGGAAGAGGGGAATGTGCTGGCTCGTACTGCCAAGTTAAAAAGAACCAAAGTAATCCTTCATGGCTATATGTTAAGTTGGACATTTGACAGAACCTATTGTAGACTTCTTTTCCTAATTTGTAAAAGAGGCATTTGGGATCACAAACTCTAATTATGTGATTACACAGAACCAGAGCCATATCTTCACTGTTATATCATGATAGTTAGCTTTTTGCCTGTCTGCCTCCCCATTTGCTGAAGAAACCAGGGACCCATACTTGGTCATTTTGGTGTCCCCAGTGCATGATTTTTACACAGAGTAGATACTCAGTAATTGTGGAATTAAAGAAAGTCTTAGGAGGCAGTGGTTGTTTATAATCCACACTGAAGAGGCCTGGGTGGTGTGTTTTTTCAGGGTAAAAGCATGCGGAGAGAAGCAAACGAATGCCTGCGCATAATCCCTTTTAAGAAGAGAAGCAGGCTTCAGCTTCATGTGTCTATTTTTACAGAATTATTTTTCTCCAGTTTATGTTAAAAACTTTTTGGCTCTCGGTTTGAACTTCCTTTTACCTAATTTTGACTCCTCTTCCAGCTAGTGAATAAATCTTTTTCTTAGTCCTTAAAATATTCAGTATTATCTCGAGACTGAATTTTGAAAAATTCTAATTATATCCTTTAGATTCCTATTCCTAATATTTGCTCCCAAGTAATTTATTAAAATACTTTGCCATTGTTGGGTAAATGCTTTGGGCTCAGACTTATTTGTAAAGGGAGCATTTTCCTTAAAAAAAAAGAGAGAGAACCTAGTATTTAGAAGCTATTTTTAAAACTAATTTGACTTTTATATAGATTATACAGTCACATAATTCAAAAATTAAAGAAAATATGCAATGAAAACTTCTTACCATTCTATCCCCTCCCAGGTAGACTTTATTATTAGTTTCTCAGGTATCCTAGAGTTTCTTTGTATGTATAAGCAAATACCTACTTATGTGTGTATCTTATTTAAAATGGTGTCTTGAAAATAAACTACCCCTAAGGTTGATCTATGTGAGCATGCCAAGTGAGCTTATAAAAACTTCTAATATAGAAGGTTATGGCTTGTTTTTCTCTAGTGGTTGCATCTACTGTCAGGAGTTGTTTTCATTAGAGCTTGTGAAAATAGAAGGTCGGTAACCCTTGTGAAATTGCTCCTGGTCATGAGTAAATTTAAGTAGAGTGCCTTGTACTTTATTCATCTTTAAACGGTTATGTTCAGATGAGAAATTAATATATGAGTCTCTTATCTCCATCTCTAACCCTTTGGGCTTTTATTTGACTTTGAAGTGTCTGGGTTTAAAAATTGCATTCTGAGCATCAGAATGAGAATTGCTATTTGTTTACTTTTAGATGCCTGTCTTAGATGTCAAGCTGAAAATAAACAAGAGGATTGTGTTGGTATGTTGTAATTTTGATCTCTTGCTTTTTCAACTGGAGGTTTTCTCTCAGTGGGGATGTTTGAATTTGCTATTAAGATTGACTTTATCAATACATAAAAATAAACTGTAAAGCAGTGATCTATTATTAATATAAAATGTGTTGGTTCTCAAAAGGCCTTAATGGAATTAATCTGCAAGTTCTGTAATTAAGAAGAATTGGTTATATATTCCAGACATGAGCATAGTAGACATTTTGATAAACAAATAATTCTCTTCTGTAAAGGAAATTATACAATAAGGAATTTGCCACAACATCATTTAAATTTTGATTATGTTATAGATTGGTTTTGGTAGGGTTTTATTCTAATAAAGCATTTCAATTTTCAGTACTCTTTGATATACTATTTAACTTTTCAACTAAGGTAGAAAAAGTCTCGATCTTTTGGGGATATAGTTTGTATATAAAAATCGACTAAATTTTCGTAATAGTCTAGGCCTACCAAAGTTCTCTTAGGCTAAATGTTTTAAGCAGTTCAAAGGTTTTTATATCCTAGTTCTTGAAGTCATCACTTCTAGATTGCTATATGAAAGTGTTTAAATGTTTTCCTACAATGAAAGGTTAACTTTGTAGTTTGTGCTTGTGTGGTTTATATATAGCTTCTTAATAATGATTTATGCAGTTTTGATCAAATCCTGTACTCTTCCTCCTGAAACACTAGAATTATTCCCCCTTACTTCCTACTCCCTGCAGCCACTTTTCATAAGAAGTTTTTTTTTTCTTTTTTTCTTTTTTTCTTATGTTTTCATTACTTTGTTATAGCTCAGTTGATCAGGCAAGGGACAGATGAAGCCCACCTTTGAGATTGTATTCTACATTGTGTGTGATTTCCCTCGGTTTAAAGTTTTTCTTTCATGATATTTGTTTAAAAAATATTAATTTGGGAATTGTGAGGTGTAGATTGGCTTTCTTTGATCATAGAGAGACCTCTGTTTCTAGCCAGCCACTTTGAAAATTTCACTCTTTTTGTCACATGAGGAATTACACTGCTTATGGATGACTTAACTCATCACCACCTCTAGCAAACAGCTCAGTAGACGTATAGCTGATAATGTTTAGAAGCATGTCATCTATTTGTAATAGCCTACTATGAACTGAAAATATTTAAAACTCATATCTTGGTACATAAAAATCTGGAGGACATTTTTCAGTAAAATAAAGCCCCTGAGGTCTCCAAGGTTAGTATGTGACTGAGAAGATCTGGGATCTAAGGAAGACTGAAGGTTTTTATCTCTTAACTTCAGGAGGATAGCCTGTGTAGCTGTGTAGGAATGGAGGATGGGGAGCACCACATCATCCACAGATTCTAGAACATTGATGGAAAGTCCCCCAAGCACATTTCCTTATCTCACTTCTTAAGTGTAATTTACACATGTGAGTTTCTCTTTATAGATAGATAGAAAAAAATTTTTGACCAATTGACTATCTTTGAGATTATGAACTGAAGTTATTATTCATAATATAAAATAAGCTATATCTTTGAGCTCAGTAATTTAAATTGAAATATGTAATGTCAGATCACTTTTTTTTCTTTTAGTGGTCTGGGGAGAATGTAATCATTCCTTCCACAACTGCTGCATGTCCCTATGGGTGAAACAGAACAATCGCTGCCCTCTCTGCCAGCAAGACTGGGTGGTCCAAAGAATCGGCAAATGAGAGCAGCGGAAGGCTCTCTCAGCGCAGTTGTCCAGAGCCCTGGCGGATCCCATTATCAAGTGCCCTACGAAGGTCAGGACACTCCAGGGGCCTGATTCTTCAAAGAGGAAATGAATCTTCGGTCTTTGGGAACCCATCAAAGGCATGGTTTAGCGGTT
Source organism: Eidolon dupreanum (assembly GCA_028627145.1). Lineage (NCBI taxonomy): Eukaryota > Metazoa > Chordata > Mammalia > Chiroptera > Pteropodidae > Eidolon > Eidolon dupreanum. Next base: position 119,513,206 of record CM053507.1, on the reverse strand, counting down.
TTTCAGTTTTATGTTCAGAAATTCTCTACAATTAAGAAGATAATTTATTAAAGATGGTCTTTCCTACCTCTGTGGTATGTGTCACACACACTGCTTGGAAGTACTATAAAGGAGGAGAGAATTATAAATTGACCTTTCTAATTTACTTACTGATATCCAAGGAGCTGTGGAAGCAGTTCCATTAAGAAGAGAACTTTTTACCTGCTTATGGCTGATCAGTTCAAAAAAAAAAATATAAGAGACAATGTTATAGTAACAAATAAAGTGCAGTTTAAAACCCAACTCTTTTCCTTATTTTGTTTCTAATATTTATTTTCTGTGGGGAATGGGGTAATTCATGAAATATTTATTTGATATATGAGAATTGTAAGTTGGAACCAGTGAGAGGGTAAATAAAAGTTAACCTTTATGCACATGGGATTTTCTTTCTTTTTTCGGTTATTGTCCTGTATCTTTTACTCATCAAGAAAACCTAGGTGTGCACTCACCTCATGTTTAATTATTGAGTGGTGAAGGACAGAAGTATTTTCAAGTTCTGGTCCGATTATGTTGTAATTTAACTATTTTAGGTGAAATGTTAATGAGGGGGAAATGTTTACCACTATAGCATTAGATCAAAAAGTATTTTATTATACAGTGTTTTAATAAATGGTTTATTCTGTTTACTTCATTTGAATTGTCATTATTGTGGCTTTATGCACAACCTTAAACTTAATAAACTGATTTGTCAAGTGAATGCTTTTGTTTAATTTGAAAAATTTATATGCTCTTTCATTTGGTATTAAGAAAATTTAAAGTTTATTACCTGGAAACATAAGTGTGAGAAAAGACTTAAACCTTATCTAGCTCATTCATATTTAGTGGAGGTTATCTTATAACAGTTTATGGACCACGAGTTCATTTTGATTTTTTCCATAGTAGAGTCTACTGCTAAGAATTTAAAAAAGTAAAATCTTTAACTCTTATTCATTTCTGTAGTTTGAATTTGCCAATCTAAATCTTTAAGGAATGTTGATACATAAATGTTGAAAATATAATAAAAAATTAGAATTCTGTGTTTACATTGGCTACTATTAGATTACTCTGCAAATTTTTGCTTTATTATATTTTTTTCACAAATATCTTGAAAAAATTAAGTACAATATACAAATATGTTTGACCATTTGGATATGTCATGTACAGTGAACTATTTTAGCAGCTCTTTGACCTTTATAAAAGGTTGTATCTACAAAACGTGAACCAAATATTTGGCTTTGAAGTGAAGAGAGAAATGTTAAGAAAGTTATTTTAGACAGAGTGACATTATGTAAATGAAATGTGGAGGATGGTGGTAATAAATTGATTCTCTCCACACAGCAAAACTGCAGACCCACCACCTAACAAAGCTCTGTTTCTATTACACATCAGCATCTGAGGGTAGAAGAGGAGGAGGGACTGGAACAAAGTAGCACTGATTCTAGCCTTTCTGGGATGATATCAGCTCATCTGCATAGTCATCTGAAAGTTTAGTACATATTGTTTCATCAGAAATAATATACTGTGTCATTTAATTAGTGTAAAAATGAAGCATTGAACGTTTTTCTACTTAAACTATATTGAAGGTTACTCGTGTACTGAAAACACATTTGTCATCTTTAGCTATTTAATTTTCTACCTGTGCAAGTTGCATCCTTGTATTAATAGCTGACATCTAAGTAAATCTGACCCTATCAAACTCATTACTTCCTTTTTATACAAAATGTCCCCTTTACTATCCTGAAGTGAAAATGTCTCCACACATAAAGTGTATATAATAATTGTAATAAAGAATAGAAATAAGAAAAAGTAATATATAACTTGTATTTCAGCATGTAAATGCTCGAGCATAGTATCAGAAGACAATGAAGTATTGTCGTCTGATGTATGTGTGGTCATGTATGTGATTACTACATGTAGACTGTTGTAACTCAAACATGAAAAGCATTTTCATTGATAAGATTTTTCCCCCTAAATGCATAGTAGAGTTCTGCACAAAACAATGTACAATCTTGATTTACATGGTAGTTGCATATTTGGAAACTTTAATGAATTTTAAAGCTATGCAAAAAAGTACTTCATGTTTACATGTAAAAAGTTAGGTTCTAGTTTCAGATAATCATAAATGATTTTTCTCCTACATGAATGGACTTTGAAAAGTCACAGAATGCCAAACTATGTTTCATCATGTGAGATTGTCCCATATGTTGCTAGACATTTAACTTCCCTGGTCCCTACCCACCAAATGCCAGTGGTGCCATTAATCTGTGCCATCTAAAGAAAGCCCACATTTCCAAAACATCCCCATTAGTATTGGTTCTTTGGGAGAAATGACTGATCTAAGTGCTTAGAAAGGCAATTACATGTATACTTTGCTGCCAGAGTCTCCCAGAAATATCCTAAAACAACACAAAATGAGCCCTTTTTAAAGGGCTTAACGATCTCAGATTTTTGAACAGCTGCTATCCTAAAAAAGAAGAGTTCAGAGAGCTAAATCTTGCTGATCTGTGCACTCTTCTCTGGAGGCGAACAACTCTAAAGTTAATATTCAATACCTAGGATGCATGTGATTGGTGAATAGTCACTTGGCAGTCTTCTAGGCCTAAGCCTAGAATAAGCTCAAAATTGTTTTATTTAACTGAAGCTAATGTAGCAGCCATTAGGATAAAAAAAAAATTTTAAGTTTCCTTTAGAAGTTTAGCAGACATCTGATAAGGCAACTATTTTAAAAATGCTTTGTTGCTTTTTTAAGTTACTGCCAACGGAGAAAGCTTTGGGTAAAACTCTGAAAAGAAAATTAGGAAATTTTCATATTTAGCCCTTGTTTAAAAAAAAATATTACTGATTTGGGTATAAGGAAAACTGGAATTAAAGTACAAATAACTAAATTTTAAGTTATGTTATCTCGAACATTTGAATAATTTAACAAAATACATGAGAAATGTTTGTGTGGAAGATCTTCTTGCCATCTTTACATCATTCTATTTTTGCCATGGTTAGGTTTTGTTCACTAATATATATGTTTTATAGGAAAAGTATCTTCTCTTCATTTTGACAACTTAGTGTCTGAGATCTGATACTCTAGAGCCAGAATACCTGGATTTGAATCTTAGTGCCACCATTTGTGTGACCTTGAGCAAGTTACTTCACCTCTCCATACCTGAGTTTCCTCCTGTACATTAAAAATAATAATAGTACCTACCTCACTAGATTGTTCTGAGGATTAAAGGCTAAATGGATTATTTAAGACTAAATGGAATATGCATGTAAAATTCAGAACAGTTTCTAGTACACGGTAAGTGCTACTGCTGTTATTTCGTTCATTTTTGGAAGCTCCTTTAATAGAAGTGACATTTTAAAAATAATGTGTTTTTTAGCTATGGGGTAAAAGCCCTCCTCACTAAGAGTTTTGTAAGGAAAAGTTAATTGTAAACATGTTAGATTACTTGTAGCACTGTGAGCTGCTGTGAAGGATGGTAATGAGGCGTTAATGACTTGCCTGTTACATTTTTTTCTAATTATTCCGTCAACACTATTTCAAGATTTTAAGACAAAAATTTTGTAAATGCTGAGCTGACATTTTAATTTTAGATTTTCTTAGTAGAAATATTTCATTGGAACTTTCAGATATAACATAGGGGTACATTTTTTTTTTTTGACCACTTTGTTTTGGTGATATACATAAAGTTTAGAAAATCAATCTTTTTTTATAGTCCTCATTTTCATTTTCATTGCCTTTCAAAGCAGAAGTAAGCTTTACAATCAATCTGCTGCTTTCTCCTGTCTGTGTACGTGTTAAACTTGAATCAGTGATAAGTACAGAACACGCTTTTCTTAGGTTGGCTGTAAGCAAGCTTTCCCTGTGTGTGTATAGCTGTGGCATACATAGCATAGTAGTAGTTAAGCCTGATTTTGGGGTCACTCAGCCTGGTTTGGAATCTTGACTACATCATTTAATCCCTGCATGATCTCATACAAACTTCTTAACTTCTCTGTGCCTATTTTCTCAACGAAAATGGGATTAACAATATTATCTACCTCATAGATTTGCTATGATTATATGAATTAATACATATTAACTGCCTAGAATATTGCCTGAAACATAGTAAACATTCAATAAATGTTATCCATTATTATAGATTATGACTGCCACGGCTAATCTCTGCCTTAATTAAAGAATGACCTTTAAGAGAGGTATATTGTTTGCAGCGATCCTTGTAAGAATTATGTTTGCATGCATCCACAACTGGTGAACACTGTCAACATGGGGTTTTAGGAGATTGATCTTTACCCTTCCTTTTTTCTTTTCTTTTCTTTCTCTCTCTCTCTCTCTTTTTTTTTTTTTTTTTTTTTTATCACAACATCACTTTTCATATCCGAAAAACACATTCCCATCAGCTATAATGGGAGAACCCAGAGTAGTTCCCAAAGAAGTATATATGTATAAACAAGGAAAGGAGGTGAGTTAGAAAAAGCTGCCCAGGTAAAAACCTGTTAAAAACCTTTGGAACTATTTCAGCACAGATGAAGTGTTTTATCCTAGTTTCTAAGCAGCTATCTAGTAACTATTTAAATTTATTGCAGATTATATTTAAAAAATTCAACTAATTATTTATACTAAAGTTTCAGTGTAGTAGACTCAGAATTCTTGCCAGACCACGCAGGATATGACTTTATAAATCCAAAAAATACATAGCATAGAATAAGCTTTGCATGGCTGGTATAATATGATCGTCATCTGTTTAGAGGTGATTTTTAGACCTTCACCGTAAATTAACCTCTGCTGTGCTAACTCCTGCTCTGCTTTTTCTACTTTTATAGAAATTACATATTTAAACATTTATAATAAAAATTTATTCTTTATTGCTTGCCTAGTATATATGAGGCTTTGCCATAATAGTAGAAAAAATTTGAATACTAAGTTTTCTGTCTTCAGAGACTGCAGGGTCTGTTAGGGAATGTTAGATTAACAAAAGAACTGTAAAATATAATGTCATAAATCTTCTAAGAAACACCCAGTGCCCTGGGCAGTAGAAGGGACAGAGCACATTTACTTGCAGAATAATACAGTATATAACTCTGAGGACCATTTCTATTTTATTTAACAATATGTGGTGTGTATGTGCTCCATAGCATTTCTGGGGAGGTCCCCTTGAAACCAGTTGTTTGCATCGCTTCTTCTTCCTTGCCTACCTACCTTGCCCTCAGTTCCATCTCCACATCACATATGCTCCATTTGTCTGGTCGCAGCTTTCTACATAGGACAAGGGGAGGAGGCCTGACACTTATAAAAAGACCCTCTTAAGGAAAAAAAAATAACATTTAAGATCATTTCTTTTTTGAAGGGTATAGGTCTGTGCTATCCAATAGTGTAGTCACTAGCACTATATAGCTATTTAAATTTTAATTTAATTAGTTAAAATAAAATTTAAATTTCAATCCCTTAGTCATCCTAGCTACGTTTCAGTGCTCAGTAGTCACATGCAGATAGTGGCTTCCAATTTGGAATCACTTAATAAAACATTTCCATCACAGAAGAAAGTTCTGTTGCACAGTGCTAGTGTAGATCATTCGTTTATAAGGTTATTCTATCAGAATTTAGGAATCATGGGAGCCTCAGTTATACCAAATAACAATGAACAATTGTTAATACTTGGGGAATTCCTTTTCATAAACTCTTAGAATTAGAAATGATCTTAGAGATCATTTATATTTCTGCAATGACATCTTCATGTTTATATTTTTTAAAAGATGACTTATAATGCAAAAAATTTTAATGAGCCTTTAGCACATGTTCATTATGACACAAATTTGGATAGTCGTTAAATAAAATTTTGTCTCAAAAGTATAATACTATAAAAATATCATGTTATAGGCTATACCACCACTTTTATATAAATTTCCCCAACTCTAATTTGATACAGATTATAGAGTAATTGTTCTCTATTTTGAAACTGAACTGAAATAGCACATGGAACCTTTAAGTAATAAAATGGTGGCTTCTACAATTGTTCTGAGAAACTTAAACTGTTTGGAAAAAGCTAAATCTAATGCTCTTACCTAGCTCTCTTATTTCTGCCATTGCTGCCTCAATGTCTGCACAACATTCAGCTTCTATATTAAAGAACATGATTAGTCAATAGAATACCAGCTAATGAGACCATCTTCTCAATAAAAGCTTTAATAAAGAGCTGAATATTGGGCAAAAGAATTGAAAAGATACTTCACAAAAGAAGACACACAAATAGGCATTTAGCTCATGAAAAGGTGCCTGATATTCCTCATCAGAAATGCAAGTTAAAATCACAATAGAATATCTCTACACACCCTTTAAATAGCTTGAATTAAAAAGACTGATAACATCAAGTCTTGGTGAAGATGTGGAAGACCTGGAACTCTTAGGCACTGCTGTTGGGAATGAAAAATGAAGCTACCACTCTGGAAAATAGTAAGGCAGTATTGTAAAAAGTTAAGTGTACATTTACTCTATGATCCAGCAATTCTATTCCCAGGTATTTGCCTAGGAATAATGTAAACACATGTTCATTAAAAAAAACAAAACAAAACAAAACAAAACAAAAAAACAGATGAATATTCAAAGCTGCTTGTTTCATATTTATAATAGCCCCAAACTGGAAACAACGCAAATGTCCATCAACAGAATAGTGGTATATTCATAGAATGCTACTTGGCAGTAAAAAAAAAAAAAAAGTAACAAACTATTGATACATGCCAAAACATGGATGAATCTCAAAACATTATGCTGAGCAAAAGAATCTAGGAACAGTACTTAACAATATGATTTTGTTTATACGAAGTTCAAGAACAGCCAAAACTAGTCAATAGAAATGAGAAGAATGGTTGCCTGTCAATGGGAGTATTGACTGGAAAAGGGCACAGCAGCAGTGAATGTTCTATATATTGATCTGGATGATAGTTACATGAATTTATTCACTTGTCAAAACTCATCCAACTGTACACTAAAGATCTGTGCAGTTTATTCTATGTAAAATAAATGTGAAGTTTTTCCAAAAGAGATATAGTTGTCATTATTTAAGACTATAACCAACAGGCTTTTACATTTGCTACTAAGTAGAAAATACAAGAAAATGCATTCATGGTTTATTAATGGTTGTTCCATTTGTCTTATTGTTCAACTCTTCAAGAAAGCACTCAAATCAAAATAATTGTGTTTCTCATCTTGTTCTGGTTCCCTGTGGAGGTAATCTGAGAAAGCTCCTTGGAGTTCATTAGAAGTGCTACATTTTCAAGAAGTTTATCAAAATGCAGAAGAAATAAGGAATGGAAGGTGTGATTATTTTAAAGGAAAAGGTTTATTCAATCTACCTCACTTCTAGAACACTTTTCAGGGTTTTAAATCTGCAAAACTTGGAGCTGCCCTCAGATTATAAGGTGAAAATTTCAGTGGAGCCTGAAAGTCCTCACTGAACTGACAACACTAACTCAGAACTTTTCTAACAACAAGCTTAAATCTTAAGGATAAAAGATACAGACTTGAGTCTTTCCTGTATCTTATGCTTTAAAAGGCCCTTGACGACCCTGAGGCTATAGTGCTGGGTTCCTGTCAGACAAATGGCCCAGAACTGAGGTCTTATATATACAGACACCCTAATAAAACTTAGGAGTGCTGGAGTCCTCCTAGCTTCCATGCAGCCCTGTTGTTAGGTCCATAGGTGGGTGCAAAATTAAAAGAATTACTTTGGGGGTGAGGGGTGGGGAAGACTGGGAATTTTATTTATTTATTTTTAAATATTTCAATTAGAGTTGACATGCAGTATTATTTTATATCAGGTCAGGTGTACAGCATAGTGGTTAGACATTTATATAATTTACAAAGTGATCCCTCCAATTAGTCTAGTACCCCTGCCCCGGCACTATACATAATTACAATATTATTGACTATATTCCCTATGCTGTATTTCACATCCCCAAGGAGTTACTCTTGAAGTCTTGTGCACCTGAAGCCCGCAAACCCAACATCTAACCACAAAAATGCCCCATGTCCTCCCAACTTAGCTCAGACCAACCCTCTGCCAGCTCCACCCACGTGAACCCGGCGGGAGGAGGCCCAACTGCTTTGCATAAGACCTCCCACTACTCAGTGGTCCAGTGGGAGCGCCTGCGTCCTGCGCGCCTACTCTAGGCCAGCACTTCTCTCAGCCCCAATGCTCCCTGTCTAGCCACCATCACCTGCTTGAGACCATCAAGTTCATCCTGCCCTTCATCCCTAGTTAGGTCAGACAAGACAGGAAACACCAGCTTTCCAGGTCACCTTGCTTTCTCTTAAATCTAATGCCAAGTAGTTCTTTACATCCCCTTTTATTTTTCCATCTCCCACTCCTCCTTCCCAACATCTGAAATTCCTCCTGCATGCCCTCTTGATATTGACACCAACAATTATAAATAAAATCAGCATTTTTTTTTTACCTCATTTAATGTTCCTTTTCAGCTTCACAAAGAAACCAATAAATAAAACTATCATCAAGCGTCAGTTCTCAGTGCATACCGGCTAGACCGGCCAGCAGCGTTTGACACAACTGATCAATCTCTTCCCGACGCCCTTTCTTTCCTTGGCTGCTAGGACACCATCCTCTGCCAGCTTTCTTTCTACCTCACTGCCCTTTATATACTGTGTGACTTCCAATGAACATCTCCAGCCTAGGCCTCTCTACTGGCCTCCAGACCCATGACCCAGCAGACATCCAGTTGGATGTCTTATAGGCAGTTCAGGTTGAACAGGTACAAGACTAAATTCTTGATGGTCCCCACAACCTGCCCTTCCAGAGGATTTCCAACCAAGATTATGCAAGATTTATCCTTCTAGTTACTCAGGCCCCAAACCTTAGCAGGAACCTTGTCTTTTTTTCTTTCTGCCACACCTCACGTTCAATTTAGTTACAAACAATCTTACTCCCTCCACAGACCTCTCACTGGAGTTATGGCCATGGGCTCCAAACTGATTTTTCTGTTTTGCCCCCTTCAGTCTATGACCCTGTTAAAATGACCATCCCATCATAGCAACCCTCTGCTGGAAACTTCTAGTGGAGCCCCAGCTCTCCCAGCTGAGCTCAGCCACCAGCCGATCCGCCAGCTGAGTGCAGCCCCACGAGTCAGGCCAGCAGAAAGCTGCCCAATCAAAGCGAAGAGCCATGAGAAATAATAAATCATCATTTTAGCTTATGAAGTTTTGGGATAGTTTGTAATACCACAATTTAATATATTGTATTTCTTATTTATTTTGTTTATTGACAGTCTCATCCACTAAAATATAATCTCTATAAAGATGAGGATTTTTGTCTGTTCTGTTTACTGTTGCATACCCAATGCCTAGAACAGCGCCTGACATAAAAGGTACTCCCTCCCTCCTTTCAGTCTATGGGATGAATTGATAGACTGAAGAGACAAATGAAAGCCATGCCAGGAGAATTATGTGTACGTTTTAGTTCTCAATTCTACTTTTACTGATTCCATCAAAGTCATTGCTTGCAATGTTATTATCAGGTATGAAATATTTAAGTCTCACCAACTGAATCTGTTTTTCTTCAGCATAGCACCTCAGAGTCCAGCCTTCTGTTATGGCCACTACTATATATAAAAATAAGATTTCCATTTCATTTTCTATTACCAAATGACTCTAAGATTACTACTGCTTATTAAACTTGATGGTGTTTAGATACTTTAAAAAGTTTTTTAACATAACTCCTCGCTCCACCAATAGACATTTAACTGTGGTCTAATGCTTAACTCATTCACTTTTCTGTATAATTCCCTTATTCTCTCAACTCTTAATTATTTTTATTCTTTACTGGATATGAAAAGAGAAAAATTTTTGGAAGCGGACTTACCAAAGTTTGTAGCAACCACTTAACACTTCTCCATTCCAGAACACAGTCTTTAATATTCTACTAAAAATAACTCTGACTTTTAACCCTTTGTTTCATGCTCTTTTATAACCAGAAGAACTTTTTACAACTAATTCACACATTTTCTCTATATATCAAATATATGTTTCATGAACTATTTTGCTTTGCTCTTGTTGTTTCTGTTAGCATTATATTGTTTGGTCTTCTCTAACAATCTCTTAGTCTTCTTTAATAAAATCTCTTACTTTCCAGAGAGTTGTTTAATATATTTTTTAAATCTCATTGTGTGAACATTTGCAATTCATTTTCTTTTGTATATCTGCCATAATTCATTTCCAAACTGAACCTCTAGTCAAGAAGTATTTTTTATTTTCTCCAAATATGTCTATCAATTACTTAAGTTTTCTCTCTCAGCCACTGTGACTCCTTGTTTAAGAAGAATATCTTCTGTTATGGGTGTGTAGTCATTATTAAAACAATCAGAGTCTTGTTTAGAGAAGAAGATGTTTATGTTATGCCAGATCATGAATCCTAAGGTTCAATATTTATTAATTTAATTTACAATAAAAACAAGAAACGTTAAACATCATTTCTTTGCCCTCATCTTTTCGACCTCTTGGCGGGATTTAATGTAGTTAGCCACTCTCACTTTGGCTTTTGTGGTGCTACACTTCCCATCTTTTCCCCTGGCTTCTCTGGCTGTTCCTTCTCAGATCCCACTTCAGGCTCATCCTCCTCTCTGACTGCCAAATACCAAAGATCTTCAGGGCTCAGTCTTTGTCCCTCTTTGAGTCTCACTCACTCCCTGGATGGGTTCTTCAATAACTGATTAGTTATCACCTATACCACTATGGCTTGCAAGTGAGCATCTCCCCCTAGACTTCTCTTCTGAAGTCCAGACACTCATATCCAACTGCCCACCTGACATCTCCACTTAGCTGTCTCATGGGCACCCCAAACTCCGCATGTCCCAAACTGAACTCAAACCAAGCCTCATTCCTGGTTTTCCCTATCTCTGTGAGTGGTATAACTATCTGTCCAGTTCTATCAAGCAGACACCATGGAGTCACCCCTTCATCTCCTTCTTCTGTACCCTCCATCTTACCATCTCTTGTGCATTTTTCCTTCTGAATAGATTGAGACTCATTCTGCTTTGTTCCTTCTCTACTGCCAGCATCGTTACTTACTGAGCTTCAGCAGTTTCTCCCCCCTGGACTCCCTGCTCCCATTCTTCACCACACAAAAGCCAGTGGGATCTTTTGGAAAACACAAATATAATCATGTTATATGGATAAATACTCTGGTGGTTTCCCATTCTCCGTAGGACAGGGACCAAATCCTTAGAAGGATGGTTTGACTCCTGGCTGTCCCTGCCGCCTCATCTGGTATCACATACCTCCCCCCATTTATTATAGGCTAGCAAAGTTTCAAATTGTACAGCTTCTACTAGTCTTTCAATTCCTTCAGTCTTCTGATGGCAGACTTTACTGTGACAGCGGAAGTGGTGTAGTAGGTCCAGGCACCACTGGCTACTGTTTTCATGCAGGAACCACAGTGCCAGGTCCATGCAGCTCCTCTCTTCATCTTGGTTTTGCTGCAGAAGGAGCAAGTGTACTTAGCAAGTGTGCTGGCTGATTTCAATTTTTTTCACCATTTTTCCGAGGGAGGCACCATAATGGGTCCCTTATTTACCCACAATTCCAATCTCCTTGGTGCACTTAGCCACATGGCCACACACTAGGTTGGAACCCAAAGAGGACAGCTCTCCCTCATTCTTGACACTCAAACGACACTGGTCCTTGGTGTTACATGGGCTTTTTTTAGTCCTTCTCCCAGAAATGTTCCTCCCCTCCCTACTCTTCCTTCAAAACAAAGCTCAGCCTTCCAGGATCCACCCAGCTGATTTCTCTGTCATTCCCTGCTGTGATATCACATCACTCTCCACTGGGTCACTTCACACAAATGAAAAATCACATGGTTAATTTTGTCTCATGTGGAGGGTAGAGACCATGCCTGCTTTTGGCCCCCCACTGTGGCCACAGCCCCGGCACAGTGCCAAGCAGGTGGTAGACCTCAATAATTATATGTTGAAAGGAAAAAGATATAAGGTAGGTGGCAGAGACTTTATTCATCATTGTACCCTTAAGACCTGGTTGTGATTTCTGATACATAATAGGTGCTCGCTCAGTGTTCTAAACGAATGTATGCATGTACAGATGTGTTCAGATAGCACTTGGCCAAGGTCAAGTTGTAATACTTACATGCTAATAAACAATTTTAGGATAAGTTAAACTGGGCTGGGTAATACTCTCAAGGCTTAATGCATAAAAGTTTATTTATAGGTATTAGATAATATTAAGGAATTACTGGTAATTGTGTTGAGGGCGATAATGGCATGACAGTTATGCTGATCATTGGCCTCTTTGTTTGCATTTACTTCCTCTGACTTTGCCCTTCTCTGATCTGAAGCCTCTGAGGGAAAATTGTTCAATGCCTCTCTCCTAACTTCTGGTGTTTGTCACAATCTTTTACGTTCCTCCCCCACCCTCTTCACATCACTTTCTCTCTGTGTGTCCCTCCCATGTCTCTGTATCCAAATTTCTCTCTCTTTTTCTTATAAAGACCCCGGTCATTGGCTTTAGAGCCCACCTTAATCTAGTATGACTTCATTTTAACTTTATTACATTTGTAAAGTTTCTATTTCCAAAAAAGGTCACATTCACAGGTGTTTAGGTCTTGAACATATCACTCAACCCACTTACAACCCCATGATGGCCCGTGGTCCACTGGGTGTTTGTGGCTTATGGGCCTCAGTAACACACCTAGTCTTCCTGTTGTCCCTCCAGTCTTAGGGGTAGAAGTAGCTTTTGCTAGAGCTAATCTCTGAGTTGCTTCACCAACCCCTGTTTATATTATATAAAATATAAATCTATAATATAATGTATATATGTAATTTACCAAGTATTTACAGATGTAATAACATGAAATTTTCTTTAAAATACTCCAGCAAAAAGGAGAGTGGGGGAAACCCTAATGTAAACTGTAGACTCTGGGGGATTTTGATGTATTAGTGAAGGTTCATTAATCGTAATAAATGTACCACTCTGGTAGGGGAGAGGGCATGTTGATAATGGGGGAGGCTGTGCATGTGTTGGGGACACAGGATATGTGAGGAATTTCTGTATCCTCTCCACAGTTTTGCTGTGAATCTGAAACTGCTCTTAAAAAACTAAATTGTTTTTTTTTTAATGGAGAGGTAGATGAAAGTGAAAGAAAATTGGCAAAATGTTAATGATGCTGCTAATAAAGTTGAGCAATTTGTATTGGAAGTTCATTTTACTGTTCTCTCTACTTTTGTGTATGTTTGAGATTTTCCAGAACAAAAAGACTCTAAAATTGGTATGATAAAATGGTGATATTTTTTCCTGTTGATTTTTGTACTTAGTTTTCTGAAAATGCCTTGTGTATTACTCCTTTCTTATTTCATTAAGAAAACCTCAATTGTCTCTAAAACTCTGTTGAAGAAAATCCAGCAGGACCACTAACTGGCCTTACTATTCAGTATTTCAACAGAAAAGACAAAAGTGCTTGAAAATTAAATTTTTATGAGAAAATTGTGACCACATCGAAATAATAGTCTAAAATTCATCTAGCTCCACCTCTTCTCTGTTTAGTATTTAGTAACTTATAACCAACAAGATAGCCTTGATTTCTTCGAATTATTAAAATATAAAGTGTGGTCTGCTATGAGAAAAATAAAGACCCTTTGTTTTCCCTTTCAGTAGAGGGCTTACACTGAAAGAAAAAAGTAAAATCTTTACTATGGAAGGATTTAAATCAGAAGTTGAAGAATAATCTGGGTTCTTTGGGTGTCCTAATGCTAATCAATTAGTCTGCTTCAGAACTTATATTGCTCAAAATATGATCTGTTTCTGAGACCATATAATATCGAGTTATATTATTTCATAATTTTTGATCATCAAATAGATGTGCGATTATACCATGCAGAGAATTGTACATTGTAAAGGAAGGTCATGCTCTTGCTAGAAATCTTGCTTTCCGATATTCCTTATCCTAGGATGTACTTTCAAAATTAAAAAATTAAGAAAGAGAAGCAAATTAAGCATATCCTATTAATAATCATTAACCTAAATTTTGAGTGTCTTCTTTTTGTTTCAACTGTTGTATGATATCGGTACATTCTAAACTTTAAGGACATACACATGATAAATAATGCTTTAAACTATATGTCCCCAAATGTAGTGTAACACCCAGGTAAGAACATTTTTCTTTTCTTTTCTCTTGGTAACAAAATTAGTCATAAAAGATACTAAACTATTTTTGTTGTCTTCTATCATAAAAGTTGATTTTTCTTTTGAAGTGAAATATCTCCTCTATTCACATGAAAGATTTTAATCTTTTATGTGTGTTTGTGTGTGACAGAATATAGTAAACCATTTAGTCGCTATAGTTTGTTGTTAGAAATTTTGCATGAAGATTAATCCAATCTGCTTGTCTTCCAGCTCTGCCAGACCTCACAGCTTTCCAAGTACACGTGAAACCCTGAGTTGGCCACTTTAAGGCAGGTGGATGTTGGACAGAGGAGCTCACCTACTTCCACATTGCCGAGGTCATTCCCGCCTCCAGTCTGCACATCAGAAAAGCATAATTTTCTATCAGGTTTTGATGATTGGTAGTCATCATTTAAAAGCTAATACTTTTTGATCACTTCTTTGTGCCAGACACTATTTAGCATTGACTTCTCTCAAAAACTCACTTGAGAATCAATATTTGTTATCTTTGATTTTAGTTAATGAGACTGAGGCTCAGAGAAGTAACCTGCTGAAGAACACATAGCCAGGACTTGTTAGAGACAGGACTCAGCTTTCCCAAGCAGTGCTGGAGTCAGTGCTCATAACCTTTGGGCCACATCTCTAATCCAAAATTTCTGGTACATTTCCACAGTGGTGGGCTGTACCCTGAAAGTGTCCAGCACTTTCTTTTGCTTCTAAGCTACGAATTCAGTGCTGATCTTTAATTGGATCTACAATTACTGTTTCATTAAGTTAGGACCTAGATCCTAATTGTTAGCAATCACATAAAGTGTTCCATTTTAAATAGATCCCTTTTATTTTTCAGGTGGGTAAACCTTAAAAAGGAATGATACTCTGTTTTAAATTGCCAGAAAGCAAAATATAATCATTTTGTAACCTCTAAATTTGGTGTTCAAATATTATCTACATTCTGTTCTCATCAGTCAGATCATTTTTAATTACTAAGAGAGTGAGGTTTTTTATCCAGATGATCTATGCAATTATTGATTAGAAAACAAACAAAATAAGAAAAACTTCCTCTTACTTATGAATGACAATGCTACTTAAGAAGGGTTAAGTCTATGCTGTTTAATAAAGATCGTTACTGGTTGCATGTGGCTACTGAGCATCTGAAACGTGGCTAGTTTAAATTAAAATGTATGGTAAGGATAAAATACAAAGCAGATTCTGAAAACGTAGGACGCCAAATGGGTTGTAAAATATCCCATTAGCAACTTTTTCTATCAATTGCATATTGAAATGATAAATTTGCACATATTGGGCTAAATAAAATATATTATTAAAGTTAATTTCACTTGTTTCTTTATTTTTCTTTTTAATGTGGCTACTAGAAAATCTTAAATTCTATCTGTGACATATATCTATTGGAAAGAACTAGGTTAAGTGATTACTTAGAGACAAAAGAAAGTATTAGTGCGAGTGGAATCAAGTAGTTTGTAGCATACGTATTCATCAGTGAAAAGCATTAGTTTTTCAGTGACAAGGTATCTATGTGATGACAAGTCTACCGTTTTCTCAAAGTTCTGCCCTATTAACCTGCCACTGTTTTCATAAGAACGGCAGGAAAAGGCATTTCCTCCTCAGGAAAGATTCTCAGACTGATTTTTCACTACTCAGAAATGTGAGCCTGGGATGACATATCAAGACCAAAAAAAAAGAAAAAATACCAGCATTTATTGCGTGGGCTTCAAAGCAACTGGCATGGTTCCGAGCAGTGGTCACTCATGCAGATCACCCATCTCTACCATTGGGGTGATGGTTTTCAGCGCAGCGGTGCAAAGCCAAAGGGCACCCACGAGTTCATTACATAATTCTTGGTAGCGTGAGGCCAAGTGTGTATCTGCTCTGAGGAACAGTCGGCAGGCTCTGCCATGCAGACTGAGGCAGTCATGACGATGTTTTGATAGAGTGTGTGCTAGAAGTTGTTTGTTTGGAAAAAGACTAACCAGCTATTTTCCCTTCCTCCTCTCTCTCTCTCTCTCTCTCTCTCTCTCTCTCTCTCTCTCTCTCACACACACACACACACACACACACACACACACACAACCTTTTAAACACTCTGGCATAATACTGAATGACTTTGTTTTCAAGTTGCCTTAGCCTTGCTTTGTGAAGAAAAAGCCTGAGTATTCTTTCCCTGTAGGACACACATGTTATTTTTGGAGCAGAGGTTCTTAGCCTGATCTCTGTCTAAACCAATTGCTGTTCTTTATGAGATCGTGGTCTGGGGCAGCTCTGAGTGAGCTCAGTGGAGGGAAGTTTCCTGGATTCATGAAGGAGCGTGGGCAAAGATGTGGAGGGGCCACCTTGAAACTTTACTGCTCTGCGTCTCAGTTCAAGGCTCCTTCACATTCAGATTGTGCCCCTAAAACAGTCTCAATGCCACATGCGAAGTGGTCTGCTTTTCCCGCTTGTGTCACTTCATGGGATGTCTGAAGTTAAGGTAACCCCTGCCCCATTTTTATACCTGTACTTCAGGTTACAGACTCCTCAGAACTAAGAAAGCCATGACTCAACAATCACTGCAGGCTTTTCAGGGTGCGGTAGCTGTGAAAGAGCCACAGCCCACCTAAGGGTCAAAACTTGAGCCTCTGAGGACCTCTGAGAAAATTCTCAAGACTTAAGAGTTCAGAGCATCTCCTTCTGTAATCTGCTCTGCCTCAGGCTGCTAGTCACCCAGAGGAAAATCTCTCTGGTTTCTCACAGCTCTTCTTCCTGACCTGTCATTCCTGGGAGTTCACAGAGCTGGAGCCTGCTAGGAAACATGTAAAATTAGAAACAGTTTAAAACATTATTGTCAGCAACAAATAATATACCACCTCATTCTGACTCCCTTCCTTTGGGAATTGGTAGCTGTCTATTCAGGGAGCAGGTGTTTGTGGAGAAAGGCCCAATGATGACCAAGAATCCCCTAAAGGTGTTTCAGGCTCCTGCCACCTCTGAGGATGGGAGGTGACCTGTGACGTGCCCTTCCCGGCGGGCTATACATAGCCAGCAAAGCTTCTTACAAGAGAAACCTCTTTCTGCAGCCCCCACCAGTCCCACTCGCAGACGGGAGGCCTCCCTGCAAATCCCCTGTAGTTATTGAACCTTGGAACCAAAACCAGCCAGCTGGCCCTCAGACCTGACCTAGTGCCCTGCAGCCCTCCATCTTTCCTCTTCTCTTCCTGCGGAGCGCGCCCTGTGCTCAGCCATGGTGGACATGGGGGGCTTGGACAACCTGATCGCCAACACAGCCTACCTGCAAGCCCGGAAGACCTCGGACGGAGACAGCAGGGAGCTGCAGCGGAGGCGCCGGAGCCTGGTGCTGCCCGGCCCACAGTGCTGCGCCCAGCTCCGCCACGACCTGCCCCCGGACTTCGACAGCCTGTGCGAGCAGCAGCCCATTGGCCGCCGCCTTTTCCGGGACTTTCTAGCCACAGTGGCCCCGTACCAAGAGGCGGTGGCCTTCCTTGAGGAGGTGCAGAGCTGGGAGCTGGCTGAGGAGGGCCCCGCCAAGAGCAGCTTGTTGCAGGGACTGGTGGCCGCTTGTGCGGCTGCTCCTGCCCCAGGGAACCCATACCCTTTCCTCAGCCCAGCTTTGGCCACCAAGTGCCAAGCAGCCACCACTGAAGAAGAGAGAGCAGCCCTTGTTGCACTGGCCAAAGCTGAGGGCATGGCCTTCTTGCAGGACCAGCCCTTCCGGGATTTCCTGGCCAGCCCCTTCTATGACAAGTTTCTGCAGTGGAAAGTCTTTGAGATGCAACCGGTGTCAGACAAGTATTTCACTGAGTTCCGGGTGCTGGGAAAAGGTGGTTTTGGGGAGGTAAGTGTCTCAGAATAATAGCCAGGCTGGGGGATGAAGGATACAGCCAAAAAGGGTTTTGTTTTGTCTTTTTTTTTTTTTTTTTTTAATCGTAAGGGAACTTCCTTAAAACTAATTTCAGGGCCACATGTGGAGAGTTCCTAGCTCGCTCTCACATCTTCTTTTCATCACCATGTGAAATAAAATGAGAACGGCATAGGAAAGACAAACAGAATGTGGAATTGGCCAAGAATCTTGATCATGGGTGGACACTGAGACCACACTGAAATGCCCTGGACACTTTAGAGAATGATAGCGACATGTAATGGGAGCTCTCCCTTTCCCCTTCATTGTGGTAATGGAAATAATTTGAAAAAAAAATTCATATACTCAAGAAAACACTCATCTTGTAGTAAAGCTGAGAATTTGTTTTGAACCACTACTGTGCTCAGCTCCTTTTTTTAAGTAGAAAAAATTTTTTTGAGGTAAAATTTACATAACATAAAAATTAATCATTAACCATTTTAAAGTATACTGTTCAGTAGCATTTAGTACATTACAATGTTGTGTAACCATCACCTTTATCTAGTTCCGAGATATTTTCGTCACTCCTGGACCCATTAACAGTTACTACCCATCCTCCCCTCCTCCCAGCCCCTGGCAACCACTGGTCTGCTTTCTCTCTTTATGTATTTGCCTATTTTAATATCTCGTATAAATGGAATCATAATATGTGATCTTTTGTGTTTGGCTTCTTTCACTGAGCATAATGTTTTGGAGGTTCATTCACATTGTAGCAAGTATCAGTACTCCATTCCTTTTTAGGGCTAAATAATAATATGCTACTGTATGGGTATACTACAGTTCATTTATCCATTCATCTGTTGATGGATACTTGGGTTGTTTCCACCTTTTGGCTATTGTGAATAATGCCGCTATGAACATGCATGTACAAGTATTCATTTTGTGTATGTCTAGGAGTGGAATCACTGGGTCATACGTTGAACTTTTTGAAAAACCACCAAACTTTTCTACATTTTATGTTCCCACCAGCAATACACAAGGATTCCAATGTCTTCACATTTTGTCAACACTTGTTATTTCCCCCCTATATATTTTTTTTTTCTTACTATGGCCCACTCTTGGAGTAAAGTAGTACCTCATCGTGGTCCCAGCTATTTCTCGAAGAACTCTTCTTAGTTACAGCTTCTCTGTCCTCAGAAGTCTGCCATCTTTTCGCTTTGGCTGATTTCTCCCCTTCCACCTTTCATGTCATCCTCCCTCCCTCCTCTCTCAATGCTTTCTACTTAACCTCTTCATCTCTCTTTCTTTCACTCCTTTAAGGTATGTGCTATCCAGGCAAAAAACACTGGCAAGATGTATGCCTGCAAGAAACTGGACAAGAAGCGGCTGAAGAAGAAAAACGGTGAGAAAATGGCTCTCTCGGAAAAGGAAATCTTGGAGCGGATCAGCAGCCCTTTCATCGTCTCTCTGGCCTATGCCTTTGAGACCAAGACCCACCTCTGCCTGGTCATGAGCCTGATGAATGGGGGAGACCTCAAGTTCCACATCTACAGCGTGGGCACGCGGGGCCTAGCCATGAGCAGGGTGGTCTTCTACTCAGCCCAGATGACCTGCGCAGTACTGCACCTGCACTCCCTTGGCATCGTCTACCGAGACCTGAAGCCTGAGAACGTGCTTCTAGACGACCAAGGCAACTGCAGGCTGTCCGACTTGGGGTTGGCTGTGCAGATCCAGGATGGCAAGCCTGTCACCCAGAGGGTGAGTGGCTTCCCATTTGCCCCAAGGGCGGGGCACAGAGTCGGAGAGGAGGGGAGAAGGATGTCCTGTTCCCAGGACAAACAGAGCCTTGAATTTAATTCTTCTAATTTCCTTTTTCCTAAAGCCCTTATGTTGTCTGTCATCTTGCCATAAATGGAGTGGCATAAGAGGATTAGCTTAACTGGCTATTTGGGGGCTACTTAGCTCTCCTCTCATTGGAGGCAGAGGGGAGCCTTTTTTGTGACTTGGAGATGGTCTGTGCTGAATCCATATGAGGGTCTGGGTACATTCCACCAATAACCACCTCCCCGGTGCTGTGTTCCTCAATCAATAGAGCCTTGGTTTCCTCTTCTGGAAAATGAAATTCCAGGATCCTCACAGATAAACTTTAAAAGGATGGGACAAAGGAAAAAGAAGAAATTCCTAACTCTTAACAAATTAAAGTAAATATGTCCTTGCCCGTTGAGTGTGGAATGGGGCAATGTTTTACTTTAGATAAAGGTGAAATTTGAAGTGAAAATATATAGATGAGAACCAAGGCAACCGATGTTTATGATCAATTTGGTTCGAAGTGGCTTGCAGAAAATTCTTTGATTAAAAAGAGAAATTAAGCAATTTTGTTAAGTGAACAGTACAAAATTTCTGGCCTTCTGACATGTCTTTACCATTGAGTTTCTGTACACAAAGGTGGGAGGCTCCCCAGGAAGACAAGAACTTACTTAAACAGTCACTTAAAATTTTATTTTTGCATGGTTTCCAGTTTACAAGGCAGAGAGAACAGTCAGGCAAGGAAGTGAGAAAAATCATGGCAAGTTTGGGAAACTAAAGTTGGTTGTCTGCAGCTGTAAAGAGTTTCGACAAACCGTGTGGGGCTCAGATTATGCAAGGGCATTGGAATGCTTTATTGTGGGAGTCAAGGAGCCATTAAGAAGTGTGTGTGTTAAGAAGGGGAATGACATGAGTCAATTTGCAAGTTTAAAAGACCAATTTGGAAGATAGAGGGGAGGCAGAGAAACAAGTTAGTAGCCTAAATGTAGTGGCCCAGGAAGAGATGATGGGGGCCTGCTTAAGCAAGTAGAGCTGAAGAAGTGAGAGCAAATAGAAACTGTTGGTAAGAGACCCTTGGAACTTCAGTAACACTACCTAAGTGGACGGGGAGGAGGGATGGTCAGGGGAAAAGGCAGCGTTTGCCTGCTATGGGACCTTGCTATGGCAATACAAAAATCATGAATCCATGTCTGCCTGCGCACACACATACACCAAAAAAACCCAAAGCGCATTACTTCAGGGTTTTGAATTTATATTGTCAATTATGCAGAGTAGAAAAGTTCCTTCTGAGCGTCCATATGCACGTGTCATGCTAACTGGTAATATATCTCCACCTTGCTGGAGGCTTAGGAGACACATGGCTTTGGATCTCTCTTAGAAATCCTTCCTCAATCTCCCTCCAGCTCTGTTCATGAGCCAAGAGTATGTTTAAGGACAGTTCTTTCGGTGGCTCCTCGGTCCAGCTCTCCAGCTCTTGTTGGAACCTCAGGAAGCTTTCTGTGCCTCCTTGATATTATCCACTATAATGAATACACTTGGGGGAGAAGTTTACTGCCTACAGACCCTTGGTCCTTCTTCCTTTCCTTAGTCTCTCTCTGTCCATGAGATCAAACTTCAGAGTTTAGACCATTTGCCCCATCTAAGAAGTTTTATGCCTTGGTCCCCAGGCCTGCCATTGAAGCCCAGGTGACCTTAGGAGGGATTAGGGGGTAGAAGGAAGAGTCAGAGAGCAAGACTGGGAGCCGTAAAAATAAAGACAGAAGAAAGGAAAGCCTCCCTCCTTTACTGTTGACCCCTCTGCAGAGCTAAGGAAAGCCCCTCAGTTTCCCGTTTAAGTAGGAAATACTTGTATATAAGCAGGCCCCCAATTGGATTTTAAGGTCATTATATTCACATTTCACAGAAGAAATAAAAAATGACATCTTTACAAGGCTTCTGTAACCACTAATATTGTTATAATGTCAACATACCATATAAAGAATTACTGTAAACATTATAAAGAAGGTGCAAAAGAAAGATCACTCTGATTCTAAAAGTTGATATCTGTATTGACTCTGTGCAGCCCTTTTTAAAAAGTTGAAGCATCATAGCTCTGGAGCATTGGCTAGATTATTCTCATTCAGCTACTCGTTCAGTCTTGTGTAAGTCAGAATTGCCTCCTATTACATATAACAGAATACCAACAGATTCTCAACAGTCCAGAGCCAAAGTCTCTGTAAAAATCTCCTGGCCTTTTCTTTGTTGTCACAAGATGGCTTTTGTTACTCCAAATATCAAGTCCACATTCCAGGATGAAAGAAAGGGGGAAAGAGAAGCAATGTCAACAGACTTAGTCCTAGACCCCATTGGCCTGGACCATGCCACATGTCTACCTCTAGCTGCAAAGAAGCCTGAAAAATAAAGAGTTTTTCATTTTACAGCCTCTGGTGTAGGGAGTGGAGAAAGTAAAAGGTAGCGATGTTAGGTATCGAGTGAGCTGACACCAACTGTCATACCAGCCCACAGGGAAAAAAATATTGATAAGGATAAGGAAATCTGCTTCAGCTTATTAGTTCACACAGGAAATAAAACTAGAGAATAACTGTTAAAATGGTGTGGTAGGCAGAATTCTAAGATGATTTCCAATGACCCTTGCCCTTATATAATTTCCTCCCCTTGAGTCTGGGCAAAGCCTGTGAATATGATGAGATTTCGCTCCCATGATTATATTACATTACAAGGCAAAATAGATTTTGAAGACATGATTAAGGTTACTAACCAGTTGACTTTGAGTGAATCAAAAGAGAAATAAATTATCCATGTGGGCCCGACCTAATCAAACCAGTCCTTTAAATATGGGTGTGGAGGTCAGAGACAGCAGAAGTTAGAAATGTAAAGCATGAGAGGGCTTCATTGTACCGCCACTGGCTTTGAAGATGGAGAGAGCCATGTGGTAAGGAGCTGAGAGCTTCTTCTGGCTGATAGGGACCTCAGTCCTGCAATCACAATGAACTGAATTCTGCCATAACCACATGCATTTGGAATAGGATCCTGAGCTCCAGATGAGAATGCAGCCCACCAGACATCTTGGCTTTGGCCTTGTAAGATCCTGACCAAAGGAACCCACCATGCTGTGTCCAAACTTCTGATCTTCGGAACTTAGAGCTAATAAATGGGTGTTGCTTTAAGCTACTAAGTCTGTGGTAATTTGTTACACAGCAAGGGAAATCTCAGACAAATCGTTAATAAAGGAAGGTAGCTGGGGGAAAGATTTTTTGAATGGCAGCATCCAAATTAATGGAGAACACAGCAAGATGCTGAACATTGTTAGAGGGACACTGTTTTCCTTTCCAACAGGGCTCAAAATGCCACCTATTACAATAGAACCTGAGGCTATAATCAAGTTTGAAACTCTGGGTGTGACTCTTCCAACTGGATAACTCTTCCCTAGGTAGGAGCTGGGCCTCCCTGGTAGGGCACAGGCCCTTTCAGGCTACTGGGGGGGACACTAGGTGAAGTTCTTTGGACAATTGTTCCACAGACAGTAGGAAGCCATCGAAGGTTTTTCAACAGGAAAGTAGCATGACCAGAGGGATTCTTTAAGAAGACGACTCTGACGCTATATAAGATAGACTGAAGGAGAAAGAGACTAGGATTGGAGAGAAAGAAGGACCCACACGGAGTTACTGTAACAATCTACACGTGAGGTAATGAAGGTTGAAGTAGCACCCTTCGCTCTGAACAGTCTTAGGTCCAGAGCTCAACCCCCTGGCCTCTCACCCAGCTTCCATCAAGACCCATGTCTGTACTTACTTCTCTTAAAGCATGGCTGCCCTCAGTGGAGGGGCAAGGGAGGCACAGACCCACTCCTAGACTGTGATGACTGAGGGAAGCACCTCAGGGGAAGAAAGGTGCAGGGCCGCTCTGCCCACATTTGGAAGGACTGGAGCGGACATGCGAGAAGAGGCAGGGACGCTTCAGTGCTGGCCTAGGAGGCAGAAAACCTGGGCTGCCGTCCCAGCTGTGTCGCTGACTCATTGTGTCTGCCATCTCAGGCAGGCCCCAGGACGTCTTTAATCTCTAAGATTTTATGAGTCTATGAGATAGTATTTGAATTATTTGGAGGAAAACACTTGTAAACTCAAAAGATTAACATATGGAATAAGTTACGATGATTTACTGGACTATCACTCAGGGTTCTTGTGGGACAAAATGAAGTTACTTGAGAAAATGAAATTAATGGTTTACATAACTTAGAAGCCCAGAGGCTCGGCCTGACCCAGACGTCTGAGCAGTGTCCCTAGAAATCTCTCCCTCTGTTTCTCAGCTTTGCTCTCATCAGTGTTGGCCTTACTCTCAGGCAGGTGCTCCCCACATAGAGGCTACCAGCAGGTCCACACATCCTACCAAGTGAGCAACTCCCAGGGAAAGGAAACACTTCTTTACAAAAGATTCCTTCGCAATTGCCAGGGAAGACTCTCAATGGACAATGCAGGTCACATGCCCAACCACAACCCATTCCACTGGCTAGGACAAGGTCACTGCTATCTCCGGGAGCCAAGGGAAGATCTGTCCCTATCTAGATCTCATGGACTGACAGAAGAGGAATGTGTTTTCCCAAAGAAAACCAGAATGGAAAAGAATGGAAAATAAATGTCAGTTAGACAAAAACAGTGGATGCCTCTAATTGCTACTGTTACCTCAATGGCTTGAAAAGTTCAGAAGCTTTCTGACCCCAGTAGCAGGGTGATGGGATCTAGATCTTTCACAGAAATAGTCTATGATGTTGGACTAGGATTAGTTCCATTTTACAGATGGAGAAATTGAGACTCAGAGAGGTTAAGTTACCCATCCAAAGTCATATTGCTAGTATGTGATAAGCAGGTATGTCAGATTCAAGGGCATCTACAATTTTGATGCCACCTTAAGTTGCCACACAGGGCAGATGTGGCCTACAGCTTTTAATAGTATAAAAGGCTCTCCAGTCAGTAAAACTCAAAAGACTAAGTACGTGTGATGGCGTTAGCATGTCTTCCTCAGCCTGGTCTGACACAGACACCAACCACAAGCCTCTCTGAACCACTGGCAGAGTTAAGACTTCAGATGCAGAGCAACCCCACCTACAGGGAACGACGTGACCAGCGTCTGAGAGCCAGCCTCCCACAACACACTAGGCACAATGTCATCAAATGCGGTCCCAGCCACTGTCTCCATTCACTTTTAGTGAATGTGATAAGCACTCCGGCCTGTTTTCAGCTGGCATCTACATGCACACAATAAAACAAACTTGTATCACTTTTTAGAGACTCGAAGAAAATATAATAAGAGAGTTGGGCAGAGGGACTCATGCTGGGACTTTTCAAATTCAGCATTCTATGTGAAGAACAGTGACCTCCAGATTTTATGACACATGAGTCCTTGCAACCTGCCATTTTGTCAGGAGTGGGAATGAAGTTAGAACAGTGACCCAAAAGCCTGTGACATATTTGGTTACCTTGTGCTGCCTTGAAGACTCTGACCAACTCCTTACATTTAGAGGATAATGGATGACAGAGGTTGGGCATTATATTTATTTTGAAGCTTGTGTTATACTGAATGTAATGCTAGAGATACACTGAATAAGTGATGTTTAAAAGATCTTTAAATGTGTTTTATCAGAAATTAACACCTACATACATCATAACCATTATGACCCTGCTCCAAAATCTTTTCTCTTTGAGAACTTACTTCTAACAGTTTAAGAGCCCACAGGAGAGGCATTCTGGTTACTTCATGGTCACAGGTTGATCTCCACTTAAACTATAACCACTATCATTAACTAAATGTAGTTCCTAGTAATTTTTGATCACTACAAAAACTTCAAATCCATTCTCAAAGTATTTACCACTATTAAGGGCATTCAAAAACCTTCATAACAGTCTTGGGATTGTTTTCAACATTCCTTCATTCAAAAGGCAGTCATCCATTTATGCACTCACTCATTCAACACATATTGATTGATCATTTCCCAGGACTGTGCTAAACATGAAGGATACAATGATGAGCAAAGAAATGGACGTGGTTTCCTTCCCACGTGGAGCTCCCATTAGACCTGGGAGAAATAAAACTTAATAATCATCCAAATTAATGTAGAATTTCAATTATGATAGATGCTGTGAAGATGTGGTACATGGAGCTTTCCAAGGAGGATCTGACTTAACATGTGAGGATCAGAGTTAACCATAGGGAAATACAACTTACTTGATATCAGAAAGTAGATAAGAATTCACTCAGCAAAGCAGTTGTGGTGGTGTCTTAGACTGGTTCCCTGGAAAGAGACTTTGAGACAGATTTACATGTGGAAGGTGTGTTAGGGTGCACGCCTATGAGATTCATGCATGAGGAAAGCAGGATTGAACAGGGAGAGAGGTTGACCCACGATGAGGTAGAACTAAGATCTCAGGCAGTACTTTGGCAAGCTTGGGAATTGAGACGGCTCTCAGAGTTGTCCCAAATCTAAGTGGGGTCCAAGTTTTTGTATCCCTCCAGCTGCCAGAAGGGAGCACTTGGGCAAGACAGTTCCCTGCTGCAGAGGGCAATTTCCAGAGTGGGGTGCAGCTGTGAGCCATCAGCAGTCAGTGATCCCAGCCAGGGCTGGCTACATAATTTTCAGGGCTTATGGTGAGATGAAAATGTGCAGCCCCTTATTTAAATATCAGGAAAAAGTTTTCTCCTTTCTTCCATGTTCAGTCTTTCAATCAGTTATGGTGGGATTTGGGGGCGGGGGGGGTTGTTTCGTTTTAATTTGCTATTTAATATCACACTCCCTCAAGCTTAGAGATACACAGGGTGTGAATGGAGACCCTAACAGACATCTAGGGCCCCATCCCACAACTGGACCCGAGGAAGTACATGCCTGACTCAAGCCTCCCTGCACACGAGTTCAGGCCCCCATTAGAGGCAGAGGGTAGCAGCAGTTGCTGAGCAGAGATGGGGGAGTAGATAGCTAAGAACCCATCACTGGGAGGCAGGAAGATGACCAGAGATAGGACTCCACACGGGTGTGAACCAAGGCTCCAGGACCCAGCCACATGCTCCATTGTCTCATTGGACTTAACTTACAAAATCCAAATTCAAAAAATGTGTCCAGACTCCCTTCAAACAGCACAGATCTGCTTCTGACTACAGGGCCCTGTTTGATTGCACTGGCTGGTCCTAGTCCCAGCGCTGAGGCCAAGAAGAGGAGATCTGGGCAGAGTATGCCAGGATTCACCCCAGGAGGGGCAGAGCATGTCAGGCGACGAGAATAGCTAGTGCAAAGTACCTGTTGCTTTGGGGGAAATGAAAGGCCAGGAAATAAACAGCACAAAACAAGAGGAAATAAGGTTCAAGTGAAGCTGCAGAGGGGAGCAGGGGCCACACCAAACCTGGCATTACGGGCCATGTAAAGGACTTTTGTTTGTTTGTTTGTTTGTTTGTTTGTTTTGTTTTGCTTTAAAGCACCGGGGAAAGCCTTTGAAAGGATTTAACAAAGGGGTAACATGTTCAGAATTCTGTTTTGAAAAAATTACTCTTTCAGAAATAAGAATAGATCAAAGGGGATTCAGATTGATTGTGTTCATTTGTCATCCAGGTGAGAGATGATGGCAGCTCAGCCCACGAAGGGGAGGGTGGGGGTAGAGTCAGAGCACAATGGATGGATTGGGAAGAGATTTGAGAAGAGGCTTCAGTGATGGCTTGGATATGGGGTAAGGAGAGAGGGGTCCAGGGTGATTTATTAGATAAAGTTTTGTTGCAGGTACAGACTTGGGCCCTGAGTATAACAGGGAATCAGGCAAACGAATGTCTGTCTTCATGGAGCCCTACAATAGGGAAGATACCCATAAGTAAAAGGTCAGTGAAAATGCAGTGTGGTCAGGGCTGTCCAAATTGGGAACCTAAGAAGGGCAGCCAGCCTGGCAGGGGATCATGGGGTCAGGAAGGGCTTCCAGGAGGAAATGTCAAGACTTACAGGCAAACAGAAACAGGACAGGTGAGAAGAAAGAGAGTAGGCCAGGAAAAGGGATCAGCATAGGTCAGTAGTCCTCAACTGAGGGTGATTTGGGTTCCCAGGGGACTTTCGACTGGAGAATTGCTACTGGTATCTAGTAGATAGAGGCCAGGGATGCTGCCAACGTCTTATAATGTACAGCACAGTCCTCCTCCCCCACAAAGAATGATCTGGTCCACAATGTCAGTAGTGCTGTAGTTAAAAACCCTGGCCGAGGTTGTCACAGGATGAGAGAGAGAGTTCAGTCACAGAACAGAGTGGCTCTGCTGCTGCCTAGGGTATGGAGTCACAGGGCATGAAGGGTGACAAAGGATACAACTAGAGAATGTAACAGATGCCAAGGGTGTTGGGTAGCCCTGAAGGTTTTCAGGCAGGGAGGTGACAAAATGAGCCTTGGAAAGATAGTCAGGAAGAAGGTAAACAGGAGGGGAGTGAAGCAGAGGATCTGGGAACTCTGTGGGCCAGCACATTGTCTTATGAGTTGTAGGGGTGAGGAGAAAGAGAGCCAGGAGGCCTGCAAGGTGCAGCAGAAAAGGGCTGTCATGCAACATGGTGTAATCAAGGGACCAAAAGTTAGATCAAATGAGGTTGATGAAATATGGTCCATAGGATCACGAGATGGAAGGAGCATGAGTGTGCCAATGCTGGTTCTGCTACTTACTATGGCTGTTGTATACAGATGCATAGGCTGACCTCTCACAGGGGTCACCAACCACGGGGACAGTGAGGGACTAAGGGCCAACATGCTCCACGCTTTAAACCATGCAGAGTGCCTTCTTCTAAATGCCACTCAGGCTGGCCATAGCCCTGCACTTGACCCCAGGCAAGTCATGCCTCTTCTCTGAGCCTGGTTAATACCACCTGCCTCTTAGGCTTGGTGAGATTAAGCAACATGAGATTAAATGTCTAGCAGAAGGTCAGCTACTTGGTAGGCAATCAAAAAATGACTGCTCTGATTATTCTACAAGAATCCAAGCACCAGCCCTTCTGTCACAATCTTCACTGTCGCATTGTTTCTGCCTCATCCAACAGGCACTGTAGCTGCTCAGGTGACCTTTGTAGCTGTGCTTTGTTCTCTGAGAGGCACAGGCAGCCAGGAGGAGCCCAAAGCTCCACCAGGCCGGCAGTGGGTGAGGGCACAGCTCACCTCTATGCCAAGCTGAGCAGGCGCACACAGTTATCTTGCTTCCTCACAGCCAGGTGGAACTTTACTTGTGGTTTTATTTTGGGCATCTTGGAGGCACCATGGAAAATATGCCTCAGCTGGGTACTGGATAGGTTCACAGAACATGAAACCAACAAAGGACACAGTCCAGTGGAAGCCAGGCCCGTTTTTCAATCTGATGGTGTCTTAGAGGCTTCTGGGTTTTTCTTCATGTATAGCTGCCATGTCTGAGACAACCAGAAACTAGGCTCGATGACCATCATTGCTAACCTCTTAAGGGCCTGCTCTATGCCAGGCTTTGGGGAAGCACTCAGTGTGTCTTGTCACTTTCATTTTCATCACAGTCCTATGAGATAATTAATAGAGCTGGAATCTGAACCACAGCAGACCGGCATCCGGCTGTATAGCTGGAAATGCATTATCGCTGGGACCCCTTTTGGGGACCCTCTGTTGGGGCTCTCTGAAACGGGTGTTCTCCCGGGAGTGTCAGAAAGAGCAGCCAGCCACCTCTGGTGTGTGGCTTGTGCTCCTCAGTCAGGAAGTGGCTAACAGAAAGCGACCCGCGGGCGGGCGAGAAGCAAAAAAGGAGGCCTGGGCGAGCCAGCCTCCCGAGGCTGCAGCCTTGGGCCGAGAACGAGAACGTGGGCGGAGCCTCCGAGCTAAGTCCCCTGGGGTCTCGGGTCGCATTCCTCCGAGGTCTGCAAAGGCCACCGCTTAAAGGCGCAGAGGAGCAGCTGGGAACGAGAACAAAGCGGCCAGGCCCCCCTTGGAGGAAGGAAGGAGCGAGCCCCAGGAAACAGCTGATAGCGCTAAGCTCAGCTTGTTTTTTTCCTCTGCTCAACAGTTCTCCTGCCACGGCAAACAAAAGATGTACATTCTGATTCCCTCTTCTGTTTGGATTGTGCTGTCGAGTGGATCTGGTTTGTGATGAGCTGGGGGGTAGAGACATCGCGGGCGGTTTCTTGCTCCTCTGGCCAGTTCGCTGGGCGACTGCCGCCGCCACCACCACCGAGAAACTCGGAGAGCTTCCTTTTCTGTGTTTCTCCCCGCCCCATCATCAAATCCAGCCTGGCCTGGCCACACCAGGGGCACAGCACCCGCATTCCTTCCGATGATGGAATTTAAGGTTAACAACTGCTCAGATTCAGTGGGAGCTGAAGGTTTACTCCTGACCTTGAAGGACCTACACACACACGCGCGCGCACACACACGCACATACATTTTCTCATGAACATGTAAAACTATTAAGATGTGAATCGTACCCTCTCAGACCCACTGAAAGGCCCCTCCCGGTTCGCATCCCTGCCAGAGGTCATAGTCTAGGCTGCCCAGACCCACACTGAGACTACTCCCAGGCAGAATCCACCCCGCCCTGGCCCTGCCGCTCAGCCCCCAGGCCCCAGGGATGAGAGTGACAACAGCTACACGGTCAGTGGAAACCAGCATCCAACAGCGAGAGCAATGGGGGTGTCTAACAGGCTGGCTCTGATCTTGACCCCACCTCAGAGTGTCCACCTTCCTCAAAGCCTGGACACCTGTAGGTGACAGGTGGTTCTGATGGGACTAAGCAATCCATGTACAATGACTGTAGTAGATGAACTTCTTGCTGTCCCCTGGGGTGCAGTGGGGAAGGGGGCAGCCACTACCTGGCTTCCTAAACCCTGTGAGGTCTGATACTTAAGGCTCTGCAATGCTGGGTATGCTGTGTTTTGCCTGACCTGGTGTTGACCATGTGGGTTTGCCAAAGGGCACTACAAAACCAAAAGCAAAACAAAATGAAGCAAAAAAAAAAAAAAAAAAAAAAAAAGGCAAACCACACACAAAAGCCTCCACTAAGAGTTCTGTTGCTGCCGACACTTGGGTGATCCCTACAGCCTTGGCAATGGCAGTTCTGGTCACACAAACTGAAAGAGACTATTTTGATGGCACAGAGACTGATGTGCGGGGGCCCTTTGTAACTGCAGGAGTTGAACAGAGCCAAGAGAGGTCAGCGTGGTTGGACCCTGCCCCATGCTGCTTGGCCCGTTCTCTCCTCCCACCCCACTCTGAGGAGGCAGTTCACATGAAGAAGACAAATGGCATGAAGGCCAGGCAATTAATTTTTTCAGCTGGAGGCTGCGATGGAATTTGGGTACTTAGACTCTGGCGTGCGCCTCTAATTCCATTCTCCTCTGTGAAATACCTCTACTCTTCAAGGAGGTGGTGCCCTTCAAAATCACCGACATTTTCTGTCTTTAGGGCCAAGAGGTAAATTTAGTCCTGAATATTATTTGGAATGAATCCCAGGCTAACCTGCTTGCTGTCTCATACTTTTTCCACCACACCAAGAGACTATAGTACAGTAAAGGTGGTAGCCAATTCTTCATTTATTTTCTTGGAGAGGGAGCAAGGTGATCCTAGAATATGGCTCAAGATCTGGTCCCCACCTCTCAGCAGCCTCCATAATGTGGAGCAGTACAGCCAGCATCTGATGAGCAGAGATACAGGCAAAGAAAGGAGAACTTATTGGGAAGAGGGGAAGGGAAAAAGATGACTTAGTTCTTGGCAAATGGGAAGAGAGAAGGAGGGGACTCTCAGGGAGAAAAATAAATCTGAAGGAGACTGGCGGGGGGAGGGTAAGAAAAAGGCACTTCACTTACTTCCATGGAGGCAGTGTCATGTAGTGGTTCAAAGTGCAGACCTGTGTGTGACTCTTGGGTGGCTGACCTTGAGCAAGACTTAACCTCTCTGTGGTTCAGTTTTTTAATCTGCAAAATGGGAGATAAAGTAATCTGTGTCTCATAGAGTTATCATGAAGATTAAACAAGAAATTTATATAAAGCATTTGAGAAAATATTTAGTATGCAATAAGCACTCAGTTAATATTGTTCATTATTATTTCCAATTTTTCTCCCAGTATGTGTCTCACACTCTTTTTTTAAAGAAAAAGACACATTCTCCACCTTCACCTTACACTTTCTACTGAGCAACTGATGTTTATCTGGTGTCCTAATTAGCGATTTTAATCCTTAAAGTCACTCACCTCTGAAATCTGCTCATTGGAAGGGTGCTACACATGGAGCAAGTTCACAATAAATGTTGCTGAGAAGAACTTGCCAATTGCCACTGTCTGAACTGCAGCTGGGTATTGTTTATAGTCTTTCTTTGTGCTTCTCCCACCACAGCAGAAGAGATTGAACCAGAGAGAAAGTGGACCTAGGAACATATAGCCCAACTGAGAGTTATGGACAGTGAAATACTACATACCAGAAGACCCTCAGCCCCTGCCCCACCTCAGTTCCCAGAATGAGGGTAGGCAGGCTGACCCCTCTCAGGTGGAATATTGGAGAATCTCTATAAGGAAATTAAGAAAACTAACAGAAAAGGTCTACAGATACTCAGGGGTGAGGTCCCCATTGAAATGGTTTGGCAGATTCACATTACGGCGAAGCCCATTCATTGACAAGTTTCTTGTTAGCTTTTAGTGTTGCACTCTTAAATATAAACAGATAGTTAAAGATCATTTCTCATTTCAAAATCTCTCCAAAATAAAAGACAGTACCAAAATGAGCAGAATAAGAAACTTGTAGGAAACAGGAACAATGTAGAAAGTAGAAGAGAACATTTTAAAAAGATTTTTGTAATTAATATACTTTTGAGATTTAAGAGAAGATACTGCATCATGAAATTAAGAACAGGTGCTATAAAACAAGAAACATTCAGAGAAAAACAACAAGGATATTTGGAAATAAAAAAAACATAAATATGTTTGCAGAACAACATGGATAAATTTCAAAAATGTTATCTAAAAAAAGAAGTCTGACACAAAAAAAGTATCTACCATACAATTCCATTTACATAAAATCCAAGACCAAACAAAACCATCCTATGGTGATGGAAATCAGAAACGGGTTACATGGGAAGTAGGGAGGAGAATGGACTAGAAAGGAGCACAAGGGAACATTCTTGGATGGAAATGTTCTAAATTTTGTTTGGTGGCATTTATGTGAATGTATTCAATTATCGAAATTTATTTAACTGGATATCTAAAATTTGTGCACATTACTCTATGTTAACTGTATGTTAATAAAAACATATCTGCAAAAACATAAAGTTCAATGGAAAGATTTAGCCTCTATATCTAGCTATCAATTTACAGGAAATACAAAGAACAGAGGAACATGTTAAATGACACCACAGGGATGTGACTATGGCAAACTCTATGGTTTAGCTGTTTTTTTTCCAACAAAAACTTACAGAAAGTTGGGGGAGGTAGACGGTGATAATTTATAGAGATTTAAGAGACATATTGATCAATCAATTACATTGTATGAACCTTATTGGACTCCAAATTTAAACAAACTGTTTGTTTAGAGGACAAGTTTATAGGACAATTGGAAAGTGTAAACATGTCCAGATATTTGATAATATTAAAAATTATTGTTATTTTTTAAGTGAGATAACAGTATTGTAGTCTTGGTTTGGGGTTTTTTAAGTACCCTTATCTTTTAGAGATTCATAGTGAAATACTTATAAATAATACAAGGTCTAGGATAGTCTGGGGCAGTGGGAGCTGACAGGTCCACGGATGAAACAAAATAGGCTGTGTGCTGATAATTGTTGGAGTTGGGTGTAGAATACACCAGGTATAGTGTATACTTGGTTTGCATATATTTGAAATTTCCCATAATAGAACACTTTTTGTAAAAAAAAAAATAGAAGAGTAAGAAGAAAAAATAGAAGTCTCCCATAAAAAAAAAGATGAAAGAGATGGAAAATAGTAGTGAAAGATCAGAAACATAAAGGAAAAGTTCAGAATTTCCAAAAAAGGAAAGAAAATGGAAGGGAGAAATGATAAAAAAAAATAG
Organism: Eidolon dupreanum; assembly: GCA_028627145.1. Classification (NCBI taxonomy): domain Eukaryota; kingdom Metazoa; phylum Chordata; class Mammalia; order Chiroptera; family Pteropodidae; genus Eidolon; species Eidolon dupreanum. The sequence goes on along the minus strand of CM053507.1, from coordinate 119,479,339 downwards.
TATGAGAAAATTTTCCAATACTGACAGTTATTAATTTCTAGATTGAGAGGCCAATCAGTAGCTGGCACCACATCTTTAAAAAAAAAAAAAAAAAAAGAAGCCCCCACATCAAAGTACATCATTGAGAAATTCCATAAAGTTGGGATACTGAGCCACAAATCTCACTTACTTTCTTACAGTCCCTCTGCTGTCTCCATTTCTCTTTTGGACAACCCCTGTGGGTACCACCTCTAGGCTGAGTTTTTCCTCCACTTTTTAAATGAGATGAAATACCATACCATAGGATGTGGGACCTGGTTTCCAGGGATTTGTTATGGGTATGAATGACAAATGTAGAAATACAGACAACTTAGCTTTTGAGTAATTCTCAACTAATGGATATAGGACATAGGAGGGAGCTGGGCAGATAGATTCTTCCTCCTCTATTCTCTCCTATGGTTTCTCCACGTGACCTTTCTGGAAGGGTCCCTTGTGTCCAGTAAACCAGCAGTCAGTCTGGTAATACCTGGCGTCACACCCCCCTTTCCTCACTCTCTTTTTCCTTCATAACATCCTAGTATGAAGACTTTAAAATACACAGGAAAGTTGAAAATTTTTCACAGGGAGCACCTATAAACCCATTACCTAGAGTTTACCATTGACATTTTAAACAGTTTTATTGAGATATAATTAAAATACCATAAAACCGACCCACGTAGAGTATACAGTTCAATGGCTTTTAGTAAATTCACAGAGATGTGCAAACATTATCACAATTTTAGAATCCTTTCTTTACCTTGAAAAGAAATGCCCTACCCTTTAGCAGTCACTCCCATTCCCCCTCTCCCAACCCTAAGCAACCGCTAATCTACGTTCTGATTCTATGGAATTGCCAATTTTGGACTTTGCATATAATTAGAATCATACAATAGTGGTCTTTTGTGACTGGCTGTTTCCACTTAGCATCATATTTTCAGTGTTCATCAATGTTGGGCTCAGCATGTATCAGTACTTCATTTATTTGCATGGTCAAACAATATTTCATTGAATATCAGTAACGTTTTATTAGACTGACTTGCTCTATCATGAGTCTATCCATTTTTCCATCTTTCTGTTGATCCATTAATTCATCATATCTTTTATGTATTTCCATATAAGCTCACTTCCCTTCTTCCCAACCCTCAGCACCTTCACCTTACACATCTCTCAAATAAAGCTTATATCACATGACCACCCTAGGTGCAAAGGTCCTGGGAGGTGGAGTACATAGCCTTCTGGCCTCTATAATAGTACAAGGGAAAAGTGAAACCAAGAATGAACTTCTGCTGCCTTAGCTTACAGCATTTCTCAGTCTCAAGCACATCTCCCCTCTAGTCTCCCCTCCCACCTTTGCATCCCACAGATCTTATATTTCAGAAATACCCAATTCTTTAAAGTTTCCTGCACATTTTTCCTGACTCCATCTCTTGCACATGTCCATTACTTGCATAGCCTTCTCTGTGTGACAGATTCTTCCCTCATGATTCAGTTCAAGTGTCACTCTTCAGTGAAGTACCTCCAACACACACACACACACACACACACACACACACTCTCTCTCTCTCTCTCTCTCTCTCTCTCTCTCTCTCACACACACACACACACACACACACACACACACACTGGTTTCCCTGTGCTTATTTTAAAATCCTATTATGGTATTTATCTACTTTATTGAATTAACCTTTTGACCTGTCTATCTCCACCAACCTCTAAGTCCTCAAGAGCAGGAGCCAGGCCTTAGATGTCTTGGTGTCCCTAGAACTCACTTCAGGGGATGGCTCAATAAATATTTTTGGATAGTGAATGAAAAACATCTAGCTACTACCTTTACTGTTGTTTATTTAACAAACGTTTTGTTGGAAATGCACCAAGAAAGGCCCTGTGGTAAGTACCTAGTTTCGATATAAAGATGAGTAAGTATATCCTGGGCCTCAGAGGAGCCTCCAATATCCTTTTGTCTGGGCAAATGAAAAACTAGACAAGACACCAGGACAACAGATGTAAACTATGACTGTCTCAGGTAAACCGGAATATATGGTCACCCAAATTACATGTTACATACACTGCTTCTGTGAAAACAGCAGTGTCACACTGACTCATGTCCAGCTTGCCAGACCCCAGTCACTTCCAGAATTTTCTTTGTACAAGCTATGACTCCTAATTAGTGCTTGGGTCATTTAACTCTTTCATTGTTGTCATCCATGTGAAAATTATCTATGAAATTTAATATTCCTAAGGCATTCCATATACTGTACACATAAAAAACATATTTCAGCTATTAGGCAAAAATCATCTAATGAACAGCTAAAACACTTTTCAACCTTTTTTCATGTTCTGAATGCAAGTCAGTAATCAACATGTGAAACCCATTACATATATAGTGTTCCCTTACAAAGAAAGAAAAAGAGAATGGGTATTGGATAAACAATCAGCAATGTCTATTACACTCGCATTAGTGTTTTTGTTTTGTTTTGTTTTGTGTTTTTTGTTTGGGTGTTACAGGCTGGAACGAATGGTTATATGGCTCCTGAAATCCTAATGGAAAAAGCAAGTTATTCCTATCCTGTGGACTGGTTTGCAATGGGATGCAGTATTTATGAAATGATTGCTGGAAGAACACCATTTAAAGATTACAAAGAAAAAGTCAGTAAAGAGGATTTAAAGCAAAGAACTCTGAAAGAAGAGGTCAGATTCCAACATGATAACTTCACAGAGGAAGCAAAAGATATTTGCAGACTCTTCTTGGCTAAAAAGCCAGAGCAACGCTTAGGAAGCAGGTAAACTACCACATAATGGAGATGAATGTCAATATTGTCCACAGAGATTTGGAGAATATTTTGGGTTAGTAACAAAGCCTTGGGATTATGTAGTATTATTATTTTCCTATTATTATTTGCATATTATATGGTTAAGTATTTCTGATACTTTCAAACACTATGAGAGCTTGATATGGAAAAATCTCCAAGATGTATTTTAAAGTGTAAAAGTGAGGTGCAAAAAATGCATACATAGAATAAAAAGTATATACAATTCAAAACGTTGCATAGAATATTTTGAGAATATACGAAGACTGTATAAAATTGGTTGACTCTAATAAAGGGAACTTGGGAGCTGGTGACAAGGATGCAAATGAAAATTGTCACTATATAACCCTATTATCTTTTAAATTTTGAACCATGTGAATCAATTATCTACTTGAAAATGAATAAAATTAAAACTTAAAATAAAATTTAAAATAGCCATAATGAGCAATAGCCATAGCTCTGGAAAATTCTACCCCTATTAAAAATCTCTGTAAAATATCATCATTAATCAGTTAACAGATATTTAATGAGTATATATGATGCTGCCGGCTAAATTAAGTATAGTTGAAATTATAAGAAAAGGGATTAGAGTCACAGACATAGACTCACATTCCAGCTCTGCTCTAGCTCCGGTGTGTACTGGTCATTTTACCTCAAGCAGCTGAATTACTTTTTTTAAGTCTCAATATCTCCACATATAAAATGGGGGAAGGGGGCAAGGGCGGGGGAGAGAGGGTGTAGATGTGATGGTTAATCTCAGTGTCAACCTGTCTAGGTCAAAGTACTCATATATTTGATCAAACATTATTCTAGATGTTTCTGTGCAGGTATTTTTTTTTAGATGAGATTAACATATAAATCAACAGGCTTTGAGTAACGCAGATTATTCTTCATGTGAGTGGGCCTTATTCAATCAGTTGAAGGCCTTAATAGAAAAAAAAACCTGATACTTCTGGGAGAAGAGGGAATTCTTTCAACAAACAATCTTTAGACTTGAACTGCAACTCTTCTCTGAGTCTCCAGCCTGAGAGTTTACCTTGCAGAATTTGGGCTTGTTAAGCCCAAATAGTGTGAGCCAATTTCTTAAAATAAACCTCTTTTTTCTCATATATATACACACTGCTGTTAGGGAGGAAAAATTTATTTCTCCACCCTCTTAGGTTTAAGAGTGGAGGCCTGCAAATTAAACTGACAAAAGACTGATTTTTTTTATTCATGTACATACATAAGAGTTCACAGAAAAACGTGACTAAGATGTGGTTAGAATTGTACCATCTTAATAGCGAAAGGGGAGGAGGAGAAGGAAACTTATAGGAAAACAAATGACTTCTTAGAAATGGTGGGGGAAAAGGCACTATGGGAAAACAAATGACTTTTAGGAAAGATAAATGACCCCTTGGGAGAATAGCTGGGAGATATGATAGTTTTGTGGCAATGTCTATTAGGTGTGGTGCTGCCTTCTGTCACTGGTGATAAGAGTCAATCTCCCTGATTTCAAAACTCCCAAAACTCCTGGCAAGAGGATTTATGAGTGAGCTATATTGGGAGGCTCTGCTTTTATGCAGATATATGCATCTGTTGACTTTCAAATGCCTTCAGCTCAGCTCAAAATAATTTCTATGCCACTGGTATATTCTGGACCTCTTCAACCTCCTTTTGGTTCTGTTTCTCTGCAGAACTCTGACTAACACAGTGGGGTATTTTGAGGTTTAGATACAATATATATAAAGTTAGATAATATATATAAAGTTAGGGTATGTTAGGAATCATTCAATAAGTGGTAGCAATTGCTACCTGAAAGTAGAACCAAAATGGAGTAAAGCAAAGAAGCAAATACCATTAATTTATACAGAAGAACTTTTGAGCATTCCCTGACCCAAAAATTAACCTACCAAATCATACCAATTACACTTGGTCACGTCCAGTTTTATGCTGAGTGTTAACACCCTTATGAGCTCATTTAGGCCTTTCCAATAGGACATATCTTGCTAATGGATGCACAAAATAAGTCCAGATAAAGCACAGATGCTCACAGACACATTTCAAAGCTCTGGTGGCTTGCTGCTGAGATGCTGAGTGTGGTTTCTGGAAAAGGAGCTTGGCAGGGCCACTATCCTTGAGGATGTGCGCTGTGTCTATAACTGCTCACAGCAAAACAAAGACTGAACACTATTCTGACTTTGCCTTTTTTAATAAAAGTGAAAACCCTTTTGGGGTTTCTTTCAAATTGTGGAAACAGTTATTAAATGGATCTTTTGTAAAAGCAAAGTGTTGTAATGGGAACTTTCAAAAAGCGGGGGATGCCAGTATTATTAATTTGTTCTAAGGGAGATATCAGATAGTATTTTGACTAAACGATGATCTTGACCATCTTAAATTACTTGAATTGAATTTTGAATTGAATTTTCAAAATCTAAAACTATATAAAAATATGAAAGCTACAATCACAAAATAATATGACAGATTTTTAACATTACACCAGAACTTAGGCAGCCAGGTTACTCTAATTCTTCCAAGTAGTTGCCAGTGGAAGCTCTCAAACAAGGCTGCGTTAGCTCAAAATGTTTGCATATGGAGGCAAGTTTTCCATTTTTGATCTGATATTTTTAAATAGTGAAAGAAAATTCATTTGTAATAACCACTGAAGCATGACAGATAACCAAATTAACAAGTGAGTATTTGGGAATTGGATGGAACTCTACATTCATGTGACGTCAAATGTGAAGCTGATCTCCCTTCGTGCCGATGCCAACATCGTTGCATTAGTCAGAACAGACCATGTTATAACAAGCAAATCCCAAAGTTTCAGCAGCTTAAACCTAAAGGATTATTTCTCATTCACACAAAGCCTACTTTGGGTCCAGTGGCTCTCCAGGGTATCTCTCTCCCTTCTGACCCGTGGCTCAGATCCAGGCTCCCATCTTGCAGCTCCATGGGAACTGATGGCTTTCAGTTGCTGAGGCAAGAGAAGATAGCCCAAGCAATTTTGAACTGCCTCAGCCAGGAAGTAACCCACTTCACTCATCTCTTCACACACACTTCTGTTGGCCAGAACAGTCCTCGGGCCCTGCCTATGGGTAGGGGACTGGCTAGTGTGGTCTTCTGTGTGCCCAGAAAGGAAAGGAGAACCAGACAGGCTACTGACCAATTCTACTCTCCTGACTGTCAAGTATGAGAAGTGTCAGAGGTCATGCCAACAGTGGCTAAGGCAATGTGGGAAGCGAAATCTCTGTACATGACTTTCCTGAAGAAAATACCACCCTATTTGCGTGTTTGATTGAAAATCTATCTCAATTCTTTGTAAGCACACCTTGGGTCTATAAAATGAAATATTGACAAACTCTTCAGGAAAATGCCACCTTAAAGCACTGGATCATTGCCTGAAGCTGCTCCATCAAGCAAAACCTTTTTATAAAGCATCTGTTGTTGTGACTTTTCTGAATAAAACTGTTTACATTAGAGACAAGGCATATAAAAACCAGCTGTTCAGTGAAAAAGAAAACCTTCCAGCATTTTCAGTTAAAGTTTTGTATTTTTAAAAAATTCATTTAAATAAGATAATATTTGCTTAATTTAATGGGTGTCCATCAAAGCAGAGCAAATGTCTAGACAGCATGTTACACAGTGGAGAGGTCAAGTGCCCCCTCCCCATTGCACTTACAAGTGTTTGAAATAAATTAAAAACCCTTCTCCTTTAGGCATCACTAATGAGGATCTCCTCCTCTGCCTTTATGGGTCTGTGAGTTAATTTTGCAGAGAAATCAAAAGCTTTTCTGAGCATCTCATAGGGGCTCCAGATAGAGCCAGCTATGATGTTCTCCAATAAAATAAAAGGTGAAGATCACTTAATTATTTTGCAGGTTTTACTCTGATTAGTCAGTGCAGCAGAACAAGAGCAAATACTCATGCATGTCTCTGACTAAAGTGCTAAATCTCTGAAACACGATTTCAGGCTAATACCCTGTTCTTGGCAGACTCCTCCAGTGTGGTCCTCATGTATGGGCAGGTGGTATCTTGTCTTTATTGACTGGTATAAGAAAATCCATTGTAATCTCTGTTTGGGGTTCAGTAACACATGAGCCCTTGTTAATGCTCAGAAACATATTTTACTCAAAGCAGCAGAAGTCTTCCTGTAGCTCCTGATTGGCTATTACAAAAGATGCTGCCTTCATAAATAGCCTCTCCTCTTTGTCCAAAGCGCACTGCATGATGAGGGCCAAAATAGCCCTGCACAAAGCTGCCAGAGCAAGATTCAAGAGCAAAATCATCTTCATGCTCTTCCTAATTAAAGAACTGAGGTTATAACCACTAGTGCAACAGATCAAAGCGATAAGTATGTGGCCTGGACACAGAGGTAAAGGAATAGGAGTTGGAAAGCCTAGCCTTTTGTTAGCATCAGCAACCACAAATATTAATTGAAAAAGGGCATCGTTACATAAAACTTCCCAGGGCTGAGAGAGGCTGACAACTCATCATTACATCAAGAGTTTATTAAGGGAACTTATCTACAAAGCATGTTGGGGACAACTGGCAAGATAACATCAATATATTCCCTACCATCTGGCAGGTGATAAGGGGTTATATAGGGCAGGGCAGGCTGGATTGCCTTACTGGGGTGTGACCTACCACTGATAAAGTGAAAATACCTTCTGTGCTTGCTTGGGGCTGGACAACAGCTTGTCCAAGAAACCAGCACATCTGGGGCATAGGGGAGGGTCGGTCACACAGTCACTGAGGGGAGTTGGGAATGCAATCTCTGTTCTGGCCAGGATCTAGCTGGCAGGTTCAGCAGCAGTCAGGCAGTGGTCATGTCATGGACTAGTCTCTGCTCCACAGGCATAAGGCATGGGCCCTGCCTTCCAGGGGCATCTAGTTGAGGTGTTGAGAAACATAAGGAAAAACTCAAAGTTCTCAGTTGTTCCCTTGTCTTTGGCAACTAGTTGCAAAAGGGCGGCAGCTAGCCACCACTGATGGGCAAGCCCAGGCTATCTGTGCCTGGTTGCTTGAGATATTACTTGAGAACTGTTCATACTGATGTGAAGACTGGTTTGTCAAGTTTCCTGAGGTTATCAGCCCCAAGGCACTCTCCATTTATCCAAGTTAAAGCTGCTTAAAGTGAGTTTAAAGCACCCTCTCGACCTCTGGGACGGTATGTTCTTGCCTGCCAGCAGCCATCAAGGTGGTACAAACTCCTTCCTCATGACACCTGGTCTCATTCCAACTCCTTTATTCTTTCTGAGACACATAGGCCTATGGTTCATTCCTGGTCTACTTGAATGGAATTCTTGCTCTTCCCTTGTTCTGCCACATTTAAAATCTGATACCCACCCCACAAATCTGATACCTGAAAATGGTACATATTGCTGTGTAAACTATACCTCAGTAAACCTAGCTTTTTATTTTAATGTATCCTTGAAGCTTCGGTTTATCTCAGTAACCCTCCCTCAAGGCTCTTACTCTATAAGATATAAAACACCCAGCCATTGGTCAGTAGGTTCTAATAGATGACGAGCCTGCATTTTCCTTTCTTTCAATTGATGGAGACTTAGTAGCTTTTAGAAGAAAAGAGATACCTTGTAATATCTCAGGAAATAGCTCTCTATACCTGTCTTTCCGGTTGTGTCATAATGAGAAAAGTCCAAAGAGTCCTGGATGGCCTTTCAGGTTGAGGTTGGCCAGAATCACAGAACGACCACCCAGAGGATGGCTGGATATCATATGTCTCCAACTGAGTTTCTCTTTTTCATGATAATATTTTATTACAAATTTTCCTTTGAAAAATTCGCCGATATATTCTTGCTTTCTCAGTGCACAGCTATTTTATGACAGCAGCAGCAAGTAAAGAGGTGAAAAGAAGTTAAAAAGACAGTTAAAAAACAGACAGGTTGTTGTGATCATAAAATGTGATAATGTAAGTGAAGAGCTTAACATTGTATTAGCTGACAGTAGGTTCTGAATACATATTAGCTATTCTCAATATTGTTATTAGTAATGCCATTATTGTGTTTAGATTCTAGTCATCTTACTGGGCAGAGCCTCCTGTAGTAATCATGCAACATGGCAGGATGTATGAAGCAGTCTCTGAAATAGATGTATGGAGGAAGTTCTCAATCCTTCTCCTAAAAGCTTATTGAAAACAGAATGGAAAATGTAAAAGGAAAGATCTTGAATGTGATTAATTTCAATTAAGGTTGATTTATGACAGAAATCGTCTTCTTCAAAAAGGAAAACATTTCTTACTCACACCAGCATATTTGTTCATGTACAGAAAAAAGTCATTTGAATCTGGTGCCACAAAACAGCCCCCTTTTTACTTTTTTAAAATGTGGACTGAAGAGAAACCAAGAGAGTGTGTGGTAGGCTATCCCTAATATAGTCCCCAAAGATCCTCACCTCCTGGCATCCACACCTTTGTGTAATCCCTTTTCTTTAGCATAGGCTGGACTTATGGACTTGTTTCTAAAAAAATAGAATATGGCAGAAGTGATGAGATGTCATTTCCAAGGTTAGGCAATAAAAAGACTATGTCTTCTGTCTTGAACATTCTCTTTCTCCTCCTACTACTGCTACTGATCATTTACCCTGGGGAAAAACACCAACAATGTTATAAGGCAGCCCTGTGAAGAGACTTATGTGGTGAGGAATGGAGGCTTGCCAATAATCACATAAATGAGTTTGGAAGCAGATTCCACGCATTCCTCCCCATCCCCAGTCGAACCTTCAGACAAGACCACAGCCCTAACCAACAGCTTTACTGCAACCCCACAGGAGACCTCACAAGAACCAGAAGCACCCAGTTAATCCATGTCTAGATTTTTGACCCACAGAAACTAAAATAGTTTTATTTTAAGCTACTAAATGTTGGGGCAATTTATTACACAGCAATAGGTAACTAATACAAAGGTTACACAGTTGGAAATATATATTTTTTTCCTTTATTCCAAGGCAAATACTATAATTTCTAGCATAAGGAAGGAAGATTTAATAATAAATAACCATAGTCTTGAGCACCAAATATATGCTCATTCCTGCTACTAGAAACTACTAATAGTTTTTATTAAAGTCTTTAAAGATTATTGTCACAGTTGGGGGAGGTCGGCGGGCTCTAGAAATCATGTCACATGAAGAGTGAGGAGATATGACTGTGGTCTTTTAAAATGTGCATAGTGGTCATGTAGGACAAGACATGCTTAATTTGTTCTGTGTGACCCTGATGGGCAGAGCAAGAGGCAATGACTAGAAGTTTCAGGTTCTGGCCCCACTAAATCTTGCTGGTGTTTCCAAGGAACACCAAGAATAAAAGTCCTGTCAACTGTATGACTCTTAAAATCACGTCAACATGTGAAAGCTGTCTGCAAACAATGAAAGTGCTGCTGTCTGCATATGGTGGAATTGTGGGTGATTTTTAAAGTTATTATTTCTCTAAGTTATTCTTTACGTCATTACATTGTCTTTGTAATTGAAATGAATAGGAAAAGAATGCTACATCCTTTGTATTGTCAGGACATTTCCTATTTTGGTGTGGTACTGTGTGTCACGCTGACTAGCTCCATTCTTTACAGAGAAAAGTCTGATGATCCCAGGAAACACCCTTTCTTCAAAACCATCAACTTTCCTCGCCTGCAAGCCGGCCTAGTTGAACCCCCATTTGTACCAGACCCTTCGGTGGTATATGCCAAAGACATTGATGAAATTGAAGATTTCTCTGAGGTCCGGGGAGTTGAATTTGATGATAAAGATCAGAAGTTCTTCCAAAGATTTGCAACAGGTGCTGTCCCCATAGCATGGCAGGAGGAGATTATAGAAACGGGACTGTTTGAAGAATTGAATGACCCCAACAGGCCTGCAGGTGGAAAGGGTAATTCATCCAAGTCTGGTGTGTGTTTGTTATTATAAGTTGTTCTCTCTACTAGACTGGCAGCAGGAGTCCCAGCTGACCTAATCCTCGAATGTTCCTGCTAACCTAAAAATAAAAAGGCCTTTCAAAGTGAGAGACAGCAAGCATTTATTGAGATCAATAAGGATAGCTATTTGGGATGCACTGATTCAAGCAGAAACCCAAATAGTGTTCTAATTAGAAAACAAAGGCAGAGGGTATTAATGAAAAAGGGAAGGGGAACCATTACATCAATGGAAGCAAGGCATTTCTGTTGGTGCAGATAACGTAACATAGTGATATTAATTCTAAATAATGTTTTTAATTTTCAGTCCAGTAGTCATCAGTCCAGTGGTCATAATAACTGTTTTTGTTATTTTTGCAAACAGTTTTTGGGGACATAATGTTGTCCAAAGGTTATTTTGCTCTGTTTTAACATTCCAAAGGTTTGAGGCATAAGACGTGCAGGGCAGTTCCTTTGGCATGGCAGTGCTGGCTCCATTTTATTTTTATTTTATTTTTAACTTTAAGGACATTTGCTTTCTTTCTTTTTTTTGTTTATTATGGTGACATTGGTTAATGAAATTCAGTAAGTTTCAAGTGTACCATTCAACAGTAAGTCATATATATATTGCATTATATATTCACTACCCATAGTTAGATTTCTGTCTGTCACCACATATTTGATCACTTTTGCCCCATTTGCCTCCCTACCCCCACCCTCTGGTAACCACTAGTCTATTGTCCATGTCCATTAGTTTCTGTTTGTTTGTCATGTTTGTTTGTTGCTTTTAGGTTTATATCCCATAAATAAGTGGTATCATGTAGTTTTCAACTTTTTCTGTCTGGCTTATTTCACTTAGCATGATTATCTCGAGGATCATCCACGTTGTCGCAAATGGCAGTATTTATACATGCAATGGAATATTACTCAGCTATAAAAAAAGATGAAATTGCTCCGTTTATATTGTTGTTTTCATTCCTAACACATGAAAATCTGTTAGAGGACCGATCAATCAGGAGGGGCATTTCAACCATAAAACAGCTCAAAGGACAGGCGAGCTCACCACTAAGACACTTTTCTTTCTTTCTTTCTTTCTTTCTTTCTTTCTTTCTTTCTTTCTTTCTTTCTTTCTTTCTTTCTTTCTTTCCTTCCTTCCTTCCTTCCTTCCTTCCTTCCTTCCTTCCTTCCTTCCTTCCTTCCTTCCTTCCTTTTCTTCTTCTTTCCCCCTCCTTCCCTCCTTTCCTCCCTCCCTCATTTATTCACTTCCTTCCTCCCTCCCTCCTTTCCTCCTGCCCTCTTTCCCTTTCTTTCTTTTTTTTTCTTTCTTTTTTCATAAATATGAGTAAAGTCTCAGTTTTCACTAAGGGCTGGGAAAAGGAACACTCAGGTTTATTTTGATAAACTAAAAGCATCAGCTCTCTACCATCATGTCTCTGAAAATTACACAAAGTCCTAGGAACAGAGAAAGGAACTTTGTGGTGTACTCAGAAAATGAGCATTTGCAATTCTTAGTAAATAATCATTTTAGTTTTCCATTGTTTATATCCTTTCTTCCCTTCATTTTTGAGTTTTTCTTCTGCTTCTGTACTTATAAAAAGGATTTTGAAGCTGGAAATAAAAGTTCCTGATATTCTGTCCATAAAAAGAAGTGGATTATAATATTTTGGCAATATTTCAGATAATTTTTAATTTACTGAAAGTCTTTTATATTTTTGAAATATTTTGCCATGTTAATGTTGAAGCATTTAAATGTGAATGTACATGAAGTCTGTGAATTAAAGTATTCTGTAAATACTTTACAGAATTGAGTTCTTTAAACAATATGCTACAAAATTGCTTACACATATAATTCCATATGCTATTGTTTCCCAAACTTTGCTGAATTTTGAAGTCACCTGGTTTCTTTAAAAAATACTAAAGTTTACCTCCCTGGCCCAGATTTTAAATTGTCTGGGGTACAGCCTGGGCATCTAGCATTTCAAAAGCTCCCCAGTTGACTCTAATGTGCATCAAAGCTTAGGAACCATGGCCATGTAGATTTAAATGTTATCTCACATGGGTCTTTGCTTTGGTTGCTCAAAACTTCAAATACACATTTTAACAGCAACTTTTCAGATGTCCAAAAGACATGTAATTTTGGCAATTGCAGTGTAAATGAAACTGAAGATAATCTGTATTGATCTTGTAGATTTTCTTGTCCTTACACCTTTAATTCCTCATATATATCTTGGGAAGCAGATCTCTTGACTATTTCAAAATGAGGAGGAGAAATGGGAGCTTAGAAACTGATTTGAACAAATGGTGACCCTTATTTCAAGTGGTTGCCCAGCCAGCACTTGATTGCAGAATTAGCACTTCTCAAAGGCACAGCCAAAGTGAAAATTCTAAGGCTGCAAAACATATTTAGGACACAAATATAAACCTGGGGTGATTATTATTATCTTTCTAAAAAGGTATATGTATGCATAAGGAAATCTCATTTGTTCCAATGGTGAGAAACCTGGCTAAAGTCATTTAAAAAGTTTTGTTCCTTGAGTAAGGGAGCCAAGAGTTGCAAAAACACTGGCCAAAAAATTTTTAATTACCTGGAATCCACCTAACAATACTCCTCAATTACAAGACAGCATTAACCATACTGAAATGAGTAGGAAGAAATCCTCATGGAGTGGAGTCCTGAGTTCATGCACATGCCACTCACTCTCTTCTCACCCTCCATCCAGTGATCTCTCTGATGCCCAAAACCTGCTCTGGAGACACTGCAGAAGCATGGATCACCCAGGCAGGATACAGATGTGTCCAGCAGATTCTTTTTCCTAAGGCAAGAAAGGAGATTCAAATTTTGTAAAATTTGATAAAATTTCTAAATTTCTAACAGGTCTATTTTAACAAAAAACGAACAGTTAACAGAAATCCAATTAAGCAGGATTTAGCTTTATAAACATTAGATATTTAAAAGTAATGTCTTATTGCATTGGTTTCTTAATTGAATGTCTACTGCTTTCAATAAACTTTAAATGCAAATCTGTGTTTCATTTTTTAAAACTAACTCAAAACTAATTTAATACTCAAACAATCGCCAAGAATGTGTTGAGCTTTAATTATACATTGAAGCCTATACTGGGTAGCATTAGAAACACCATACAGAAATAAGACAACTATTGAGGAAAAACATGTGGTGTAGTGCAGAATGCAGACTCCTGTTGGTGTTATTATTTACTTTTTAAGTGAGAAAACCGAAACTCATAAATATTTTGTAGCATTTCCAAAGTCATCCAGTTTTGCAGGGTTATGGTGAAGACTAGAAATAATGCATGTGAAGTACATAGTATATGACTTGCATACAATAGGAGCATAATAAATTGAAGACTATGGTCAGTAAGTAGGACAGTCTAATGATTCTAGGTTAGGGGACTAATTCTTAACAGTTAAATTGGGCTGCCTTAATGAAAATTTCCAGGAGGTGAGAGAAGGTACAGAGCTGGGTCCTGGGGAGTGGTTGAGAAGGGAAGTTTCATGTACAATGAAAGAAAAATTGAATTAGAATAACTAGAGACACTGGGGCCCATCCCAGGCCTCATTCTCATCATATGCCAGGTGGGAGATCTACCTGGACCAAGTCAGAGTGAAGGAGGCTCATCTGGATCAGGGCAGGGCACAGTGAGGGACAGGCCTGGTCAGGAAATTAAATGCTAGAGATGGAGAGAAATAAACATATGCAAAGGACTCCCTCAGGTTGTCCGTGGGATGCAAGTAAAGACTTATTAGATAGGATGCAACCAGATGTCTCATGAAAAGAAGGGTATAAGTTTTGAAAAGGGATTAAATTAAGCTCATTTAAAAAGTTAAAATGAGCTTATGCGTTCCTAAAAAAGTTTTATAAACATAATGAAATGTTATGGGAAACAAAGACATATATAAGCGAAATAGTTAGACAAAGAAGAACCAGGGAGAGGTCATTTTTTTTCTTGCAGTTTGTCAGAGACTATTTTAAATGATGTCTTTTCATTTTCTACTTTTTTCTTCCTTTTTTTTTTTTCTCTGAAATATTTGTTTCTTAAAGGAGGAGATGAATTTGACAAACTGTTTGAAAGGGCTTAGAAGTGTCCTCCAAAGGAGAAGGTATGGATGATGTTTTCATAGGAAATAGTGATAAATTATTGATTTTAAGATAGCAAGCCACAAAGAGTTAAGAGGTATTCTTAAATGTTTCTTTTGAATATCAAATCAAAGACATTTCTCATTTAGGTGACCAGGCATGAATATGAAATAATTCAATAACTTAAACTTTGCTTCTTAGGAATTATGTGTTTTGAAATTGTAAGCATTTACCGAATCGGTTTTTAAAGATCACTACATTATATGTATCATTAGAGCATTTTAATAATAAGACTTAAATTACATAAATTGTTTGAACAGTAAAACATAAAAACTAGTAAAAATATTTAACCCTTCTTAAATGGTTATTTTTGGCAGTTATAAGCCATAAGAAGAAAAACAATGACAGAAGGGGAAAAAAATAGATGTAAGAATTTTTTTTTTGGGGGGGGGGCCTGAAAGACTTACCATATTGGCCTTTTGATTATCAAAAAATTAAAAGACTTTACTGAATTTTTTTTGGTCATTTAGGCTAAGTAATTCCAGACTCCATGACCATCCTTTAGGTTTTTTTTCCCGAAATTTCACTGACCCATTAAATCTCAAAACCTGGGAATCCCTGGCCCGGATGACCTTGAATGGCACTCCAGTTGCAGGGAAACATTCGCATTTCAATGAAAAATGATGCATTGCCTAGAGGAGGATCTACAAACTGTAAAATACCAGAGAGTAAATATTTTCGATTTTGCAGATGGCAACTACTTAACTCTGCCTTCACAGTGGGAAAATAGTCGTAGACAGTGTGTAAGAACTGAGTATGGCTGTGTGCCAGTAAAGCTGTATTTACAAAAACAGATGGTGGGTCTGGATTTGGCCCATAAGCAGTAGTTTACTGATCTCAGTCATAAATAAATTCTTATTATTAAACCGTCTGGGTTATCTGATTCTAATGCAGTTATTTTACAACTCTGTGAATCGTAGCTTACTAATTATTTTGCTTTTCCTGAAAAATAATTCTTGTCTATAGACCTGCACATGACCCTTTCCCCTAGTTTGTTAGGGCTATGATAACAAGTACCACAGACCAGGGGGCTCATACAATGAAAGTTCATTATCTCACATTTCTAGAGGCTAAAAGTCTGAGATCAAGGTGTCAACAGGGTTTTCTTTTGAGGTCTCTCCTCTTGACTTCTGATGGGGCCTTCTCCTTCTGTCTGCCCATGGTCTTCCTTCTGTGTATACCTCTGTCCTTCTTCTACTTATAAGGACACCAGTCATATTGGATTAGGGTCCATCTTAAAGACCCATTTTAACTCAATTAACTCTTGAAAGACCCTATCTCCAGATACAGTCACATTCTTTTTTCTATTATCTAAAATTTTTTTTCAATTATAGATGACATAAGTATTATATTAGTTTTAGTTGCACAACATAGTGATTAGGCATTTATTTATATAACTTATAAAGTGATCACCCTGATAAGTCTAGTATCCATCTGACGCCATACACAGTTATAACGATATTGTACAGTCACATTCTGAGGTATCCGGGGATTAGGACTTTAACATATGAATTTTGGAAGACTCAATTCAGCCCATATCACCCCTCAGTGGCATAACACTAAGTCAGTTTTATTTCCATTTGCTCATCCATTTCAACATTCCTTTACTCCATATAAATTTATGATTTTTATAACTTCTTTGAATTGGTTGTAATGCTAATTTTCTCATGGATGAGTTAAATAAAATTTTTAACACATATTCATTTTTATTTTTGTATGACAGTATGATTTTACACACACATACACACTTTTTTTTTGAGGATTATCTATTAACACAACCCAGAATGTCACAATGCCATCAAGGAACCCCTAGGCATATTTGTGAAATTCTGCTTTCCTGAGCAAAGATTCTCAGCAAGAGCCCTCTCTCTTTTTGTTCTCTTATGAAACACTCAGTGGAGAGAAGAGCGCCTAAACAGAGGGCTGATGGGAGTGGTGGCCAGCCCAGAAGGCAGTGAGCCAAGCACCAGTAAGGTTTTATTTGGTTGAGGGAGTTTTGGTTGAAATGCATAAGACCAGTTGACTATTACATATTTTTAAACCAACTCTTTTCACCCTGCCTGTCCCATCTGCACTTCCAGCTGTCACACACATTCCTGACATGCCCACAGTTCCTGCATGCAGCAGGAGAAACTGTCAGGCAAGGAGGGGTAGGGAGGAAAAAGCCAGGAGCCAGAAGAAGCAGGGACAACTTTAGAAGTTCACCTGCTAGTAATGCTGTGTGTGAGCCTCTGAGGCCATCAGGGCAAACTCGCATTCCAGAGGCACACCCAGAGGCGGCACCACTTTGGTGAACAACTCTCCTGCAAGGTTTCCCTCTTCAAATGCGGGATGTCCAGTTAAATTTGAATTGCAGAAAACAACAAACTAACTTTTTTTTCTAGTATAAGTACATCCCCAAAATTGCATGAGACATACATACATTAAAGAATCATCTGTGTTATCCAGAAATAGAGATAATTGACTTAAGGATAGTCTGTGGTCAGGATTAAAAAAAGTGCAGAAAAATTCCTAGCACAGCACCTGGCGCACAGAGCTGCACCTGAGTTGCCCGAATCTGTCAGATCCCCCTTCCTGTACAACTTCTGTGAGTTTCTTCTAACAAGTCCACGTGTGTGCTCCTCTCTTTCACCCAAAGAGCTACCAACATCACCACTACTGCTACCGATAATAATAATGAAACAAAAGCTTCCATTCATGGGACACCTCCTCTGTGCTGGGCACTGTACTTGGCACTCTTTGTGTATTCCTCCCAATGCTCACAATCAACCTGTGAAGTAGGTGTTGTTTATTATCTGAATTTTACTCATGAAGAAAGGAAAGCTCTAGAGATTAATGGACTTATCCAAGTACACAGTAAGTGCTGAGTAAACTCAGGTCTACCGACAACTCTTGGCTATGAGGTTGCTAGTTTCCCATGGTAGGAACTGCCTCTGTCCCTATTGCTTTAAAAGTTTCTTGTGGGCCTCATAGCAGGGTTAGTGCGCCAAGCCCAAGGAAGGAATAATTTAAAAAATACATATATTTTGTAGGTCTTAAATGGACTAGCAGGACTGGGACTAAAATGAAGTGAGTGAGGCCCCTAGGGCATAACATTTATGACAGCAATCACTCTCAGGGTCAGGCAACCACAGAGTCGAAACTTGCCCCAAACTGGAAGGAAGTGTCCCCTTCAATTTTGCACCTTAGGCCTTTCATTCCACTCACCCTAATTCTGGTCTCATGGACTAGACAGCTCAGTTGTAGATACTTAGAAAAATCCTTTTGAAATTACATTTATTTCTTTGCATCTTCAAAAACAATTGCCTACATCCATTCATTCAGCAAACATTAATTCAGAGCTTACCATGTGCTAGGCCTTATTGTAGGAGATGGGAATACAGCCCAAGACTGACCACGCCCATCCTATTTCCCCCTTGGGCTGGGCATCTCTATTAGCCAATATGGATCAATAATTTTTCCTGCTTTTCTTGTCACCTTTTAGTTGATGCCAGGACCAAGAAACACAATGCCCAGGGGGTATTTAAGAAGTGAAATTCAGTTTTTCCTTTCTAAAAAAATTTCTCCCAGGTTTATGCTTTACAATCCTTGTTCTGGAAAAGCTGCGAAATTAGAACTTGTAAACACCTTATTTCATCTCCCTGAAAGTGGAAAGTTACAGGCAAGCTAAAGGCACAGACTGGATCGTGGTGAGTGTTGTTTTAATAAATGCCAGTGGAATGAAGGGGTGAAGGCCACGCTGGCACATGTCATAACCAGTAACAAGGCAGACAATGGTGAAATAGCAGCTCAACCAAACATTCGGATGCCCTTGTCCGAGCCTGGCCTCTGGGAGCTGGTGCCCTCCGGCCTTTGTCTCTCCTTGGTTATGTTCCGGGCTAGGCCCATAAAACAGGACGGCAGATGCTGAGGTGAGGAACTTTGCCCAGACATGCAGAGTTTTCATGATTGTTATTACTTTATAAGTCTTTGTCAGCAACGTTTCCTGTCATAGTTCAGTGATCAGTTCTAAATTGCTTATATGCAGTTTGTGGACTATCTGGTCACCTGGCCTCTCTCTCCCATGGTCCATTTTCGATCATTTTGCCACTCATGGAGCCCTACCCCATTGTGTGTAGGGATGCAGAAAGGAAGAGAAATAAATCCATCCATTTGATTTTGGAACAGGAATTTAAGAAGAAAACCAACCCCATTAACAAATCTGGATTTTCTGAGAATTTAAATGACATACTCTCTGCTCACTTTCTCCCACCCCCCTTTTTTTTGTAGCCATAGATCACTCAGCTAATTAGCCTCAGATGTTACATTAAGTTGAGAGTTTTCTGGTGTGTAACACTTGAGACACACAGAAGGAGCTGGGTTGCCTATATTTTGCCCTTTCATTTCCCCATGCACGGTGACCATCTTGCCAGTAAAAGTGACTATAATCAGCTAGCACTACCTCTCACATGGAAAAGGAGGAACAGTGAGAAAGACTAAGAAAATACAGTTCCAAGTCAAAGCTTACTTACAACCATACCATATACCAAAGACCGACTCAGGGAGAACGTGTGTGGAAGGTTTCCTGTGGAAAACGGTTTCAGAGAGAATGTGTGTGACTATTTCTTCCTCACTTCAGAAGAGGTAGACTGTTGAAATATGGCATCATGAGGACATGCATGTTCTTGGCCCTGTGCCATGCTGAAGCCAATCATATCCACTTCTTCTCAACTTCATATTTTAGGGTGATTTCACCTTGGTAGCTTAAATTAGGCCATAGTGTATGTATCTGCACCAGGAAAATCAGCAGATCCTACAAATCAGGAATTATTCTTTCTGGAGAGAGAATTGTGAAGCATTTCCCAGCACTTCACTGACTTGTCCCTGAAATTTACTATGGCTGATTAGTTGTGACTCTGCTCAGGACTCAGCAGGATCTGCCCCAAGCTTTGGTTCTATTTGCAGGGGGTAGGCAAGACAGTAGGGGAGAGACCAACCAAAGAGTCATAAGCCATTGCCCCTAGGAGACACTCACCAGGCAGAATGGCTAAGAAATGTCAGGGAAAGCTGCAGGGGAGGCTACTAATATCTAAAAAGATGAGAGTAAGAGAACAGGAAAGTCAGAGGCAAGCACCAGAACCAAAACAAAAGGAAAGGAATGCAAAGAAAGAAAAATGGGCTGAGTGGTCTGTGAGCTCACAACCAAAATTTTACATAAAGTCCCAGAGCTTGAATCATCATCCCACAGCAGGGGTTCATTAAACCTGTGAGTTGATGGAAGTCACTTCAGGTTACTGGAATCTGCCACTTCTTTCATATACACTGACTTAAAGCAATTCATTCATCTGCAAAAATACAAAAAAGCACAGAGGGTTAAAAGTTAAAAGCCCTCACAGGCTCCAAGAAAGACTTCCTTGGATGGGAATTCTGTCCTTCAGGCACAAACACCACCCTAAGCACCTGCCACAAACCTAAGCCATAGATCCCAAGAGCCACAATAATGAGCTACTGGGCTGCTGAATGTCACTGAGAAGATATTAGAACTCTTTCCTGCCCCTTTTGAGATTTGGAGGATCAGGTGTGTAGTAGGCTGAATAATGGTCCCCAAAGATATTCATGTCCTAATCCCTGTAAATGTTACTTATATGGCAAATGGACTTGCAGGTGTACTTAATTTAAGGATCCTGCGATAGGGAGGTTATCCTGCATTAATAATCACTACCATCCTTCTAAGAGGAATGCAGAAGGAGTTGGTCAGAGGAGAAGGCTGTGAGATACAAGGAAGAAGATGCCACTGGTGGAGATACCCACTGAAGATAGAGGAAGGGCCCACAAGCTAAAGAATAGAGGAAGGTACAAGAAACTGAATAAAGCAAGCAAATGGATTCTTCTCAGATCCTAGAGAAGGAACCAAGCTGACACATTGACTTTTACCACAGTGAAACTGATTTTGGATTTCTGGTCTCCAGAGCTGTGTTAAAAACAAATGAGGCTCAAAATGGAGTCACTTTTGCTAAGCTCCACTAAATATCTAATCTAATTGCAGTTTCAGCCTCTCCCAGGAGTGAAATTTTAAACCAGTCTGAAATTTCCTGATCAGCGCTAGTGAGGTAATCTGCCTGATAACACCCTCTTCCTTCCCCTAAGGGAGGTATCATTGCCTGAAATAATCTACTCTTTTAGTTTTCTTGTCTCACCCTCTTTCTGCCTGTAAAAACTCTCCATTTTGTACTGCTCCTCAGAATGCCCTTCTAGTTTCTACATGAGATGCTGCCCAATTCATGAATCACTTAATAAAGCCAACTAGATCTTCAAATTTACTCAGTTGAATTTTTTTCTTTGACAACTGTGTGAGAATAAATTTGTGTTAAGTCACTAGGTAATTTGTTATAGCAGCCATAGGAAACTAATGTATGATACAATTTTTTTTTTTGACCTTGGAATTAAAGAATTTTCTGAGGCTTTAGGAAAGTTCAGAAAACAAAGAAGTCAAATATTCTGAGAAGGAATAACTATGAATTTCACTAATGAGCAAACCATGTCTCCTGTTCATTGACCCTGACCATGACCCTGACCTTGACTCTGTCCCAAGCCCTCTGCTTTTCAGGCCTTTTGGAAAGGACTTGAGAAGAAGGAGAAAGGGTTTTTATGGCAGCCTACCCAACAGCCATCTCTCCTTCCTTTCACAGATGCCAAATATTGCTCAGGGAAGCTGCAAGCCCAGCATCCCCTATGCCAGTAATTGGTCCAGGCATGATCATGTGACCTCACCCTGGCCAATGAGAAGTAAATAGATGTCTATTGGTATGCTTTTTAGATGAAATTTTCTGACCTAAATAAGAGAGTACTGCATGAAATAGAGCCCTTTTGCCCCCCTTCTGTTTTTCATGTTTAAGTTATGAGAGGACAATGATGCCTTGCCTTGGGGCAGCCATCTTGAGACCATAAGCATGAAGCCAGAGCTAACACATGAAGAGAGTGGCACAATGAAAGAGTTTGGGTTCTTGATGACATCACTGAGCTACCGAGTGACTCCCCTATCCTCAGACTTCTTAAGAAGATAATGCCATTTTAGGGTTTAATTTTTCACTGATAGTTGAGTTTCTGATTACATGTTGCCAAACACATTTAAAGAATATAAGGAGAAAGAAAAGAAGGAAAAAGGAAAGCCAGAGGGAGGCATGTCAGGCCCTTTACAGAAGTGGGCTGTTGGGTCTACAGCTGCCAGAGAACCCCCAAAGTGAGATTCCCAAAGAGGACTGGAGGACTCCCTGCTCTGATATAATTAAACATGCAATGCTCTAGACCACCATTCTGAATCTTCAACTAATTTCTTTATGATTTGTTAGAGTGAAATAAGCAATATTTCCTCTTAGAGTCTTGAATTGGTTTAAAGTAGTTTTTTCCCCCTATTAAAAGGTAATACAAGATGAAGCAAGATGGGTCATAAGTTAATACCTGCTGAGATTCAGTGATGGGCATGTGGTGGTAGTGGGGCACTATCACAATTTTTTCTGGTCTTTTTTTTTTTTTTGCTTACATTTTAATTTTTCCAAAACAAAAAGTTCAGAAAAATCTAAATATGAAATGGAAATACAAGTCACTATCTTGAGGTAAGCAGTGTGTACATTTTGTTGGATTTTGGTGGTATATTTAGTGGACTGGTTATATATATATTTGGTGGATTTGGTGGATTTTTTGGTGGAAAGATATATATTGATTTTAACCACTTTGGGGTCATAGTATATATATTGTTTGATAATTTATTTTTCATTTAACAATATGTAAGCATCTTACCATGTCAAAAAAAATGCCTTGTTAATTGTATTTTACAATTGAATTTCATTCCATAGGTGCACCATAATTTAACCAATACTCCATTTGATTATTGATATTTTTCCAGTTTCTCCTTATTATAAACAATTCTATAATGGACATCCTTGTAGCTATCTTGCAACATTATTAATTATTATTTATCATTATCCTAGGAAAAACTAGAAATGGAATTTTGAGGGAAATATAACTTTAAAGCTTTGAATAAATATTGCCAGATGGACCTCCAGAAATGTACTAGGTTATGCTCACATGAGCCATGGATTGTGATTATCGGATAAAATAATAGAAAACTAGCAATGCCAAGGGATTGGTGGCCAGCTACCTCCCCATCCTGTCACTGGTTTGCCATTTATCAAGGACAGGTACTACTTGTATGCCTCAGTGTTTTCATTAGGAAAATGCAAAGAATATGATTCTAGACTTCTAAGGTTAGTTTAGACCTTATCTGATCAACTCCCTCATTTTATAAATGAGAAAATTTAGCCCCAACAAAGCATAGCTAATTAAAAATTTTCTGGAATTTCTGTGCTACAGAAGAGCTATTGTGATGTAGCGCTAATAATAATAGCTAACATCTGTTGAGCATTTACTCCATGCTTTCTATGAGTGAGATCTCTCCCCAAGCGCATGATGTTGATGCCATTATGTCCCCATTTTACATTAAATTAAGGAGGCACTAAGAGGCGAAGTAACCAAATAAAGCACACACAACAAAATACTTTGAAGATTTCAGGTTCAAATCCAGGCAAACAATGTCTAAAACCCAAATTTCACCAGATTATCAGCACATTTCTTCTTTTTAATGGTAGAAGTGAAATTTAATCTATAGTTCTTTCCAGGCCAGGCTGGTTCACACCCAGTTCTCCAGGAGCACATGTATGATTGGAATCTTGTCACTGATATCCTATCTTTCTTCTTACTCTATTTCGAGTTGTATGTCCAAACTTTTAGCTCTTCAGGAGCACTGGAAATGACAGATACCCACCAATTGTACATTGTGAATGGTTACTAATTGATAGCTCTTCCTGTGGTCTTCCTGTCAGAAGAAAAAAGGCCTGGCTGCACCTGGGCTATTATTTGCTTAAAACAATGAAAACACTCATAATAGCAATGAGGAAAATTTTACTTGCCTGGAAATCATGTAACCTGTCAATCAGCTCCAGGTCTTTTTGGAATAACTAAGGCAGAGTTTTAAAAGCTTTTTCCTCCTTGTGTCTTCCAAGGTGGCAAAACATAATGAAGCACATTGCCTGGGCAGGGGCAACCCTGACTCAGTTGTAGGGCCAGCAGCACAGTCATGTCCTTAGAATAAAAGTCTTTTGTTTCGACTTCTTCCCTCATTCCTAGCCCTAATCTACGCTTAGAATTCTGAAAGAGAATGTGGTTGTTAAAGAATAAGGCAGCCACCAGCAAATTACAATCTTATAATAATAATTTTTTCTGTCTTGCCGAAGAGGAGCACCCCACCTCATGAATCATCCAGCCACTACTCTTTGTTTGGCTATTTCTCAGCTCATTTTCTTGGATCTATTAATTGCCAATTTTTTCCTACTTGAGTTAAAAAATCTCGGTTCACTTTAATCCCGTCTGTGGTGCTGAAGCTTGCCAGCAGCACAACCCACATGAGGTAGGGTGTGTCTTAATGTCAATAGCAGTAAGGAGTGGTGATTGACAGGTTCTGCGATGTCTGGGGCTGCGAGCTAGGGGCCAGAGAGCCTAGACACCCTTGACTTTCTCCAGAGCGTCAGCAGAGCCAGCCACACAGCTTACTTGCCACAGGATAGTTACCAGTTCTTTACTACTGGTTGAAGCTCAGAAAGCAATTTAAGAGTGGATGTTATGAAAGCAGAACAGAGTATCCTGGACAAACCAGCTAAATTGTCTCTACCTACCAATGTGTTCCCGTGGGCTGTTCTGACAGATCTTAATGGATACAAGTTAAGCATTATTTTTTGTGTCAACGTATACAATGCCAGTCATCAGCATCCCATAATACAGGGAATTGTGCCTGTTGATTACAGCTCCTTAATTCTTCTGTCAGATGAGGCTCTGAGGCTCTGAGTCATTCCCAGGCTCTCCTCTTCACTCTCTTCTCTCCCACTTTTCTGGAGTCACTGAGCTTTGTTTCAGCCCCTGCCCGTATTCTCTCTCCTTAGTGAATGCAATTAGATTTCTCAAAGTTCTTGAACCTGAGTCAGCCATCTTTTCGAGATTCTTAAACTTTAAACAAGTAAATAAACATTCAGAAGCATTTCTCAGCAATAAGGTGAGCCTCACTGTATCCTAGATGTTGCGTTGAATTCAAAATAGGTGATGAAAATTTGACTTTAAGAAGTATAGATATTCTAGGCTGAATTTCAAAAAGATAAAGCAAATAATCAGAATCTCTTCTTGTAAATAGTTACTGTCATTGATAAATTAACCAGGCTGAAAGTAGAGGGAAAAGGATAAGCATGTAGATTCTAGAATTAGTCCTGCCTAGGTTCAAATCCCACCTCTTAGTAGCTGTGTAACCTTGGCCAAGTTACCTAAGTTCTCTCCATCTGTAAAAATGAAGGTGAGTAAAGTAGCATATCTCACAGAATTATTGTGATGATCAGCAATATTGTTATAATTATTAATTTAATAATAAGAAATTATATAAAGTACTTATAAAAGTGTCTGACATATAGTAAGCACAGAGGAAGTGTTAACTATTAATATTTTCAGGGGATCACAAGATGCCAGGAGAATGTGAATGATTTTGCATCAATGTTTACTTTCATTCCTTGTATGTGGAAATTGATGCTTAGGGAAATTCAGTGACTTAATTGTTCACCCACATTTTCCTGTGATTCTATGAATTTTCACACCTCTTAGGTTAGTCTGTGCTTACTCTTCTGCCTAGCATTCCTCTCCTCTTCTTCAAGGGCTATCTCAAATGTCACATCCTCCATGACATGCTTTCCCACCCAGCCCATGTAACTGCTCCCTCTCCTGTGCTTCCAACTACACTTCCATTACGACAAGAGGTGGGGCTCTGTGAAACACCCAGATTTGACTCTCTTGTCTTCCCTTTGTTAGCTGGATGACCTTGGGCAAGCCCCAACTTGAGCCAGGCTCTTTGTCTTCTTAAGTAAAATAAGGATGATATTTTCACCAGGTATTATCTACATGTGTCAGGCACTTTACAGATTAGCTCATTTATTACTCCCAACAGCACAGGAAGAAGGGATTATTCTGCTTAGAGTTATGGATCTCTCAGATTTAGACAAGTTTTGACCCCAGGCTATCTTACTCTTTTTTTAAATAGATTATTCTCTGCCTTTAAACTGGAATGATTCTTTTGCGATTCCTGCTGTGCTGAGTCTTTGAAAGGGCTAAATATGTATATATATATATATATATATATATATATATATATATATATATACACACCATTATAACTCAGTAGTTGAGTTCTTTTTCTTTCTCTGCCCTGTCACCCAGTCTTGATTGTCTTCTATCAGAGTGGCCTAACAAGTGCAAGTTCAGATGGTCCTCAATATATATCACAGATCTATATCACAATTATAGAATGTTTGCATCAACTAGTTAACAGTATTTTCCTCCAGAAAATACTAACATTTAATCTTTCTAAAAACACAGAGATATAATTTTTAAACTGTGAAAAATAACACACATGCTGAAAAATGTACAACACATTAAAACACAAGCTTAAAGAATTGTTATAAAGTAAAAACCCATGTAACTATCTCCCAGGTCAGAAATAACTCATCACCAGCACCTAGAAGTCCCCTCGAGCCCCTTCCCAATCATGACCTCCACATTCTCTTCTACCAGAGGTAACCACTACCATGAATTTTATGGAAATCACTTCTCTACTTTTCTTTATAGTGTATCTCCCATTAGGCACTATAGCTACATCTTGCCTGTTATTTACCTTTATATAAATAGGGCTATACAATATGTATTCTTTTGTATCAGGTTTCTTTCACCCAACTTTATGTTTGTGAGAACCACCCACGTTGTGTGTGAGTGCAATATGTTCTTTTTCACTGTTGTATAGTATTCTACTATATGACAAAACCACAATTTATTTCTCCATTTTACTGTGGATCGATATAGAGATTCTTCTAGTTTGAGGCTATGATGAAAAACAGTTTTGAAGATTCCTAGTATATTGACTCCAGTGGTCTTTTTCAATAATCCACAGGTGTATTCTGTCTCTCTGCTGCCCAGGTGCAGTCTGTCTCTCTACTGCCCAGAAAGAGTATTTCCTTCCCAACACACACCACTCTGCCCCTACCATTTCATCTGTTGTTTAGCTTGGAAATGTCAAACATTACAGTACAAGCTGGGAACCAAAAGCTATTGAAGAAATAGGAGGTCAAAGATTTTCTGGAGACCTCCCTTCCATTTTGCTTCAGATTTGACTTCTGATAACAATAGTAACAACGGCAACAACAACAACAACAACAACAACAACAAAAACACTTAAAAATATGAAAAGAATTGTTATTCATTTCCTCCAGCTCTTGGAGGGAAATAAAGGATAAAGTGCTGAGCTTGTGGTATTGCTGGTAAGGCTAGTCTAGGTCCCTAAAAAACCTCAAACAAGCACCAAGCTCTCAAAGGGGCATCAATCTCTGCACAAGGAGAGGGGAAAGGTCTGGGCTTCTGCTCCATGTAGGGTCTGATCTGTAGCCAGTTTTCAGATGATTTGTAGGGAAAGACAGTGAGACCAGCAGCAAAGGGACTCATTCCAGCTGCAGGCAATACAAGAAGCTGGCCAGGCTGGCTGGGCCATCAGTTCACTTCATCAACTTGGCTCAGAGAAAGTGGGCCTGGGTGAGCTGGAGGGTCTCTTCTCTTGTCTATGCCAAGAGGTGACTGAGTGAACTTTGCCACCGTAGAGGGGATATAGCTGACCAAATGGGCTTCTCACTTAGTAGATAAAATGTGGAGGACTTGCATTAGTTTACAAATGACAAAGCTTGAGTAGAGTAAGACTTCCCTACAGGGCCTGAACCAGCCCATGACTCAGTTTCTCAGGTAATCTGACAGAGAAACCATCCAGCTGCTGTGATTTATTTTAGATTACCATTGTTATCATGTGTTAGACTTGAATATTTTCAATGATATACTGCTGGCAGAAACATAATTGGTACCATCTTTCTGTAGAGTTATTTGGTAATAAGAATCAGAAACCTGGAAAACATGCCTTTCCTGTGACCCAGCAATTCTACTTCTAGGAAGTCATCCTAAGGGAATAATCAGAAAATAGACACAAGCATATTCATCACAGTATTGTTTACAGTATGGAAAACTGGAGACAACCCAGACAGCCACAATAAAAAATGGGTTCAATAAATCTCTGTACATTCTTATAGGAACGTTATCAAAGAATGTTTAATAGCATAACATGATGTTAACTCATATTACAAAATAATAGTTAACAATATCATCCCAAAAGGAAAAAAAGACTGAAAGAATGTGTATATCTTCATAGAAAGATATCTATGGATTCATATGTAATTACAGAATTAGTATATACTATATGTAGTATTTTTAAATCTTTAATTTTTTTTTTTTTTTACTATAAATGTAATATATGCTCACTAAAAAAAAATCAAAGATCATTATTTAAGACCACTCCTTGGAGGTAACCACTGTCAACGGTTTGTTCTATTTCCTTTAAGATCTATTTACATTTTCAAGTGCTTTAGAATATACAAAACAAGCATCTCTTAATTTTCAAAATCACCTCTGTGGTGTGATTTTGTTTATTTACTCTATTTTTGCAACTGAAGAAATAGGCTGAAAAGGATTAAATCTAGAATATCATCATTATTTTTTTAAATATAAAATAATAATCAACATAAAGAGTCATATCCTTGGCTAGTCCTGGACCACTTTGTAGTGTCAGTTCTTGGGCCCTTGGGAGATTAGAGTTGGAAGAAATTTTTGAGGTGATGGCCTCCAACCCCTTCAAGATACAGAAGTTCCTACTGCTCCATTCAGAGAAGTGGGCCCCTCTGGCCAGTTGTTGCACATGCCCATTGACAGAGTGCTTGCTCTCCAATGGAGCCCCCTTCACTTCATAGAGCTGAAACCTACCCACATGCAACTCGAATTCCCTAGCCCCCGAGTTCATGTCCTACTGATGACTCCTAGAAAACCCAGCACGGTATTTACCCAGAGGGCTGGAGGCAGCATTCTAAGAGGGAAGGTGCAATCATGATGAAGGAAATGTTATTAGGCCAGAGATTGGACTGGTCAGATTTGCGAGCCAGCTTCCAGGACCCAAATAGAGGCAAATGAACTGGGGGCTGGGAAAAAAAAAGAAAACAGTTCAGAAGTTGCCTGTGTGTAGAGAACTGTATCCAGCCTCTAGTCCTGCATAGCATTAGTCTAGACACTCTGGAATGATGCAGACACCTACTCACTCATCCATGTAAGAGCATTCCAAAAAAATAAAATAAAAATATAGAAGCAAAAAAAAAAAAAAAAAGAGGTGACATCAGAAACATAGAAGAGCATTACAAATATTTGTACCCCACAGCATGACTCACCTTAATCTTCTCTTCTAAATATCCCTGTAAGGATCTGATATTCTTTCCCATAGAGTTAATATTTCTGGATACGTAGTGCATTGAATCTTTTCCTTGTTAATTTGTTTTTAATTAACCATGCTCACTGATTACTGGAAGAAAGTTCTATCCTACACTATGTTCGTTGGGGTGGGGCGCAAGGGGCTACCTGCATTAATAAGGGTGTCAAATGAATTCAAAATGAGTGTGGAAGTTTTACTAGAAATAAATGATAAAGATTTAGTCAAGGGTCCTAAGGTTTGCAAACCAGAAACACAACTAAACAATGCCCATAGTGTTCTGAAGAAGAAAGAAAAGCTAAGAGTTCTTATAGTAAATTGCATTTTTGAGAAGAATCAGTTCTGTATTCTTAGCCCTGGGATTGGTCTAGGATGGTTATCAGTTATCAGTCAGATGTGAAGCAGCCTGGATAAGGATGTCAGGTGGTCTTGATACATGTTCTTTCCATAGTCCTTTAGGGTGTTTTCAGGGGGTTACCTGGAAATTTGATGTATATCCAGGCACTAGGGCAGGACTGGAAAGTTCATAAGTTTAAGTCCATAGGCTAGTTAAAACAAGAATAGAACAATTTCTTCATGCCTCAATCTACTTGATTTTCATAATTTAGCAAGATGGCAAAAGCCAGCACCTTAAATACCATCTTCAGTATATCATTTGAAAACAAAGTATATATTGGGGTGGAGAGAGTCAGTTATGAGAGGTTACCTGGAAAAGCACAGTAAACAAAGGCAAGGTTATTATGCAGATTTGTATCTTTATCTTCTGCATTGATAAGTGTCTAGAGATAAGGTCAGCCCCTTTACAAATGGAGAGTTCCTTTACAAAAGTCTTTAACAAAGGGTAACTTCTAGTAGGTTTTCAGAGCGTCTCCCATATTTGCTATTTCTTAAAATTAACCAGCCTAAAATAATTTCTATGTCAAATAGACTTACTTGGAAATGACAAATTCTGTTCCCCTACAGGTCCTAAGCTATAAACCTGCATAGCAGGTTACTGAACTGAATACTATAGCCAGTTGTAATACAATGGTATTTATGCTACGACATTATCACAGCTACATCACTAGGTGATAGGAATTTTTCAGCTCCACTATAATTTTATAGAACCACCATCCTACATGTAGCCCTTCTTTGACCAAAACGTTATGTGACACATGACTGTGTAGTGATTCTAGGCTCCAACAGAAGGAAGCAGAAACTGCACAGCCTTTTAAAAGCTAGGACAGGAATTAGCAATGGCTTACTTCCACTGTCTTCTATTGGCCAAAGTGGTAACAGGTCAGCCCAATTCAAGGGGACACAGACCCCACTCTCAGTGGGAGGAATAGAATTTGCAGCCATCTTAAATCTGCCACAAATAATAAAACAGATAAATTGTTGTGTACTCACAATGGGGCATGGCACAGCAATAAAAAAGATAACTACTGCTAATTGCAATGAGTGAATCCCACAGACATGATGTTAAATGGAATGCAAGACACAAATAGTATTCTATTTATAAGAAGTTTTATTTGCATAATCAATCTAGGAGAATAAAGGTCAGAATGGTGGATACTTTTGAGGGCGTACTTACTTGGATGGGGCGTTGAGGAGCCTCTCAGAGCGTTAAGACATGTTTTATATCTTGATCCAGATGGTAACAATACAGGTATATACATATGCAGAAATTCACCAAACAACATGCTTACATTGACGTCCTATACTGTATATAAGGTAGATATATTTTTTAAAAATCTAAAAGAAAATAAAAATAATTCAGGAAAGAGGAGACAGTTGCTGGGAGGTTGGGTAAGAGGTAAGAGGAGATAGGATCCAATGCATAGATTGGTTGGTGAGGTAGCAAAAGGCACAGAATTGCTCTTTTGATTTTCTTACTGGAAACAGGTAGCAGGTCAAAAGTTAATAAAGAAGAGAGGAAGGAGAAATGGAGGACGGATGAGAAGAAACATTGGGAAAGAATGGTCTAGACTAAAATGTAGGAGGATTTCCCGCAGTACTAAACACCCACTGAAGTATTTGGTTATTAATTTAAAGTGAGGCAAGGCAGCACAGTGACCATTTCATTGAATGCAGACAGAGAAGTGGACTTGTCTCCAGGACAGTTTTGCTAGGAAAGTGCAGTGGAAGGAAGCAGGGACAATGGAGCTGAGGGTATATGCAAGGGAGTAAAAACCAGAGGATGAAGGTCCATGGATGAGAAGGAAAGTAGGGCTGACAAATTGTTAGAGTTGCAGCGATAGAGGAAAGGAGCTGAAAATATGAAGTGAGGAGAAGGATTGAAATGGGGGTTACAGAGAAGACAGAGCTGCTGGTAACATCTTCTGAACATGGGGTAGGTGGCTGAGACTGCATTGGTCAGGCTAACTACTGTAACAAACAACCCCTAAAAATGCAAGTGGTTCAGCACAGAAGGTTTACTTCTTGCTCACACACCTCAGTCCCACGCTTGTCCCTCGGATGAGGGTGGGAGTCAGCTCTCTGCAGTCACTCGGGGGTCCTGGTGTTATGGAGCAAGGATCATTGTGTATAGAAGTCAGTACTATGGCACTGGCTTTTGAAAGAAGAAAGGCTTTTATCTGCGAGTCAACTGGCAAAGAAACAGGAGGCAAGGCTCAAATCTGTCTCAATTCAAGGTATAGGCATGGTTTTAAGGGGTAGTAGCTAAGGGTTCACAAGAGTTACTCATGAGTGGTGTTTTACAAGCGTTACTTGTAAGGGGTGTATCCAAGGTTTAAACCTTGGTTCCAGGTCCTGTTAGAAACAGGATAGGACCAGTTTGAGCGGGTCCTGGGGTCACACTGGGCTGGTTCTATGGCAGTTTAGACACTAGGGCCACATTTTCCAACACCGAGCACTTGAAATGTGACTTATGCAACTAAGAAACTGAATTTAAATGTTTATTTATGCTTAATTAATTTAAAATCTTGAAAGAATGTTTGGAATAATTTTGGTATATGCATCTATTTTATGAAATTATGTACAGAACAAGTATTATTGATGAAAACTTGGCATCCAAATTGATGTGTGCTGAAAGCCTACATGACATATCCGATTTCAAATACTTAGTATAAAAATAGAATTTAAAATACCTCATTAATCATTTTTATGCTGATTACATGTTGAAATGATAATATTTTTGATATATTGAGTTAAATAAAATGTATTACTAAAATTAATTTCATCTGTTTCTTTTTGTGTTTTTTAAAGAAGCTACTGGATAGCACTGTTCTAGGGCCTGGAAAGCCTCCCTCAGATCCTCTCCATCTGGCTGGCAGATAATGAGAGAACAAGCAGAGGGCTGCACCAACCGTTTCCATATTTCTTTGTGTAGAACTCAGTCCTGATGCCACACCTAACTACAAAGGAGGGAAAATGCTATCTGCCCAGGAAGGCAAAGAAACAGACTTGCCTAGCAACAAGCTGGCCTCTGGCACAGGCAGGGTAGAAGGGCAAGATCTGAAGAGAGGTGTTTGAGGAGCTGGCAGGAGAGATATTTCATTTACATTTCAAGACTATCCATATGGGTTTTCAAATTACCGTGAATTTGGAAAGAGTGACAGAGAATAAAAATCTTTTAAGATCTTCAGGGTTTACAACTGATTGGACAAAGAGGAATATTTAGTAAATAGAAAAGCTGATAACATGTGCTTCCAAGCTAAGAACATTTGCAGAGAAAGGAGCAATGATCTTGAAGCAGCAATCAGGAGAGATGAAGATACCTAGCACTTCCAGGCCCAGTGCTCCAAAGTGTGTAGCAGGGAGGAAAACCCCCTCTAGAAAGGGTTTCTAGGAAGTATCGTCTTTCCCAGAGACTAAGGTTCAGTGTGTGACCTTAAGCAAGTTATTTAACTATTCTGTTTGAGATTTCCTTATCTTAAAATAGGAATAATAATAATAATACTTATCTTACAGGGTTGTTGTATTACATAGTAAAATACCTGTTATTAAAGAGAAAAATCACAGGCCTAAAATGGCATCCCTCCTGCTAAAAACCCATGATACTAAACCTGGATTTAATATCTAATCTAATTGCAGTTTCAACCTTTTCCAGAAATGAAACCTTAATCAACCAGTCCAGAATTTTCTGGTCAAGCACCAGAAAGATAATCTGCCATGTTTGTGGGCCCTCTCCTTTTCTCCCCTCTCTCACACATGCATACCTAGAAAGAAGAGTCAGTCTGCATGATAAAAATCCTTACTGTTACTTTCCCCATGAAAGAAGTTGTCCAGGTCTAAAAATAATCTCTTACTTCCTTTAGTTAATAGATCCCTTACCTTACCCTTTTTTCTTTAAAAACCTTCCACTTTGTACAGCACTTCAGAGAGCCCTTCCAGTTGCTAGATGGGATGTTGCCCAATTAATGAATGGCTTCATAAAGCCAATTAGATCTTCAAATTTACTCGGTTGAATTTTGTTTTCTAATACTGTAAGTATTTAACATGTAGAAATGACTATGTAAAATAATTTCCTAGCATTGTACAAAAAGTACACTGTTTCTCCTTTGTTTATATCTTCTTCCTTTGTGTATTCACTTTCCTTTATGTGTGCCCTCATCTGGCCTTGCCCTGGGACAAATGAAAGCAATCTGTTAGTTCTGCCCTGTTCTAGGACATGATTCACTAGCAAAAAAAATCACCAGTTCCTTATACATTTGTGTTGCCATTCGGAAGAAAAGATCAGTTTTGAAGTGATGTGAAATTAGTTTAAGCTTAGACTATAGTTTGAAAAAGGAGCACATCTTCAACAAATATTCTTCTATAATATAATATTCCTCTGAATAAAATAGAAATCTCATTTTCACAGGGAAAAAGCTTTGTGTGTGAAGAGGGAAGTCCTAGGAGGAGGGTGTGGCTACTTTCCAGATCACAGTTGAAATTGCACAGAGACTTTTTTCCTATTGCCTAATAAGGACGTGTGTATAAATGGCTAAATGAGGAGAGACGTTGGGCGGTCCTTCCCATGTTCCATTTTTTTCCACTCCATTTTTCCCGAGCAGTACCCAGAGCATCAACGGCTTCCATTAATGTTGTCTATAATAAGATACCTAAGCGGAATCTCCTGGACATAAGAATTAAAATAGTGCTCTGTTGTTACTATTTACTTTCCAGAGGGGACATCCCACAAATCACTCTTCAAATATTACACCAGAAACTAAAGAGCTCTTTAGACCTTCCCCTAAAATATGACTGTACTAGGGGACAGCTTCTGGGTTGAAGTTCAGGCTAAGAAAAGAAGTGACTCTTCTGTTCCCCATGATTCTATAAGAAGGGCAAAACACAGCCTGTCAGAAAGCTTCATCCTATGCATAACTTTTTAAAAATTTCTAATCAGTGACTTGGTCTAGAAGAGGGGAAATCAGACCCTTTATGATGGTTTTGTTTGTTTTTGTCCACCAAGTCTGGCCTGTCTAGGCACTCTGCTGAGAAGTAGAGGGATCTGCCAGGCCTGCCCCATTCACTCTCACTGCTCCCCACCAGGAAACCACAGGCAAGTCTCGATTTTACAAATCAGAACTGAATCCCAAAGTTCCCAGCATTTCCTGAACAGGAAACATTTTTAACTTGTTAATTTTTCAAAAGTTTCCTGGTGCTAC
>CM053507.1:119367919-119443977 GCA_028627145.1 Eidolon dupreanum | reverse complement strand
TCCTAGAATAGGTAGTCTCATTAGGGAAGCAATTTTAACCCCTAAAAGAGAAATATAATAGTTGATTGAAACACACCAAATCTCAGAAAATCCAGACATCCACAATGACAAGAGAAATCAAGGAAAAAACTAATTTGTCACCATTTGAACAAACTCTTTACTTTGAAAATAGATAACCAAAGGTAAAGAATTAGAGATTTATTCTGCGTTTCCAGTAGCAACTCTATTGCAGAAACCAAATGGCTCCAGTTGAGAAGGGAAAGCTCTAATTTACAAAAGAATCATTTTATAGTCCCTAATGAAATTATCGATTCAGGCAAAGATTATCAATTGATGTAAAAACCTCTGTAGACGGAGTACTGGTTATTCATATGGCATTTGGACTACTTTCTGGTAGTTTAAAACATAACTATACAATGGAGAGATCAGACTGTCTCCACTTTCACCTACGGATGATCTATCCCCCACTCAAGCATCATAATGATGAGATACCCAGCTATTATGTGCTTTCTGATGTTATACAATATGAAGTATAACTAATCATTATATTGTAGTCTAGCCAAAAATATTTAACTTGAATCTAACCAAATGTTTATATCTAACTTATGTACATGAAGTATATAGGGGATACAGGAATAAGGTGAACAAAAATAGGGGGAAGCAAACAAATCTAAAAGGTGGCATTTTTAGGACAAATGGGCTCGTCAATATATCAGTATAACTAGAAAAGGAAATATTCTAGATTAAAAGGCAGTCTGAAAATATAATAAGGAAATGGAATGTGTAGTTCTGGACTGGTTTAAGTTTGTACAAACCAGTGATAAAGAATAGTTTTGGGGGGAGGAGTGTGATAGATAGGGATAAAGAGAATCAAATATTGGGTGACAGAAGGAAATTTAACTTTGGGTGGTGAACACACAATGCAATATACATATGACATATTGTTGAATTGCACACTTGCATCTTATTTGATTTTATTAGCCAATGTCACCCCAATAATTTTAATTAAAAATAAAAGAGCATTTAGGGGTCAAATGAATACATTTGAATATGTGTTAAGTATTGAATAATATTAAGAAATCATCGCTAGTTTTGCTAGGTGTAAAATGTCATTTTTGGCTATATAGGAGGATATTGTTATTCTTTAGAAATGTGTATGAAAGTATTTAAAACTGTATCAAGAGTTTAGAGCAACAAAGCTTTATTTCTCACTCACATTATATTACCACCTCAAGTCAGCTGCCACTGTTCTCTCATTTTCAGTTTGCTATACATTCTGAAGGAGCAGCCTTCATTGGCTAAAGCAAGTCACATGGCCAAGTCTAGCATCAGTGGGGTAAGGAGGTATACTTCTCCATAAGGTGGCACAGTAGAATTACTTAGAAATCAGTGACAATAAGAACAAAGCATCTTAAACTCTGAGTCATATCAAAATTACTTCTCAGGGAGCAAATTATAATGTTAAATCCAGATATTAGAAAGCAAGAAAGGTTGAAAAAAAACCTTTTATGAACTCAGTTTTCAACTCTAGAAACTAGAAAAGAAATAAACCAAAGAAAATAGAAAGAAGGAATTAATAAAGATAAAGTAGGTAATGTGAAAATGAAAACCCAAAACGATAGACTTAAATTCTGTTTTGACAAGATCAAAACACAGGAAGCCTTTGGCAAGTATGATGCAGAAAAGAAAGAAAGAAAGAAAGAAAACACAATAACACTAGAAATGGAAAGAGGATGCAGAAATTTAAAAACATTTTTTTAAATGCTATGTACAGCTTTATTCCAATGAGTTTAAAAATCCAGATCATGGGAAATGACTTTCTAGAAAAATCTTATCAAAATTGACTCAAGAAATAGAAAGCTTGAAGTTACCAATAACAAAAGAAATAGGTAGTCAAAGATCTACTTTCAAAAAAGAAAGCAAGTTTACATGTCCCGTAAGGTTGAGTACTACCAAGATTTCAAGGAGGAGATAATATAAAGTGTCCCGTGGCTTAGTAAAATGTGGAAAGCTTACCAATAGTAGATTATCACTTTTCAGCTAAAGATATCATATGACCAAGTTCTGGTCAATGAGATGAAAGAAGAGGGAGAGGGAGCTATGTGCTGTGGAAAAAGGTTTTCTTCTCTAATATAAAGAGAGGGATGTGAGAGAAGACCCTGTTTGGGTCTGCTTGCAGACATGTCCCTGTGGATCTGTTGAGGTCATCTTGTGGCCAGAGGGAAACAAGATTGACCCGCCGAGTGTGAGATGGGAAGACCTTGGATTCTCTGTGATGTCATTGAGTGCTGAACCAACTCTGGGACCTACTTTATGAGAAAGATATACTCTCGTTGTGTAAAGCACTTTTCTTTGATTTTTTTTGGTGACTAGCTGCTGAAAACACCTTAACTAAAATATGTGAGCTCTATCAAACTTTTACAGCATAAATAACCCCAGGTAATATCAATGGTTTCAGAGCCCAGAAAATGTTCTGGAGTTTTACAGTACATTTTGCAGGTGTTGGTCTTCAAAATCCAGATACTAAAATGAATACTTACATACACCATTCCTAAAGGAAATGTTTCTTTAAAATTCTATACTACAGTTGGTCTATTGAGCTGTTTCAATGATAAAGCAGAGACAGAAATCCCTGTCTTTAAGGAAAAATACTCAGAATAAATTCTTATCTGCAAAATTGAAGCGCATTTCATTTTTTTCGGCCAAGATAATTCAGAGTCAAAACAATATAGCAATGTTCTTTTCTTCCTGTTTTAAACAGCAAGATAATTATAACAACTGTTATGACTATGATTCTTAATTCTTAAACTTTTGATCTCTTGTAAAAATTAAAATGGGATTCTTGACCAGATGGCACTTACAGAAGGTTCACATTTTATTGAAATGTTTGCACTAATTGTTGTCCACATCACATTAATATTTAAGCTTCCTCTTGCCATTTTATGAGGTGTTAGGTGATTGTCTACTTTATTTAGCCCATCTTGCTTGTGTTCCTCTCAGCTGATACAATTCAATATTGGCAAATTAATGAGTTGTTTTCAGGGAGAATCAAAGCATTCAATAAATTTAATAACTCAGATGTGAAAATGTCTACCTATTAAAAGTAAAAAAATTAAAGCTAAGTGAAATATATGCCCAAAATGAAAATATTAACTCTATGAGGTGAGTGACTGCATGCCAAGGAGGGGTGAAATGTGTGTGGGTGAGTCATGCAAAGGAGTTTAGAACTCAAGGTCAGACAATTCTAGTTAATGGAGGGAAGAGAGGGCAATAATCTCACTGGGGAACTGGGAGGGAAACACAATTACTAGGGACTCGGGAACAGAGGCAAGGGTCAGCCAGGGACAAAAAGGGAGTTAGATACTTTGTTACTAGAAACCCGGAAACCAAAGGCCAACTCTATCCTAAGCCAAGGAGTTTCGGACCAGGGCTCTGGAGGCCTTCTGCCCACAAGCATTTTCCCTAGAGTTGGAGGCAATGCTGAGCCCAGAGGTAAGGGCTGGAGATAGCTGGGAGCCAAACAAGTTCATTACACCAGACAAATGAATTGCTGCCTCAGAATCTCAATTGCAGTCAGAAAAGGCTGACAAACTACTGCTGTGAGAAGACCCATTAATCTCCTGGGTCTAAATGGAGTTAACTCTGAAAAAGTTTGGAAGACAATAAGTATTGTCTTTAGTGTGTGTAACCCCCCTTCCAATCCCCAAGTTAACTCCAGAAATCAAAACACATTTGCTTTAGAAGGTTGGTTCATCTCTAAAGTCCAAAGTGCCCAAAGGATATCACCTAACTAAGCCCTTCATAAAAAGACACGCAAATAAACACTTTGCCCTAGCTTCCAAAGTAACTGAGCATCAACTTTATTTGTAAAACTGGAGGACACTAAAGAAAGTCAATCTCTACTGGTATTAGCTTTTGAGAGAATCCATTGTTAAAGGCCACAGACAGTGAGTGGAAGTATAAGCTCAAAAGATATGTTCTTGGAGGATGTCTTGGAGGAATCAAGATGGGGACTAAAACTTGTATTTGAGTCTCCTCCTGACCAACGTGCATTTATTTTAGACATAAGTTCCCACCTTTCTACTGTACTGCTTTTTTCTCCCTCAACAACACCCAAAGGATCTCTACTAAAATATTTACTGTAGACATAGAGAGTCAAATCTTTGTAAGAATCAAATGACATCTTATTTCCTACCATTTTGCCAATTGGGTCAAAAGGCCTGCTGTTGTCTTTCTCTACTTTTCTAATTTGTCTTCCCTTTTCCATTTCCTCTAACACCTTCCAAGTTTACTTTAGGTATGCCTACTCTCAAATGAGTCCCAAAATCTACATTAGGAGGATCAGAGCATCCTGTCGAATGTCAAAACATTCTTCCCCCTAGAAAAGGAAATATCAATGGATCTTCAGGGTCCATAGATTTAGCTGATGTGCATGCACGAGAGAGAGAGAGAGAGAGAGAGAGAGAGAGAGAGAGAGAGAGAGAGAGAGAGAGGAAGAGAGAAGGACAGAGAGGGAGAGAACGATAAACAGTGCTATTCTTAATGACAGGCCATGGTACAATCACCAGGGCCTCCCTCTTTTTATGATATCCTAGATGCGTAGCAACTCATTTGGTTATTGCAGAATGCTTTATAAACAGGGCACACAATAAAAGCATGGTTGAAAACATTTCAGTCGTACTCGTTTCTCATTTTCTGCACATTTTCCCAACAGCTGGTTTCTCAAAGGGAGCCTAGGGAGAGGCCTTAATCAGCTAACATCTCTCTTGCTGCTTCCTGCTCAGGCAGTGGGAATATCCAGAATACAGAAATATTTCCTGTCTCTTCCTATTTTATATAACCCACATGCTAGAGGGATTAAGTTTTATCACTTAACTCCATAAAACTTATGGACTTGAGTGGCATTTGAGAACCTAAGTCCAACCACTAAATGCTGTAACTACCCCTCCCCTCAGTTTAAGTAAGAAGTGATCTCTTCCAAGAAGTACAGTGTTCTTGTATTTTCTTGGCTATTCAGAAAAGCAAGACTATGTTTTCAAATGTCACTGTCAAATCATATCATTGTAAATCTCATGTCCAGAGTGGATCATTTATATATCTTAATGATCATACAGCCCCAAGGGTTCTTAACCTGGGCTTGTGAATGGGCTTGAAGGAGTCTCTTAACCCCCCAAATTGTGAATGTCACAGCAGGAAGATGTGCCTGGGTAGGCTGTTTCTCTTCCTTTCCCAGAAACTTGAACATGTAAGGAACAACCCCTATAAATATGAACGTTATTGGGAGACTAGTTTTTCTAATTTCTCTCATAATTCTGTCCCCAGTTTGAGGTCCAATTCTTGATATTTACTCTTAAAGAAAATACCTGGAAATGCAGTGAAAAATAATGGCGTCAAAACCTCACAATGAATGCATGAATGACTCTAGGTCAAGATGCCAGTTTTTGAAGGCATTTAAATAGAAGGTTGTAGGATTTATTTCCCTTTCTCTCTTCCTAACACTATTCCAAATTTCTGAACCATGTATTTGAGAATGACCCTACCTCTAAGGCATGACCCAATCAGCATATCCCATCTCCCTGGCCTTTATGATTGGATTGGTTTAGGAGAAACACAGTACCCAAGTCAGGGCAGTGGAAAACCAATGAGACCAATGAGACTAATGTAGGAGTTTTATTTAAGCTATTGAGGATGCCCATTCTCTCTTTTCTGCTATATTTGAACCTAGAAGTATGTAGGCCCAGAAGCTTCTCAAAACACACCTTATGGAAACCCTATGAAAGCAATAAATGAAAAGTAAGAATTCAAGATTTATTTACTTTATATGAGCCCTGGGCCTAACCTTTCCCAAAGGTTTGACCACTTGACTTTAAGTTATGTTCACCTAAAAATTCTCCTTATTGTTTAGGTCTACTTGAGTTTGTATTCTGTTTCTTGCTACAGAAAGATCATTAGCTAATACAAACTTATGTGATTTGCAGGAAGTTGAAACACAATATGTATTTATGGAGATTTCCTAACTCTCAAACCAACATTTAACCAAAAGATCATTTTCTTTATAATATCCCCTATCAGGCAGAGTTGTATACTCGTACATAATGCATTAGAGATAAATTTGTATGAAAGTAATTAAGCTGTAGTCATACAGTGAGTCCATTGCAACACAATAATTAGTTCAAGGAACTTGAATTCCCACGCCCCTGGAGACATCGTCAAGCCTCTTAGGAAATAATGTTGAGATATTGCTTAAAGTGACATTAAAGTTTTCCCTCATGTTCCTCTTAGTCAGATTGTGACAGATAGTTCTTGCTTAAAAGAACACAGTCACTTTTCTGACACAATTATTTTCCACTAAAAACAAAACACCAAACTGAAAGGAAAAGAGATTGTTTAAATAATATCAAGTCAGTTATTTATTAATACTATCAGATAACACAATTGTGGCAACTAGAAAATTGGATTCAAGTTTTGAATTGCTCCAACTTTGCCCTAGGAGTTGTCTGGCAAACACACCAGAAGCCCATAGCTTATTTGAATGGAGGGAAATGAGTCCTGATCACTATTTGTGAGATATCTTTGTTCAAACAGAGATGGAATATGGAAAGATAGGACCTACTATTCTTTTTGCCCACATTTCCTTATTCATGGAAAGATGCCCTAGACTTCAGGATATGGAAAGTATTTTGTTTACCATTATTATTCCTAACCTCCGTGGGGCAACATTCTTTTTTTTTATTTATAGATTTTCTGGAGAATCATAATTTCCCAGGCTTACAAAAGCCCATTTAAACTAATTAATTTTTTTCCCCCAACATTGATATTCTTTATGGCAAATTTCTGAGTTAAGAAAACTGCACAGTATAAAAGAAAGAAGGTTTCACCAGGAGCTGAACAATCTTTGCTCACTTTATGTATCTCATTAACTTTCTGCATAGGCTAAATTTCTCACTCTCTAGGCCTGTTTCTTCCTCTCTGAACAGAGGGGCTTAGACCAGCTGATCTCCAAGTTCCCTTCCCTAAAGATATAGGAGTCTATGAGCAATATGCTTGTCTTATTATAATATCGAGAACTATAATTTGAAACTGTATATTCTCTATAGCATTTAATCCTTCATGGCAACAATCAGAAATCAATTGTCAGGTTTAGAATGACAATACTCATGAAGGGTTCTTGATTAGGAAATCAAATACCTCAAATTATGTAGGAGCACTTGAGTTTTATTTATTTATTTTTTAATGGCCTACGGCATACTTTTGAGATTCAGTTACTATCAAGGTTTCCTATAAAACAACGACTAAGTACGAGACAGTATTTTTAAGTCCTTTGCTTTTGTACAATGAAATTTTTTTTGGTCCCTTGTTAGTTAGAGCTCTTAATAAAAGAATAAAAAAATTGTAGTATGGATTACTTCGGCATGTTACACGTCCAAGAGGCATGATTATTTAATAGATGGCTTCACATGACATTTTAGTTTCAAATTTGAGTTAAATTAGCAGGTTGCTTTTTAACAGACATATCAAATGAAAGCATATCATAATTTGCTGGAGACTAATGGCTTAGCCCTTTCTATAATTGAAAAATTTTATGTTTTTGACAGAGCTCTGTGGGGTCCAAAAATATTTATTTTTAAGTTAGATTAAGTAAAAAAATCAATATAAAGAACTAAATGTATGGTGTATAACAAGCTATCATTGGGATTTGGGCTTCATGAGAACTCTTTTAGTGAAAAGAAAATATACTAAGTTGAACAATATGAAATTGCTATTTTAGGTCAAAATTTTATTTGGTTCCACCTAATACTTTGTAAATAATTAAGTGCTGGTTTTTACCCTGTTACTAAAGAACTTAAATCTTCTTGTAAGAAGGAAGAAAACTTTTCAGGTAGGGATTGTGGGTCTCAGAGTTCGTAATGGGAGAGCCAGTTATACTAAAGTGTTTTTTTTCCCAACCATTAAACTATCAAAGTAGAACAATATGTACATGGTTTTAAAAAATTAAAAAGTATGAAAGGACTGAAAATGAAAAGTACACATATCCTGACCCCTATCCCACTGAAAAAAAATATATATATATGACCTTCATCAAACTCCCTAGAGTCAATCACTTTAAATCCTTCCTAGCTTTATTTCATTTAATCACTGCTGCAGTCTGAATGTTTGTGTCCCCCAAAATTCATATGTTGAAACCTATCCCCCAAGGTAACGGTTTAGGGCTTGAGGACTTTGGGAAGTGATTAGGTGATTAGGAATGGGATTAGTGGCCTTATAAAAGAGGGTCCAGAGAGATCTCTCCCCACTCTTTGGCCACATGAAGATACAATTAGAAGTCTACAATTTGGAAGAGTGCTCTCGCTCCAGCATGCTGGCACTCTGATCTTGGACTTCCAGCACTCAGAACTGTGAGATATAAATTTTTATTGTTTATAAGCCACCCAGCCAGTCTATGGTTTTTGTTCTAGCGACCCAAGTGGACTAAGATAGTCACTCTCTTCTTAGCTCTTAATAAATTGCTCATACCTATTTTT
This sequence comes from Eidolon dupreanum, assembly GCA_028627145.1. Taxonomy (NCBI): domain Eukaryota; kingdom Metazoa; phylum Chordata; class Mammalia; order Chiroptera; family Pteropodidae; genus Eidolon; species Eidolon dupreanum. The sequence goes on along the minus strand of CM053507.1, from coordinate 119,435,455 downwards.
TTTATTTGTCAGCTTTAAACACTATTAACTCCCTGCCAAGGAAGATAATCAATGAGCTATTTATGTCCTATGTCCCACTTCATCGTCCATTTCATATTTTGTTAGTCATAGTATTATCAGTTAGCAAAGAAAAGGTAAATCTATATCATAGCTCTATGCCAATAGATAAGAATGCTAAACATCAAGATCAAATAATTACATTTTCAATTAGTTGTTCAAGATAATACATTTTAGTTTACTTTATATTTGAAACACAGTTCTCTGATGTTTTTGATTGCTTTCCATTTTCCTTCTTAATGAAAGAAATACTTGCCTTCGCCGTATGACTAAATTTATCTAGGATCTTAATCTCAGTCTCTGTGGCATGGAATCCACTTTCTGTTCGGAGATATTCTTTTTCTTTAGAAACCAGTACCTCCCTTGCCTTGCTGTACAGCTGTCATTCTAGGCCTTCCCTTCATTGTAGTCCTGGGTTAGGACTAGTGTTTCTTGAATCCCAGGCTTTCCCCATTCTTGGATTCTTTTTTCTTTTTACTTGTCCATCCTTAATGGATTTTTTTTTCAGAAAGGATTAGTGAGACGTAGACTTTCTGAGTTTTTACATATCTGAACATGTATTCATTTTACCATTATAGCTAAGTCATAGTTTGGCTGGGAATGGCATTCTGAGTCTCAGAATTCTGAAGGCAGTGCTCCATTGTCTTCTGGCACCGAGTGTTGCTGCTAAGAAGACTGGTGCCAATGAGATTTTTGTTCTATTGTAGTTGACCTGTTGTTTGTTCTCTGGAAGCTTTTAGGATCTTAGTATCTGATATACTATAAATCACGAGGTTATGATTAAGTATGAGTCTATTTTTATCTATTTTGTTTGGCACTTAGTAAGTTCTTTCAGTCTGAATTCTCCTCAACCTTAGTAAATTTTCTTCTTTTATTTCTCTCATTATTTTCTCCCCAGGGTTTTCTTGTCTTCTTCTGGAATTATTAGTTGAGTCTTGTCCGTCCTGGATTGACCCCATATTATACTCTTTAGACATTTAAAAATATCTTTTTTCCTTCTGTCATTTTGCTTTACGCTTTAGAAGATTCCATTGGACTTTTCTTTCAGCCCTATATTGATGTTTTTATTTTAGGAATTAATTATATTTTAAATTTCCAAAACTTTTTTTTTGTCTCTAATTGTGTGTGTGTGTGTGTGTGTGTGTGTGTGTGCATAATCTCAACTTGTTTTTGTTTTATGGATACAATAGCTTATGAGGTCAGTTTTTTTAAAATAATTCTTTTGAAAACATTAAATTTATACCACCTTTTTGTTGTTTTTTAACTAAGTGAACCAGAAAAATGTGCATCAGAGAAATTGCCTATCCCTTACCCACAATTTTAAAAAAATGTCCTATTATGGAAAATATCAAGGGTATACAAAGTAAACAAAGTATAATGAATGCTATGTCTGTATCTGTCACTCAGCTTCAATAAATATCAATATTCTGTCATTCTTATTTCACCTATACTTCCACCCATTCCTGTAAGTTTTTATAATCAAATGACTAATTAAAAATCTGTTATGTGGAGTTTATCATTTGAATTTATTTTTCATTGAGTATATTATTCTGTTAGATTGTAGGGGTTCAGAATGAGCTGCCTCAAGATGTGTCTCAGTGGTACACAGGTTACTTTGAACTAAAGGCAGTTTTAGCTTTAGGCTCAAGAGAAATATCAGTCCCTTCTTTTAACTATTAACTATTAACTATAGGGGAGGGTAAATAGAACAAAATGTCTGTTCTTATTATCCTGCAATGACCCTTTGAAGCCCCCAAGGTGCATTACCTCATCTCAAGCTCAGGACGTCTTATGTACCTCAGTCCCCCTTTCTGTCTCTGAACCTGTCATGCACGTGATGTCTTTCTTTCATGAATGTGGGGTTCCCATGCATATGTATGTATTAAATTTTGTATTTTCTCTTGCTAATCTGTCTCATGCCTATTTGATTAATAGACCAGTCAAAAGAATCTTGGGAGTGGAGAAAAATTCATTCCTCCCACACAGTATCATATCATACACTTTTTCATAAAACACCTAACACAGTGGATGACAGTATTAAAAATTATAACACCAACAAAAACCCCTACCATTTACATAGCACTTTCCGTGCCAGATGTTATGTTTATTCTTTACAAAACACCAGTTCATTTAAGATGATCAGTAATGCAAATGTTTGCCCTTTAATCTGCAAAGAATATAGAGATGTTGTTTGTTAAAGGATTAGTAAAAGAATTCAATATTAAAACCAATGTCTGGGAAAGGACATTTTCTGTGGCATCTGTATTCACAACCATGATTCTCAGATACAATAAAATACAACACAGTAATAGCTGCTGCTTGTGGGGAAGGACTATTTCTATGGAAATTTTAATATTTATTGTCTGAGGAACAAATAATAGCCTTTCAATGATTCAGTACCATAGTCACAACAGTTATAACACCAAGTTACAAATAAGATGCTGCTATAAGAACTGAAGCACTTTTTTCTGTACACATGATTCTAAAATTCAGATATAAACTAAGAGTTTTAGCAAGTTAAGAGCCCAAATATCTTGTTATGTTCATAGAAAGTAGAAAATGTATTTTGCTGACTGGAGTGTAAACTTCATCAGAGGGTAACAATTGTTTCTCTCACTTGGCCTCATTCAGCTTTGTGAAATTTCCCCAGAGCTCTGCCATCATTAACTGCAGAGGTGGTACAGGAGATAGGCATTTGCATTCAAGTGCTGTTGTGTGATAGTTTTCTGACCATGGGCCAGTTACTTAATTTCACTAAACCTCAGTTTCCTCATTTGCAAAATTAGGGAAACATCTCCTTCTTAGAGTATTTGTAAAGATTAGGAAAGAAATTACACTAAGCAAGTAGTACAAGGCCTGAGACTTAAGTATGTATAAATGATCATTATTATTACTGTGGGATTCATAGGTATCCTCTACCGGTAGTGCAGCCAGATTTAGCAAATAGAAATACAGGATATCCAGTTAAATTTGAATTTCAGATAGACAAGAAAAATTTTTTAGTCTAAGTGTGTCCCAAATATTGAATGGAATATAATTATACTAAAAAATTATGCTAATTCCATTGTCTATCTGAAATTCAAATTTAAGTGGGCATCCTGTATTTTATCTGGAAAAATAACTTCTCTTCTAAAAGGAAGTCTGAGGTATACTAAAATAAACCTGCAGGGCATAAAGCTGTGATTAAATTTGGTATTAATCTGTTCACATTTGGTAGTTCACTATCTCCCAATACACTTAGTATTTTCTCTTCCAGGTAATGTTCAAGTATCATATAACAAAAACAAATAATTCCCATGTTTTGGAGTAGAATATAAAATTTTCTCCAAACTGAAACCTGTTAGATCTAGTTACTATATTAAAGTAGGCATGGGTTTTGAAACTACTGAATTAGATTTGTATTTAAATCTTTATTTGGAAAAGCACAAAGTACTAAATATGAAAGTCATATTAATTAATACTAAAAATATACAAAGTAAAAATCTCTGACAGCATTCAATATCTTCGAAACACTATTGCATAATGTTCTTGTTTACCATGTTTTTGTGTGCCAATTATTTCTCAAAGTGTGCTTATTAGCGCACACACACAAAATAAAGTAGATGGATTTTATATTTTATTCCAAACAGAATCTACATCTTCCCTCTTACTAAAACTAAAAAGCCCATAACTGTACCAGTATTTTAGCTTTCTTCAAATTTAGTTACATTTTTAATGAAGTAAAAAGTTAACTGCTTCCATTCTCAAATTGTTTCGACCTTGCTTATGAACTAAATAAATGCATTCTTGCCTACTAGCATGCTGGTTTGCTATTTCTAATAACGATTTCATGCCAGTTTTTACAAAACGCTTCCACAAATCTTTTGATGTTGCTGGCTCAAAAAAGTAACTGGATTTTGGTTATTCCCAAAGTCATAATTATAAATTTAGCTTTCCTAAGTGCAAGGGGGAAAAAATCACTTTATAATATTATATGCTCCTATTTCTTTTCCATTTGTGGGAGATGTGATTCCTAATTCCTTGCTTTGGACAAGCAAAGTGAGGAAACAAGAAATGCCAGAATTTAGTTATCCATTTAGTCCTTTAAAGAATTTGCAGGCTGTGTTTAAACTTCTAGACGCATCACCCCAAACAATAAGATGTGTGCTACATATCTTCATTCATAATTTTTTATTTGCTAGTAAAACAGAGGCAGTGCTCCATTTCTTTTTTTCAAACAACCGCACCTTCACTCCTAGTTTCTTCATCCTGTCGCAGCAGTCGCAGAGCACGGTACTCTTCAGCTCCATCTCGTGTAGGAAAACGTTGACTGCACCTCAGCTGCGACCAAGGGGAGCATTTACTACAGCGGAAAAGATGAAAAGCCGGGAACATTAGGCATCAATACTAAACGAAGAACTGATTTCCTGTGGATAGAGGAGAGTCTCAGTGTCTGAGAAAAATCAGTGGGTCTTTTCGTTGACCGGAACCTCAGGAAAGCGTGCACTATATATTGGCTTCATTGATTAATTCTGGAGAAAAATTAATACTCCACTTAATTAAAACTGGCATATTTCGAATTAAATTCCCACTGACCCGAGATTCCTGGTTAAATCCGTCAAGAGTCAAGGACGGACGTTCTCTGAGCAGCAGTTTGTAGTACACTGATCTAGCAGAGTATCTTTAAGTCACGTCATAGAGCCCAAAGGAGAACGCCTGGAAGCGGTTTGGGAGGCAGTTCCCGGAGAGGGAGGTTAAGTCCCCTCCAGGGAGGACGTCTTGGGCAGAGTGGAGTAGTTTCTGTGCTTTCCTGGTCCCGCGCCGCTGCAGGCAAAGAGCCGAAGGGACGCCGGGCCCCGGCAGCATCCCACAGAGTCCTCCTCCTGAGAAACCTGTGGGTCAGGGACGCCACCTTTTGCTTGTCACTATAAATTTGCTTCCTATTAAGCCCTCGAGATTTTTTAAGTTGCTCGGTGTAGTTTTTGCTACTTCAGGCCAGTGTGGAAGCACACCGGAGTACCAGCGAGCCCGGCGGGGAATCGTAGGGCGGGGCTCGCAGGGCGGGGCGGGGCCGGGCCCGTGGGCGGGGCCTACTCACCGCCTCGGGCTGCGCTAGGCCGCGGGCGCGAGGCTGTGGCAGCGGCGGCGGCGGCGGCGGCGGCGGCGCAGGCCGAGCGGCGCGGGGATTGGCTGCAGCTGACGGAGACGTCAGGCTCCCGCGGCCCCAGCGGCAGCCCGGCTCTGCGCGGCGCAGTCAGCTTGAGTGCGCGCGGCAGTGAGGAGGTCTACTCGGCTGTCCCACCGTCTGCCGCCGTCGCTTGGCTGCGCCGCTAGAGCCGGGACGCGCCTCCGCGTTCCTCGCCGCCTCCACCCTTGCGGCCGTCGCTCCCCTCTCCGTCGGCGCACACACCATGACGAAGAAAGACAAGAAGTCCTTCAACCAGAGCCTGGCCGAGTGGAAGCTCTTCATCTACAACCCGAACACCGGAGAGTTCCTGGGGCGCACCGCCAAGAGCTGGGGTGAGCGGGCGGCGGTTGGGCGCCTGGGGCCGGCCGCAGTCCGGGGGGCGCCGGGCGGGGTCGGGTAGGAAAGGAAAAGGGGAGGCGGCTCCTTGCGCGGGGGCCCCAGGAGCGGCCACGACTCCGCCACCCGCAGCGGTTTTTTCTCTCGGCCTCCAGACTAACTCGGGTGGCAGCGGAGGCGACAGAGCGCGGCCCCATTCATTTCTCGCGGGGCGGGAGGCGGTCGCTTTCGGCCGAAGCAGCGGGGCCCGCGGGCAGCCCGGCCCAGCCGCGCGGGTTTCTTCCTCCCTGCCGGGAGCGGGGCAGCACGGGGCGCACGTGCTGCCCGGGCCTCCCGCCCGGAGCGGCGCCGGAAGCCGGGGACCCTTTCCCGCAGCTGAGCCCCTAGTGTACGGGGGCCAAGCGCCCGGGCCTCCTTTGTACGGAGCGCGTCGGCGGGGAGAGGCCTTGGCGGCGCCGCCGAGCGGCTCGGGGAAGCCAGACCCTGCCCCACGCCCCGGGAGAGGAAATTTCCACTCCCTCCGCTATCTTGTGACTCGTCCACGCTGCCACCCCAACAGGTCGGAAGAGTGCGAGTGAATGTTAAGTGTGTGGGTTGCATGAATGCTGCGGTGAGTTAATTACAAGTACGTAGTCCACGAAAATGCACTTGGATTTGGACAGTGAAAAGACCCTTGAAGCTTAGTTCCTTCCTAATTCCTTTTTAATTACAGAGGTTTTTTCCTTAGAAGTTTGCTTCTTTGGGAGAAAGTAAATCCTATGTGAATGGCACAATGTTTTTCTGCGCCTTCAGTACGCGTGATGGCTGTATCAGTTTTTCTGTGCATGAGTTCTTTGTTTTAAGCGAAATATTTAAACCATTTACCAGTGTAGTGCTGTTTTTCAAAAATATTAATGTCTGAATAAGGACTAGTGCTCGTTCTTTTTTTTTGGCTTTATACTTAAAAAAACTAATTTTGCTCCTTTTTGGCCTTTTGAAAACTTTTTTGTTAGTAGGTCTTGACCTTTTTTTCTGGGTGAGAATAAATTTCTATAGTTGAGAAATATTTGGGCACATTTTTAAAAGAAGCATGAAGAAAGTAAATTAGCTATGACTTAGAAAATAAACCTGCTGCTGACTGAAATCGGCTCCTCCAGAGTGGATGGAAAGGTGATTCAAGCCCTATCACAAGCTGAAAGGGGTCTTAGGGGTTTTTTGGCCCAACCCCCTCCTTAAAGAAGAAAAAAATGAGATCTGAAGAGGTTGTGATTTTGCTTTGCTTAAAATTACATATTCCACAAAACCAAGAAAAGAACCCAGTTCTCCTTTAATCCTAGTCCAGGGGTTGTATTATTTTACAGATGCCTTGCCTAACTGCATGGTAATCACTCACGATTTTTATTTAAATGGCTGTCTTTTGGGAACCCACTGTTGTGATGAGGAAATACATCTTGCATCCGGAGTTAAATGGGGGAAATTTGTGAACAATTATTATTGTTTCTGGAGTGTATTAACTTAAACTGAAGGAATTTCTGAGTGGTAAAGATGGATTAATTTTTGTAGACTATAGCTTCCTTCCTTTCTCCCCTTCCTCAATGCATTCTCATTTCCAGTAATTAGTATCTTCACTTTGTGAATGAGATTTCTTACTGCAGATAGTGCTCCCTCTGTAATCTAAACTTTGTATTATGATATTGGGGTAGAGATTTGATTTGATATATGCATTTAAATAGGTAACTTATGCACAAATTATCAAAGGATAGGGCATTCTATAAGGGCAGTAGAAGTAGTACAAGTAAAGTTGGCAGGATTAAGGCAAGACCTTTTTTCAAAATTGGAAATGCAGTATTATTCTTATTAACAAATAGTAAATTTCTATATTTATCATAATAATAGTAAGCTAGCACAGAATGGCATAAATAGGTAAATATTATCTATATTATCCATTTATCCCAAAGTAAGGGCATCCCTCCGTGGGCATTTGGGGGAGTGGTGTGTGGAGGCTGAAATCCATACTCAGCTCACTTCACTAGGCTGTGTACCCTAGAGCATGGGGGTCTTCCTAGGAAAAGGGGTATCTTGTTCCAAATCTCAGAAAAGAACTCTATGGGCCAGTGTTTTGGTATATATCTGGACAGACTTAAAATATGTGTATAGCATTTTTCTTTTTTACAAAAAGAAATCTACAGTAGGTGTTTTATAATCTTTTGAGTATGTTGTGATCATCTTCCCATGTTAATAAAGATCTTTATCACCATTTTTAATAGCTGACTAGTGTTCCATTATATAGTTAGATGTATTGTGACTTTTTTTAAACAAAAAGTTTATTAACGTGTATACCTCATGTATGCATGGGAGATACCAAGGGAAAAATGAATAACTCCTGATTTTTTAAAAAAAATCAATGCCTTATTGTAGGTACTGGTTCGTCCTCCCATTTTTTACAAATTTATTTCTTTGAGATATGTTGCTAATGGTGGAATTTGTAGGTCAAGTATTGTATATGTAACTTTTACATTTTGAAAACATGTTAAGCTTTTCTTAAGAAAAAACTCATTTGTGCAATTTTTTTCCTAGTTTTTTAACTTAATGTAAGTGGTGATGGAGGGATATTTACAACTTTTTAGATCTTGGTAAAGTTGCTGGGTCTGCTGCTGTGTAGAAAAGGCTTTCTCTACCCCAAGGATATTCTAAAAACGTTCTTTAAAGATATTCAAGTCTTTAGTACATTTGTCCTATATAATCTGAGGTTCCTCTCCAAATTCATTAGACATTAAAAGTTCATAGATTTAAAAAGCAATTTTGCCACTTATATTTGGGATAAAGTGAAAATACTGCATGTCACATCACATTGCCTTATTTAAAACAGCTATATATAAAGATTTTGAGTAGCCACTTGAGTATCTGTGTATCTTACACTTGGTTACAACAGTTTAAAATGCTTAAATATATATAATCACCTCATTTGATTTTCACAACCTTCTAAAGCACACTATATAGATGATCTAAGTGTACCTAGAGCTGGTTTCTTAAGTAGAACAGTAAGGGCACATCAGGAATACATAGTTGCTGTTTATGAAAACAGGACAGAGAATTTAGCACTTTGTGGCTGATACTACGAATATTAAGCCTAAATGCATTAAATACAGTAAGAGTAAAAGTAGTGAAAGATAGCTTAGAGATCATCAGTGTTATTTAAAATGTAGGTAGTGACCATGTGTTGAAATTCACATTTTTAAAAAATGATGAAATAGAATAGAAATAACATTGAAGTTTATTCTATCTAATAATTTTATTCTATGGAAAAATATTTCATGAAACTTCTGTATTTTGTATTTACAGATACTCCAATGTTAAATGTATTTCTTACTGTGGCTCAGAGTCAAAAAAGTTTGAAAACCACTAGCCTAGCTCTGTGCCCTCATTTCATAGGTGAGAAAATTGAACGCACATATCTGACTTGTCAAAATTCACTCATTTGGTGACAATCCTTGGGCCTTTAGACACCCTCCAAGGCCAGAGCTTTTTTAAAAAAATTATGACATGACATGATATCTGCTTGTAGGCTTCTTTAGAGTTCATTAGCTTAACGTTATTTCTCAGTGGGTGCTTGATATTAATTTAAAACTTGAGTTAACTGATTCCAAGCAGAGTGAGGATTCTGAACTGAAACTGTTAACACTTAAATTTTGTTCCTGGGCCTTTTCTTTTACTATATATAGGTCCATGAAGTACCATTTTCTCATTCACCTGCTCCCATTGTCGGTCATACCTCAGTAAATGCTCGACTTTGGAGATCAGACACTGTCCTATCTTGGGAGTCTTGACTGTAGGGGAGAAAGCAAGTGTGTTTATTTTCCCAGTATCACATAGTTTTTGAGGTGTTGTTCTTTGTCTTGTGGAGTGTGACATACCAAATTTTACAAAACCATGAAGCATTGGAAAAGTACCAGGACTTGCCTTACCTTATGTGCAGAGTATACATGAAAGGTCAGTTCTGGGTGGGTGTGGCAGAGGCAGCAGCAGAGGCTTACTGAGCCATACATCATTTAGCAGGAGACAGTACTTCCTGGACCTGGTATGGGGGGCGGGGAAGGGCGGAGCAAGGTCTAGGTTTATGTGTTGTGTTCCAGACACCACTATAATTACCGTGGTATGTGCTTTACTGTTATTAAAGAGCAAGCTCCCCTCACCCTTGAAATAATTTGATTTCTTAGAAATAAAATTAATTTGAATTTATATCTATAGAATTAGATTAGCTATATTAAAAGAATTTTAAAAACCCTCATATCTTTAATAACAACTTTTCCATGATTTATCATTGTTTGATTAAGAACCAGTCATTTAACATGATTGTGTAATAGGAGGAAAATTACATTTAACTTTGAAAGATGCATTTATTATTTTCTAATTAATACATTTACTATGTTTATTTTTGAAGTAAAGTCACCTTTAATCTTTAACCACAGAATAACCTCTGTTAACATTTTAACAGTCTCTTTCCTATGTGTAAATAAAAAATTTTAAATGTATAAATATTAAACGTATAAGTAAAAATTTAAAATGCAGTTAGATACCTAGTTTTATCACTTAATATTTGAGGGCAGTGGTTTTTATTCCTCTGCCACCTTCTTAGTTTGATGTGTTGAGAGTGTCCTTGGCCCTCTCCATCACCTCTATGGGGACTTCCCAAACTTTCTGCTAGAACTTATGTATTCTGGTGGCTTTAGCTACTACCTCTATGTTAGGACTCCCAAATCTGCATCTCTAGTAATAATGCATGTACACACACACACACACACACACACACACACACACACATTATTATAACCAACTGCCTGTCAGAAATCCTCATTTGGCTGTTTCATAAATACCTCTTCATGTAAATCTCCATTGTCCTCAGGGTCTCCTTAACATGAAATCAACAAACTATAAATCTCACTGGCTTGTTTCTCTCCTGTCATCTCTCTCTACCATTCCACATACTTCTCTCCTACCCCTCTGAGCCTATTTCCTAGCTTCTGAGCCTCTCTTTTGCTTCACCTTGGCATGGCTCCTCAGGTGTCAGCTTTGACAGCCTGATCTCTGATAAACATCTTTGAACCTGTCATACCTTAAGACTTGGTCAAGTGTTTCTGTGTATCCCATAATACCATTTTCTAATATAGCATTTATGTCTTTATTTAGTATTGTTTTCCATTTATTAGACTGTAGGCTTGTTACTTCTTTCTCAGCTTTGGTTCCGTAACACCTAGCCTGTTGCATGAATGAGCACTTATGAAATATTCTCATGTAATTTAGCCTTCTGCAATATTGTTTTTTAATGTCTTTGATGGCATTGATGTATCAGTATAACAGTTCCTCCAAGGTATGGGCATTCTCCCCCTGCCACTTTTTTTTTTGGCTATAGCATTGATGGGTTTTTATAGGACAGCACTCTGAAGAAGCTTCCACTTAACTTTCTTGTTGGAGACTTAGCTGAGTTTGTGACCTGGGTCATGCATCTAGTTCGGATGACAGAACTAGGGTTATTATTCAGGTCTCCTGCATTCTTCTGTTTTATTGCTCTTTTTGAGCTTTTTTTTTTTTTTTTTTTTTTTTTTTTAAAGCTTACCTGTTCACAGATTTAATGAGGGCTTATTTGATAGTGTCATCCCCTCCCCTAGAGGGTGCTATTACTAATATTTCTGAAAAGAATTCTCTAACTTAGCCTCCCACATACCTGTTTAAGAGTTGTTTATGGAGTTAGCTCTTATGACTTCCGCCTAGTATTTTGCTAGTGCCATGGTAAGGTATGACTTTGGAACTGACCCTTGTCCAAGACATGAGTACTTTTCTTTGGGTAGTATCTGATGCATAAAAAGTGGCCCTTTATGTGTATATACCCTTACCCCCACTCCATACTTCTCTAACCATTCCTTTCCTGGTTCCTTCCTGCCTGCTCTTCTCATGTTTCCTAATTGTATATTTTCCAGGCACTGTCTTTGGCCTTGCTTTCTCTTCATCATCTTCCCTTGCAATCTCAAAACAATTGCAAAGATCACTCACAGATTTTACTTCTTGGTTAACTCTCTCAGATTCTAGGTGCTTCATGCATATCCCATAAACCTGAAAGAGTAAGGCTTAAATAATTCCAGTATCTTATATATCACCTGGCAAAGGGGCTCTTTCCCCTTCCTTCACTGAAGCCTTAGTTGTTCCTTTATTTGTAATTTTTGAAAATAACATCTCTATTCTTTTTGTCATCTGGTCTCAAAATCTGGAGTTGTACCAGTTCCACATCTCTTGAATCTGATAGCGACCCTCACTCATTACGACTACTACAATTGATTCAGGAATTAATTTTCTCTGACCTACTTACCCTGCAACCCCCAACCCCCAGAATCTTGTGTAAGCACATATTCAGGGAGCCTGAGATGCTCATTTTTCCTAGCTTTATAATGCTAACTACCTTTTTGTAATTTCTTAGCCCTTAACACTCCTACCAAACTCTGTCCCTTTATCGAGATTTGGTCATGCCTTTTTTAATAAATTATCTGATTAAAAATCCTAAAGCAACAGAAGAGCTTTTGCAACTTTTTCAAAGTTGTTCCAAGTTCACATAGACCATTAGCTTTCCAGCTTTTATATGCTGCGTTTTAAAAAATATAGTGTTGTTGACTCTGGGATAAAGTGAGCTTTTAACTCCTGACACATCCCCAGAAAGATCCAAGGAATCAGTTGGCATCATTGTAACCTAAACCAGTGTAACCTCACTGCTTGCTATTGGGTTGTATCCAAGTCTGCAGCTTTGATCATGCTGTTCCCCATTCCCCAAAACTGGATCCCCACTACCCTCAGAAGGTTTAAATAAGTTCCAGACAGCCTGGCATTCCAGGCCTAGTGCATATTGGCCTGAAACTAAGTTTCCAACCTTATGACTTGTCATTTCTCACCTTCCCATACATCATATGTTATAACCAAATGGGTGTACATGAGGCCCCTTGGTCTGGAATGCCATACTCAGTTCCCTCTCCCATGCCCTTCATTTTATTCTCTGCATTATAAATTATTCCCTACTCACAGACATAACTTGAGTGCCAGCTCTACCTTAAGCCTTCTCCAAATAAGTTCAGGTGAAAATAATACCATATTTATCTCCCATAACACCTAGAACTTTGTATCCTGGATTAAAGCTTATATATAGTGCTCCTATTAACCAGATGTTCTCAGAGCAGAATTTTCATCTGCATTTTATATTTGTACCACAATTAGCACATAGTAAGCACTTTTGGGGGGGGGTGAACAGTTTGTCACTTAATTAGTTTCAGCTTGTGAGTCACCTATTCCTTGGGTTAAAGTTAAGAGTATTGTAAATCGGTGTAGCTCCACGTTGAAAGTCCTATTGGTGGAGATACTTATACGTGAAAGGATAATTCTTAGCTCACTGTTATTCTATTCAGTTACACTTCTAATTCATTTTGAAGTTTCCAGATAGGGCATCATAGTAAAAATGTTAGCATATTTTTTCTTAGTGAATCTTAGAAGTACACAAATATACTAAGAAGATGACCCAATTAGGACTCAGAATTTAAACCTAAATTCTAGTTTCACATCTCCATTTCTAAGAGAAAAATTTTATGAGGTAGTTTCAAATGTCAATTTGAAATGAAAAACAAAGGCTTATATAAATGCTTTGAACAGGAGGTGGCAAACTTTTTCTTTAAAGGACCAGATAATAAGTTTAGGCTTTGCCAGCCATACTGTGCCTGTGGCAATTACTCAATTCTGCTGTTGTAGCTTGAAAGTGGTCACAGACAATACATAAACTAATGGGCCTAGCTGTTTCTCAATATTTTATTGACAAAAAACAGGCAGCAGCCATGGTTTGCTGACCTCCACTTTGGAATTTAAGAGTTAGTGGTCTAGGCTGACCCAAGAAACCTGAACTGTTCTTAAATGGAATGTGGACTCTTGACTTTGTTCTTTTCGTATAACAAAAGTAATACCATTGTTTGAATTTTTACAATATGGATGTGAATAATCAGTAAGTCGTCAGTCATCCTCAGCTTCTTCCCTAGGTAACCACTGTTAACTGTAATACTTCTTAAAACAAAATACTTGGTTATATCCACTTTGGATAAAGGTCCAGCATTTTTATATAAAAGTAAATATATCCCTAGCCCATGACCCAGTAATTCTTCTAGGTGTTTACCCAAGAGAAATGAAAACATATGTCAACAAAAATACTCGTACAAGAATATTCATAGTAGCTCCACACTGGAATCAGCCCAAGTGTCCATCATCAGGAAGCTGGACAATCTGGTATGTCCACACAATGGAATATTACTCAACTGTAAAAAAAAAGAATGAACTACAGATACACAGAACCCGAATGAATCTCACAATTAGGCTTAGTGTAAAAGAAGCTTTACCAAAGAGAATGCATACTATACGATTTCACTTATGTGAAATTCTAAAACAAGAGCACTTATGCATGCTGGAAAAAAGCCCAGAATGGTGTTTGCCTCTAGAGCAGTGGGCATGGGGATTGACTGGGGAGGGGCATGAGAGAACTTTGTAGGATGATGGCAATGTTTTGTGTGTTGGTGGGGGAAGGATCATAGGAGAATGTGTTTGTCAGAAGCCGTCTGTTTGTACATTGGAGATTTGTGTATTTCAACGAATGTAATTTTTACATCAGTTTTAATATGCATGCTAAAGTGTTTAGGGGTGAAGTGTACTGACATCTGCAACTTGAAATGCATAAAAAAATAGATAAATGGTGACTAGGATTAGATATGAGATAAATATAATAGAATGTTAACTGTAGAATCTAGGTGGGTTTATGGGTTTTTGCTTATATTTAAATCTTCTATGTATTAGTAAATATTCCTAACTGAATCTTGGAGAAAAAAAAAAATACACGAATACATTCGTATGTTCCTCTTGACTGCCTTTCACCAATCATGGACTCTTTCCTGCAGATAACGATTATCTGTTTTCCTACCAGTCTTTTTCCAATGCATTTATTTATGTCTATATATGGAATATGAGGTAATAAGTAATTTTCCACTTTTACATGACTAATGGGAAAGATATATGTTCTACAACTTTTTTTTCTTCACTTATGCCTTGGCTATGTTCCTTTGTCAGTAAAAAAAACAAAATGATTCCTTTGAATCATTGCATAATTTTTCAGAGAGTAGAGTATATATCCAAGATACATATATTTCTTTGTGATGAATATTTAGATTGTTTCTAGTTTTTCTCTTAAAAATTGCTGCAGTGTGTGTGTGCACAACTATTTGGGGTAGATACTGAGAAATGGAATCTCTAGTTTATAGTATATACTTATTTTTATTAATAGTGTCCTCTAAAAAAGCTGTACTAATTAATACTCCTACCAGCAGTGGATAAAAGAACCTGTTTTGTCTACGGCCATGCCACCCTGAACAAGCCCAATCCTGTCTGATCTCAGAAGCTAAGCAGGGTTGAGCCTGGATAGTACTTGGATGGGAGGCCACCTAGGATGACGAGGTGCTGTAGGCATAAAAAAATAAAAAATAAGGGATTGTAAGCTGACAAGGTCCTTGCATTCTGTGAGGTCAACCAAGAGTTGCCTTGCCTAAAAAAAAAAAATTAAAATTAAAAAATAATAATAATAAATAAAAGAACCTGTTTCCCTTCAACTTTCTGAGCATTGGCCATTATTACTCTTTAAAAATTTTGCCAGTTTTATGGGATGCTGGTATCTGGTTGGTTTAAGTTGCTATTTCTGTAATAACTGCAGCTGAGTGTATCTTTATGTTTACTCGGTTTTCATTTCTTTTCAGTCACTTGCTCATCTTTTTGCTTTCGTCTCTTAACTCTTATTTTTAAAATTGTACTTGTTTTAAATTAACATCACAGATTTAACAATCTTTTATGAGCTGTTCTAATCACATATCCCAAAATATATTGAATAATCCATCATTTCCTCACTGATTTGAATTGCCAACTTTGTTTCATGCAGAACTGCATTTTATGTGGATTCTTTCTTGGATATTGTTTTGTTGATCTGAATTTCCAGTCCTGTGTCATTATCGCACTACAGTATGTAAGCTCTATCTAACTGTTTATAAAATAAAATAAATATGTAAAAGTTGTGTGAGTACTCTGTCCAGTTTTGATCTCTGGATAGTGCTAGCTATGGATTTTCCTTTGGTCTGCGCTGACTACGTTATTTGAATTCTGGATATTTCAGGGTTTTTTGTCTTTTCTGATCCAAAGATTATTTTGAAGTTTATTTTCTAAATTTTTATTTTAATATGTAACATATATACTTTTTAGAGAATGTGGCCTTGGTTTTTTGTTTTTATTTCTATTGTTTTTGTATTTTGTAATTTAAGTCAGGTCAGTTTGGGAGCAGTGTCCAAGTTTGTAAAGAGTATTTTCTGGAGGCTACAGTGTTCTACATATATTAAATAACTGTTAGTTGTGTTTTAAAAATACTGTCCTTTCATTATTGTATACTCGATTTGTGAATTTTTGGGAAAGGTATGTTAAGATCTCTACTCATGATTATGATAAATTTTGTAATTCTGCTTTTATTTTACATATTGTAAGTCAATTAGCATCATGAAGGTTCATGGCTATTATACTGTATCTTGGTTTTTATTTACTTTTTATTAATACAAAAATATCTTCACCCTGTTTCAATTTAAACAAATTAAAAAGTTTAACTTTATATAAAATATAAACTAATATAGTGAGTGGCAAGACAATTGGCTGTATGGTGAAGGATGTATATAGGTTGCAGAGGGCACAAGGAATCTTGAAAGTAATGTAAATGTTCTGTATTTTTAGTGTAGCAGTGGTTTCACAGTTTATTCAACAGTCAACACATTGGAATTGTGTACTTAAAATCAATGAAAGTTATTGTGCGTATTCTTTAGATCTGATAAGGAAAAGAATTTCTAATCTCTTATTTAGAGGTAATCATTATTTATGAATTTGCTTTGTACATTTCTGGTTCATTAACAAACACTGTGTGAGTGTGTTTGTGTAATTATATACACAGGTGTGTGTGTGTGTGTGTGTGTGTGTGTGTAAATCTGTAACTCTTTTGAGTGTTTAAATTTAAGCACTGTGGTATATATCATTTTGAGATTACTTTTTTCTACCAAGGGTTTATGAGATCTATTTCATTCTTTTTAAACTGTATATAGTTTTCCATCATATATTGTGTTTTATTTCTCCCTTGCTTTGTTTGAGGATATTTGAGTTGTTAGCAGTTTTTTGCTATTGCTCTTCAATTTTTTTGTATTGCATGACCAGTTCTTTCAGGTAGGATTTGAAGGTGGTAGTTCCGAGTCCTTGTATGTCTAGAAATGTTCTTATTTTATTTTCTTAGTTGATTGTTCTTTTAGTTCACAATCATTTTTTCTCAATTTGGAATATATTTTTTCATTTTTGGCTAATGAGTTATCTGATATTGGTCATATTTCTCTGCCTTAGATAATCTGTTTTATCTTTTTAGGCTCTTTTTTAGACTTTTTTTCTCTTTTATTTTTGGTGTTCTGAAATTTCACCTGTGTGTCTAGGTAGAGGATGTTTTCCAATATTTTTTAATCTTTGCCAACCTAGATAAAAAATTTGTTATTTCTCTGAGCATTTACTCCTCTCAGATCTTTTCTGGTGGAATTATTATTAGATTTGTTGATATTCTGGTTTGGTCCCCCATTGTCTCAACAATTTCCATAGATACATTCTCTCTCTGTCTTTTTGCCCAGTATTATAGAATGAATACCTTGGCTTGATCTTTCAGCTAACTGATTTTTTTCTTTAGTTTGGTCAGTTCTCTAGGTTAGCTCTTTTAAGTTTTTGTGTTTTTTTCAACAGCTTTTTTTTTTTTTTTTTTTGAGGTATAATTGACATACAGTACAACTTAAGTTTTGACATATACTTACATATATATATATATATACACATATACCATACCCATGAGACTTTCTCCGATCAAGATAATGAATATATTCATCACCCTTAAAATTTCCTCTTGCCACTGTGTAATTCATCCCTCTATCTCTGCAGTCTCCAGACAAAAATAGATCTGCTTTTTGACACTTTAGTTTGTGCTTTCTCAAATTTTAAATACATGGAATCATGTAAGTGTATACATTAGCAGTAGGGGAGCACTTCTTTCATTCAGCGTAATTATTTTGAGAAATAGTTCATGAATAGTATTCCATTGTATGGATATAGAAGAATTTATTCATCTCTTGATGTGCATTTGGGTTGTTTGCAGTTTTTAGTTGTTACAAAGAAAGCATTTGAGTATTCACATATCTGTTCCTCTGTGCTTTCATTTTTCTTGATCAGATATCTATCAGAATTTATTGGCTGGATCATATCGCAGATGTATGTTACTGACTTTTCAAAAAAATATTAAACTGTTTAACAATGGTTTTTTATGTTTTGTTTTGTTTTGTTTTGATAGGTACATTCCCACTAGGAGTGTATAAGAGTTTTAGTTGCTCCACTCCTGGGCCATCACTTGGTATAGTCAGTCTTTAAAATTTCTATCATTCTGGTGAGCATGTAGTGGTGGCTCATTGTGATGTTCATTTGCCCTACGTTGATGATTAATGATGTTGAGCACCTTTTCATTAGTTTATTTTTCCAGTCCTTACAGTTCGGTGAAGTTTCTGTTCAAAAGTTTTGCCCATTTAAAATAAAAAAAAAAAAATGTGTGTGTTCTTTGTATATTCTAGATGCAGGTAAGTCCTTCGTTGGTTACATATTTTGCAAAAAAAAAAAAAAAAAATTCCCAATCTTTCATTTCCCTATTTATTTTCTTAAGTATTTGGATTTTTTAAATTTGACTCTTGTCCAGTCAGCTTATATGCTAAGTTTTTTATTTTGATAATTAGAACATGAAATCAAGTTTTTTAAAGACCATCCTTTTGCCTTCTCTACATTTTAATTATACGTATGGTCTCCCCTTCCCCTGCACCCCTTGCTCTATTTGCTGTTATAACCCAATTTTTGCTGGTCTTAGTTACATTCTTTGTTGAGTTTGATGCTTTATTGGATTAGTTTTTTCTCAAATATTTGTTAATTATTGGTTCTGTAGTTAGACTTTCCTGTCACAGCATTGGGGATGCAAGTAGCTAGCATATGTAGCCAAGAGCTTGTCTAGGTGTGGAGAGACTCTACTCTTTTAGGTTTTCACCAACCCATCCAGGACATTGCCCACTTTTTTAGCCCAAGCTCCGTGCTCCCTACTCCCATTTCAGAGTAGATGCTACTGTTAGTAGTTGCTTGGCACTGGGGGCATGTTTGTATGGCAGGTAGGAGCAAGGTTTACTCATCTGACTGCTCCTGCCCTGGAGTCATTTGGTCATCTGGTCTTTGATCCAGAGCTTCCTCCTTTTGCTCCATCTGTGTTGAGAAAGCTCATTTATTTCTGGGAGGCCTTCTTTGATAAAATCCTTTTCCTTCTCCCTGCTATAGACAGTTAATTCTTGTTTTTTTTCTAGCACTTAACATCTGTAACTCTTTGTTTACACATCTGATTCTTATGGTAACTGAACTCTTGCAGAGAAGGAACAAATCTATATAAATTTCTATCACCTCCAGTAACAGAATGCTTGGGTGATGTATTTTTCAGAGAATGAGAGTTTTGATTACAAAAGGTAACAACTTGCAGCTTCCTGGAAGAGCAAGCCAAGTAAGGTTCCACACTGAGTGGTACTGGTCAGGATATTTCTCTTACTGGTAGGTTAATCTTGGGCAGGTTTATTTAATATTGTTTATTTTTAAACCATTAATATTTTAATATATAAAATTTGAGTGTATATATATTTTTTATTAAAGAAATAGTACATGCTCATTAGTAAGAAAATTCAGCCTTTCAATAGGGGAACAAACAGTACTGGGACAATTGGATATCCACATGCAAAACAGTAGAGGTGTATCCCTTACTCATACCATATACAAAAATTAATGCATATTGGATCAAAGACCCAAACTTAATAGCCAAAACTATAAAATTCTTAGGAGAAAATGTAGATGCAAGTCTTTATGATTTTTGGATTAGGCAATGGTGTTTTCAGTATGATACCAAAAGCACAGGCAGCCAAAGAAAAAAATAATAAGTAAATTGGACTTAGTCAAGATTAAGAACTTTTCTGCTGTAAAGGACACTGTCGTGAAAGTGAAAAGACAACCCAGAGAAAGGGAGAAAATAATTGTACATCTTATATCTGATAAGAGGCTTATATCTAGAAAATGTAAAGAACTCTGAAAACTCAAATAAAAAGATAACTAATCCAAAAATAGGCCATATCTGAATAGACATTTAGTCAAAGAAAATATAGATGGCCAGTAAGTTCATGAAAAGATGCTCAGTATCATTAGCCATGTAAATTATACCCACAATGAGATAACCACTTTACCACCCACTAGGGTGGCTGTATAAAAAGACAGTAAGAAGTGCTGATGAGGATATGAAGACATTGGAACCCTGCTGTGGGAATGTAGAATGGTACAGCTGCTTTGGAAAACACTAGCACTTACTCAAAAGGCTAACCATTTGACTTAACAGTTCCACTCATAGATAATGGAATGTGAATGATACCTCTATAAAAATTATTTTTAAAAACTCAAATATGCAAAGGATTTTAAAGTTGTTCATAAAATTAATTTTTTTAAAAAATTATGCTTTCCTCTGTGTTAAAAAAAAAATCTTTAAAATGTAAACAAAATGCTAATTTATATACCAAGGGAAAGTATTTTCTAGTCATAGAATTCTTTGAGAAATGACAACCTTTCTAGTATCTGGATACCCTTAGGTAACTAGGAAGTTTGCAGGAGTAGAGCTAGTCAGATCACAGGATCTCAGAGTGTGTTGAGTGGGTGTGTATGTGCAGGCCTTGATGAAGCCTAATGACTCTCCCCCATGCAAATTATGTGTACAGGTGTCGTGTAATAAAGAATTCATACGATCTTTATCCCAGGTTCCTAGCTCAGAGCTTCTAAAAACCCTTGGAATTTCCTGGGTGATAAGAGTGTCTTTATTATGCAATGGAATGACTCATAGTGGGCCCCTAGATAAGTTCCATGGGGGGCTAGTACTCAGAAGGAGCAACCGTGGAGTGATTGGAGCTAATCTGACCCCTAAGACGAGAGGGCTGGAGATTGAGTTCATTCATGGGGCCAGTGATTTAGGCATACCTATCCAAAGAAACCCATAACAACTCTGAAGCTTAGTGGAGCTTCTAGGTTAGGGAATATACTGATGTGGTGGGTGGGTGATGTGCCCTCATTTCAGGAAGAGAGGTCACAAAAACTGCATTCCCTCCCAAACCCCCCACTTTGTATGTCCTTAATAATAAAACTGTAATCATAAGTATAGTGCTTAGTCATTCTAGCAAACTATGAAACCTGAGAGGTGGTGGAAACCTCCCAGATTGGTAGTTTAGAAGTTTGGATGGCATCTGAAATGAGAGCATTGTTGGGGAGGATTGAGTGCTGAACTAGTGGAGTCTGTGCTACTTCAGGTGGTTGGTGCTAGAACTGAATTGTCAAACACCTAGTTGAGATTGGAACAGTGGCTAGACATGACCCATTTTTCTTAACCCTGGATAGATAACATAGGGTAAACCTTGGCCAGATTTCTTGCTGCTTCAGAGTCCACATGGATCAAACCTCATTTGTTAAAAACATTTTTAAGAGTAAAATGCAGTTGATTAAACTTTAAGCCTTAAGTTTAGCTTTATAACCAGTTGCCACATCATTCCAAAAATATTTTTAGTTTGTTATTGGCCTTTCCTGCCACCCCCGAAGAGTTTTGTTTCTATGTCATCAAGTCTCTTATTTTCCTTTCTATAATGTGAATAATCAGATAGTACTATTACCCTTTTTTTCAGATGGGAATAGGATTTTTACCCAGTGTCCCAGTAGGAAAATGGTCATGCCAGGATTTGAGCCTAAGTCTGACTCTAGCATAGCCCATACATATAACCACCCTGCCGAATAGCCTCCAGCTGCATCTATCCTACCACCCGTCCCTTCATCAAAAAAGCAGAGAGAGGGAAAGGATTTAAAAACAAGGTCTTCTCAAGGAACAGAAATGAAAGAGGAAGGGGGAGGGTCAAGGTCAATTCCTATTTTAGGGATGGGCAGAAGTTTTTAGTTATTTGACAGTTCTATTATGTGCCCTTAGATCTCAGTGAAAGTTTAGAAGGATGGTTGCACCTCTATACTGTTTGAACAACAATGTAATGATACACAAATGCCAATTATAGTATTAAACTTTTTGGTTTTTGAGTAAACATGTTTGGTTATGATTCTGTTGATTTCAGACTTTAAAATACTGTTTTTTCTTCAGAATTTTAGTCCATGTTTTTTTAGTTGGTTGATGATGTAAGGAAATTCTTGAAAGATTTTAAGCTAGGGAACATTAGTAGTAAAATCACGATTTAGGCTTCATATATGGTTTCCTGCTTACAGCACTGAAGTGGACATAGCACGCTGAACAGGTTCCAACTGCACTACCCATTACTAACCCAGGATGTGTTAAGCCTATCAGGAAACTGCATCTGAGTATCTAACTGCAAGTTCTTCCCTATATAAGAGCAGCAATGTTTTTACTTTCTGGTATTTTTTTTTTTTCTTAGCAGGGGAGAGGAGGTTAGGTGTTGCTATACTGTGAGTTAGTCTTTCATGTATGATTTATAAATGAGATTAATTTTAATTTTAAATGTTAGGTTTGGGTCTCTTGGCAAAAGGATTTTTTTTTTCATTAATTAGGGAAAACTCACTTCAGTGCTGGAAGTGACTTATTTACTTGTTTGTACACTCCCTACATTCAAAATTGACTTAATAGGCACTAGTATATGGCATCGAGTTTGGGACATGCTATTAATTTGTGTATCTATTTTATCAACCTACCTATAGGAAGTTTAACATTTTTTCATTGTGTAATGGCATATTTGGATATAGCTTATTCATGTTTGTTATGTTAGTTTTGCTTTGTAACTGTTTAAATTTCATTTACAGTATTTTTCCTGGAAATTTAAAATCAAGTTGTAAAAATGGTGTGATAAGCATATTTTGAGATGACTTAAAAACAGTTAAATAAACTTAGCATTTCTGTTTCAAAGTTCTCTAGTTTAATACCTACAGCATCAGTCAGCAAGCTACTGTGGCCTCAATCTGCCTGTCTTTGTATGAGGTGTTATTGGATCACAGCCCACTTTCATTACATTTATGTATTTCTTCACCCTTGTGTGCCGTAGAGGATTTTAGTCATTAGTCCTGCAAACGTCTAGATCTTAGAAGAATCATTTCTCTTCTATATCTCATTTAATTAGCCTTTGGGCTTCACAGATGTTTTCATTTCTCTCTTTAGATAACTGATGAGTTCATTGAGATCTGTCTTCCTTTTCTTTTTCTGCAACAGGATCGCTGTATGTGGTAGGGAAGTGATGCTGTCCAAAGGTGACATGCTTTCCTCCTTTCTTCCTTCTGTTCTCTCGTTCCCTATTTTGGCTTCCTGGTAATTGGAGCAGGGTGGGGACAGGAGTAGGGGGATACTTGTATATGTTGTAAGTCTAAATTAAAATGAAATTGCTTTTAACTATTTCTCCTTTACTTGAAAAGGGAGGAAAGAGGAGCAGTTTCCTGGCCTGCAGTTAAGTAATAAAAGCTATCTTGCTTTTCTGATCATGTGGACTTTTGAGAATCAGAAGATTGTAAACAAAAAAAAAATGGATATGTTCTGAAATACATTACAGAAAACTTCAGAAGTGATGAAGTTAATCTTGCTGGGGAGTAGGGGCAAAGAGGTTCATAGATTCCAAGTTAAGAATGAACCCCTGTTCTAGCTCCTCTGCTAGGAATAGATTGAGGCAAACAGAATAGGTTATTAAGATTGGGAAATAAAGCTGATGTTAATTTCAACTCTGAGGAATTAAATGTTCTTTACTATTGTACCTGAGGATTTGTTTAATAATATTCTGCGATCAATTTTTAAACATTTAAGTATAAATGCGTAACTTTATATTTTTTAATATATAATTTTGATGGTGATCACTTCTGACATTAGAACTTTAAATATATACATTTGAGAAAAATAATTAATTTTAGATGTTCCTAGAATGAATCACCAGCTTAGGACAGATCTGTCTTAGTGTTTGCAGATTGTAAAGGAAGAAAGATTTCACCCTTGATGTTGAGACTTGGATTTGCCAACTCTTGCTTTGTGCCTAGCAGGAGAATTGTGAAGTTCCATGGGTTGGGGTGCTTGTTTCTGTTCTTGTCTTCTTTTCATTTTTCATGAGCTTTCCACTCGACCAGTGTTTCCTAAACTTAATTCATTGAGTACCATCTTCATGATTTGCCTTTCTGCACATTTCCTGGCTATTCTTTAAATTAACTCACTTTTCTAACACTTAAATTTATGCAAATAATTACTTTCTGTGAAATATGGGTGGATATACTAATTCTTTTCTATTTGCCACTTAAAGAAACGTGTACATACTGAGTCTGTCCCACCTAAAATCAGCTTTTATATTTCTAGAGGGCATTAAGTCCATTTTGGGAAGCACTCCCCTATTTGCAGAAATTTTAAAGCTCTGACCTTGAACCAGAGTATGCTGTGTGGAAGCTACTTGGAAGTATTAGAGGAGAGGAGGGGTCATAGGATGGATGGGTGCTGCCTGCTGAAATAACCCTTGCTTGGGCAAATTCACATTTTCCTAAATATGGAGATATTTGGCTGTATGCATGGCAAAGCTTGGAATCCTGGTCTTGCAGTGATTGTTTGTTTTTTGTTTTTGTTTTTGTTTTTTTGTTTTAACCTGGACATGCACACAACGTATGCGTGTATCTCTAAATTTCACAGGTTTTATTTTCTTTACAGGTTTGATCTTGCTATTCTATCAAGTCTTTTATGGGTTCCTGGCTGCACTCTTCACATTCACAATGTGGGCTATGCTTCAGACTCTCAACGATGAGGTTCCAAAATATCGTGACCAGATTTCTAGTCCAGGTAATTATGTTAACACTTATCAGGGCTTTTATATCTTCAGCATAAATCTGTTTACATAGTCGATAAAAGACAAACTTTGGGGTTAGGTAATGTGAGAGTTTTGGTTTTTGTTTGTTATTTAATATTTACATATTGATACAAAGACCTTCAATATTTATATACTGATAAAAGACCTGGACCGATAAATCTTAAGTCCTTTGCCAGGAGTAAACAGAAATGAATATTGAGAATTATAGTGAAACCAAATTTGATTAATATAGATATGAATGGCTTTGGTGAATATGTGTAGCAGTGTAACTTTGTCCTGAATTAATTTACTTATGAAGTATTTCAGTTCTAGCTTAGGTTAGAGCCTCGGTCTTGTAAAATACATGCTTCATGGTTTTAGTTGCTTAGTGTAGAAGTGGTAAGAAATATTAAATAATGATACATCAATAGAGAGTAAAATGAGTATGCTGTTAATGTGTTTTAATTCTGCCTTATTGATAATCTTAAGGAAAAAATTCTCCAGGATATTAGAGAATAGACCGTAGTACAGAAAAAATCTTAACTGAAACACTTGTTTAAATCACATCGTCTACCTCCAAACAGGCTTTGAATTGTTAGCACTGCCTTCATTATTAGACATCGCCCTTTTTTATCTTCAAGGTGCTGGTAATTTTTATAGAAGATAATAATGTGCCAAACTTTAGTATATATAATTCCTCAAAATGTGAACAACTTCTTGAGACAGTAAAGGTGGAAGGCTCTACAGGAGGAGTAGGATTTGGGTAGCAGAAGGGCCAGGGAAGGTGGGAATCTAGCAGGAGGTTTCTATCTGGAGCAGTGAATCTTTTCCAGAGATGATTTGCCCTCCAGAGGCCATTCGGCAATGTCTGTAGACATTTTTGGTTGTCACACTGGAGAGGTACGTACTACTGTGAGTAGAAGTCAGACGTGTAGCTAAAGAAATATCCTATAATGCACAGGACAACCCACCACAACAAAGAATTACCCAGTCTAAAATGTCAGTAGTGCCAAAACAGAGGAACCCTGATCTAGATCCTTGTTCACTGCATGGACTTCTGAGCCATATCAACAGCCAAACTAACCCATTTCCCCAACCTTTTTTTCTTAGAGCAGTTTGCTCTAAATGGATTTTCCTTTGTTTACAACTAATATTTGTCTGAACAGCATGAATAACTCTTTTAATCTTTCAGTTTATTTGACCAACTGTCAGAGACTAGCTCCGTGCTAATTATTCCCTTGTCTCTCATCGTAGCTCTGTTCTCTTTCTACCTGGACTAATTCGAAGTTAATTATTTTTCTTGCTGCTTGAGTTATGTGACTTTATTACCATTGAAGACGATCTGATCTATTTCAGAAATAGTAAACTCTATTTATAATTGCATGAATAATATAAGCAATAAAATATGTTTAGTATATTCAAGTACAGTTTTAAGTTGATTTCCTTAAAATTATTTACCAATTGTAGTACTTAATGTGTCAGTATCAATAAATGTATATGTGCATACATTCATATGTATATACAATATTAAATATACATTTGTTTATTAAACATGATTTTCTCTTCATAAAAGGATTGTGGGTAATTTTTTTTCCTGCTTGTATTTTCTAAGTTTTTTTGTTTGTTTTTTGTTTTTTACTATGACCATCATTTCAGTAATGTGTTAGTACCCAGTAAGATAAATGCTAGTTTGAAAGCAGTATATACATTAATATATACATAATACATAATATAAGCACATACTGCCCATCTACAGCCATACATAGACACACACATGTACATACACACACACTCATACCCCAGTGGTTTAAATTGTAAAGAGATGAGAGTTATTGTAATCTTCACTTTCTGTTCATGTTCTTGGTTTCAGATAAGCTAAGAACTTTTCTTTGAAGTCAAAAATAACAGCTCTACTGCACACTCCTGCTATGGTTTTTTACTTAAGAGTTTCAAACAAGCTGTTGAATACTAGGAACTAGGACTCCAAGAGCATTCTTTGCTAGGCAATCTAAGGAGTAACTGATATCAGAAATTTAGTTTTAAGACAGTTTTTTTTGTAGATTAAATCATTTAAATTCTCTTGGAAAATAGTCATGTAAAGCAATGAAATCTTTTATATATGTATTTCTTTAAATTTTAATTTAGAAATCTGTATGTTTTAGGTTTTTCTTAAAAGTTAGGTGTTTTTATACAGTTATGTGCAAGCTGCATTGACTTTACTTGAAATATCATATGTCTTGTTGCTGCTGTAAAACCTTAGAAAAACTAAATCAGACATTACAGATCATTGTTTTCATATATTGAATGATCAGAGGTTTTATTTCTACTGCCTATGTAAGAAATGTCCAAACCTATAGAGAATTTTTATAAGAGTTTATTTGAGCCAAACTGAAGACATTGCTGGGAAGCAAGATCTCAAATGCTCCACAGAATAAGTGTAGTTTAAGGAGAGAATATAAGGAAGATTATTTGAAGGGAGGAGAAAGCAAGGGGAGCAGAAATTGAATTAAATGATAATTAATAAGATTATGTGTTCTGCTGGGGTGCTTACCCTACTGGAGGGGTTTGAAAAAGAGTCATTTCAAAGGTTTGGTAACTCAGATGTGCAAAAACAATGGATAAGGCTTGCTTAAGGCAAAAATAATCTTTTACTAGGGAAGTTATAGGCCTAAGATGTTTCAGAAATAATAAACTGCTCATCATGACCTGCCTTAGGAATTTATGATCAGGTCACCCAGTGAGGTTACTTTCTGTTAAATTTAATACAGCAACCTGTTTTCATTCACACTACATTAAAAAATCAAGTTGTCTATGATCATGCTACCGTGAACAAAACCGATCCCGTCTGATCTCGGAAGCTAAGCAGGGTCGAGCCTGGTTAGTACTTGGATGGGAGACCACCTAGGAAGACCAGGTGCTGTAGGCGTAAAAAATAAAAAAAAATAAGAGATTGTAAGCTGACAAGATCCTTGCAATCTGTGAGATCAACCAAGGGTTGCCTCGCCTAAAAAAAAAAAATCAGCTTACTATCGATTTTATAATGTTTTTGCTGTGAGTGGAGTAGTAAGGAAAAATAGGCATATGTGATCACCCATATCCAAGTGATCTGCTCTATTGTTGTGGTAGGTGAATGAAGATTTTATTTGGGAACTATTTTGTGCTGCATGTAGAATAAGATTTGCTCTGTCATTTAGGAACATTGTTTTTTCATATTTGGGTAACAGTGGATCTAGTTTCTCAAGAGCCACACAGATCAATTAGGCAAATATTTAGGATTTTAAAGAAACTAGATCTGATTTAAGAAGAAATAGATGTCTGTGAGCAGCAATTCTAATGAAAACTAAAACACTACCTTTTTGTATATTTTCAGATTCAATGCAAGGGATATCATCTCTAATAACTGATACGGGGAATGTTTAGAGATTAGTGAAATTTTTAGTATTGATTTTAAGTCTTTTTGCAAGGCCAAATTAATAATCTAGATCTAATGCTTTTTAAACAGGGAAAGCTTATATTACAGTTAGAAGCCTGATTATGTTTCTTGCAGATAAATATGCTTACATTTTCAGTTAATAAAAACATGCAACATGTTCTGTATATAAGGATATTGACTCCTGATATGAAATTGTTGATGGTTTTATACTCCAAATTCAGTATGAGAAAACCACATTTTATAGAGCAGTTTTATTATCGAAGAATATTTTAACCATAATTAAAAATTGTATAGGCCTCTTTCACTGAATAATGTATGCTTTCTTTATGAATGTTTTCATATAGCTGTTATTTGAATGACAAAGGTGCTTCGATTTTGATTTGCTAAAAATATTCTCCATGTATTAATGGCAAATTGACAAAACCTAAAAATATTTGATAGAAAAATAAATATAAAAAGTACAAAGTAAAACTATCTTTTAAAGTAAGAAACAGAGCAGATAGAATTAACTAGAGCAAATCAGATTTAGGAAGGTTTCTGATTGGTAATGTCTGAGTTGATTTTAAGGATTTGGAATTGTCTTCATTGTAGGTGTCAACCTTTATAGTCAGAAGTGGGAAGTTTCTTGATCATTTCAGCTTACCTGTGAACACAGTTTTCCACGTGATTTACTGAGATCTGCCTTTTAAGGATAAGAGTGTGGAGAAAGAAGGAGAGAAGGGAATTTGCTGCAGTTAATTTTCCCCTTTTTCTTTTATCTCTTTATAGGACTTATGGTTTTTCCAAAACCAGTGACTGCATTGGAATATTCATTCAGTCCATCTAATCCAGAGTCCTATAAAGGGTACATTGAAGACCTTAAGAGGTTTCTAAAGCGTAAGTATGTTTTCTTAGAGTAAGGCAAAAGTTTAGTTACTATAGAAAGTAGTACCAAATTGTGCTTACATTTAGGAAAATCATTCTTAGAATTTAATTTACCTTTTTTTTTTCCTGTTAAATACAGTCAGATGAGAGGACTTGCAAGTAGATTTTATGATTAGTCATGATATTCTTCTGATATTCTGACCTATGGAAAGACAGGGGTTTACAACTAATAGGCAGTTGATTTTACATTTTCTATTCTGTAATAAGTACATGAGTAAGTTCATTGACGTAACACTTATATCTGCATTAAAAGAGAAATTGTTTAATAGACTAAACTGTATTGTATAAAATAATGCCTCTAAGTATTTGGATCTTTTGGATCCAGTATTGTGCATGTGGGAGAGGGGGGTGGAACTAGGAATGGTGTTTATTGTAGTCCCATCCCACTTTTTTTCTCATGTTTTAGTTGGCTTTAACTCTTTGGTATTAACATTCACATTCACATGACTAATTATCAAATGCCCTGGCCTATTGGTTATTGATTGCCTCACCTCTTCCTCAGCCACACACACTTACAGTCATTCCTTAGAACATGCAGTACTCCATTATCAAAATCACTGATTGAGGCTTTCCTAACATAACCTCGGTCCTTCTGGTTTGCTTGTTTAACTTTTCCTCACTATTCTACTTCATTGGGACTTCGGATTCATTGACCCTTATTTTTTATCTTTTCCTTTAGAACTCACTTTTTCTTCATATACAGTCATGTGCCAAATAACATGTTTTTGTCAATGACTGCATGTATCATGGTGTTCCCATAAAATTATAACGGAGCTGAAAAATTCGAATTGCCTAGTGACACAGTAGCTTAGCCATCGTGAGGTAATAGCGCAATACATTACACAAATACCATTGTGTTACAATTGCCTACAGTATTCAGTATAGTACCGTGCTGTATGAATTTATAGTTTAGGAGAACAGAATTTTTCACCCTAAAATATGTCTCTGGCGTAAGGATTATTTTAGGTTGGTTAATTTTAAGAAATAGCAGACATGGGAGCAGCTCTGAAAACCAGCTAGTAGTTGCCCTTTGTAAAAGACCTTTACATTTGTAGGAGAGATCTCCATTTGTAAGGACGTTGACCTTATCTCTAGAAACTCTTGTCAATATAGATGACGAAGGTAAATCTGCGTAATAACCTTATCCTCATTTGCTGTGCTTTTTTAGGTAATCTCCCATAACTGATTCCACCCCAACATCATCTTTTGTCTTCATCTGAAGCTAGTATTTAAGGAGGTGGAGTCAGCCATTTTGACCAGTTATTCAGTTTTCTTGGGTTCTTCCATGTATACAGGAGGTATACATGTTATTAAACTGTTTTCCTCCTCTTGATATGCTTTTATTATAAAAAATGTCTCAGCCAAGAACCTGGAAAGACAAAGGAAAAATACTTTTTCCTCCCCTACAAAGCAATAGGCTATACCATATAGCTTGCTTGTGTAGTAGGTTATACTCACAATGATGAACTTGCCTAAGGATGAATCTCTCAGAATAGAAACCCATCGTTAAGTGGCATATGAGTGTAACCTGTGTCTATGTAAGAAACAGTCCAAACCTGTAGAAAGTTTTTATAAGAGTTTATTTGAACCAAACTAACAACATATGCCAGAAACAAGATCTCAAAAAGTTTTGCAGCTTTTTTTTTTACATATAAGGAAGAGTAAGAAAGATTACTTGGATGGAAGGAAACAACACAGCTATGAAATTGCAGGATAGTTAACAAGATTGTGTGCTCTCTTGAAGGTTAATAGCCCCTTCCAGGGGAATTACTTCTGTCATTTCAAAGGTGTGTTAACCTAGATGCACAGAAACCACACACAGGGCTGGCTTAAAACCCTTCACTAAAGAAGTTCTGTCCTGGGGTATGATTGCCCACCATGACCAGTTAGAAATTTATGATCATATCACCCTGTGATGTTACTTTACATAGAACTTCTTTTTCATGCACAGTTCCTCCTTTAGGTCATAAATGTATCCAAAGGATGCATTTGGTCGGACAGCGTGGTCTCACAGTGCTATGAAGTCTTATTCTTAGGAAGTTTCAGTAATTGATGTTGTCTTGTTGAAATGGTGAACCACTGGGGATGGGGCAATACCATAACCATGGGATGTAAGTTGAGGCCGAATTTTTCCCAGAAAGGGAAAGGCAGGTAAATGGAAGGCAGTCGGGTTTTATGGCCTCAATTGCAAAGAAACACTTTGGACCATTTCTATTCTATGTACTGTTATGATCCCACATTTGACTTTTGTCCCATTTTTCTATATTTAGCATCTAGTATAACATTTACATAAGCCACGAAAAGAGTGTTATTTTATATATGCTCAATAATCATAAACAGTTGGACTATATAGAAGAACACAAAAAAACATATAACTTATTACTTATATAATTAGTAAATAGTTTAAAAAAATCAAACAAAATGGATTCTGAGTGCAATATTAATCCTTGATCTTTGATGTCCTTAGATAGGAGTAGATGTCCGTTTACTTTTAGGCTCCTGATAAGTCCCTTCTGATGAGGATGAGGAGTGTCTTTTATTTGATGTCCTTTCCAGTAAACAGAATCTCCAGGTAGTAGTCAATGATCTTTAAAGTCTTTGTCTCCTGGGAGCTCCCTGCGAAAGAAAGAAATTATCAACTTGGCATTTTCTTAAAGTTACTCTATTCAAACCTTGGCAATAATATAAGATGTCTTTTTTCAATAATGTCAGTTCATAAGTTTCTTCATCTAAGTTCAGTTTGAATGCATAGTGAGGCATGAAGGAATGCAAAAACCGAAAAATGCAGATCCAGGGAGCAGGAAGAAACTGCCTTCTTAGATTTCCCATAGCCCTGACTGTTTAATTTATAACCATTATTCACCTGTACAATATACCCAAAAGTTTTTATTATTTATTTTACAATGCTTCCCATGCAGTTTCACATTTTTTGAGGTGTTCCAGGAGTCCTTCTGGTATATCACAAAGTTTTCCTACATATACTGAGATTTTAACCCTTAAAACTTCAGTTGTCTAATGAAAACTAAGAAGTAAGCAATTAGCATTCTTTAGCTTGGACATTTTATAACCCCTGGTCTCATTTCCACCCAAATCCTCTTTTCTACCCTAATATAATCCTTATTCTGCTGCTCATTTATCATTAATATATCCACAGAAGGGCAGTATTGGGAATGGGTCTTATACCCAAGGATAGAAACATTTTTCATAGTTATCAAAATCATTTATTAACACAAACTTATTTTTGTAAAACCCAGGCAAAATAAAGACATGTCTGTTTTCACTTAAGCCAGCAAATTTAAAATAGCTTTTATTTACTATGGATTAATCTTGCATCACATGAACTTGAAAAGCATTTGAGTTAGTTTCTCTATTCCTGAGAATTTTATAATACCCAATCCTTATAAGCACATGCCTTTAAGTTAAATTTTAATAATACCATCCAGAGGTAGGAAATCATCTTATGTTTACAATACATATATATTGACATACACGGATGGACACAAACAGAACAATTGAATCCAAATTTTGTTTTGGAGACATTTACAGTTTATGTCCTTGACAAGTCAAGTTCCAAATGACCTTCCTCACTTTAAAATAAAGACAGCCATTTTTAATGCCTCAAAGAATTGGGTTGACACTTCCTTATAAATGCATTTACTTTGAAATTTTGGTTCCTGTTTTGGTTGAATTCGTTTTAGTGGCCTTTTTCTGGTACCAGTTTTACCGACACCAATAATTCCTTTTGAAGCACTATTGTACCGTGTATAAACAGCTTACCAGTGAGTATTTTCCAATACACTAAGCTCATTGAGAGCGGGGACCACCTCAGGCTTGTTCACTGTTCTGCCACTTTTCCCTAACACTGTGCCAGTGCAGAACAAGCATTTGAAAAACTGTTGTACATTTCTCTCCTTTCTTCCTCATCTCCAAGTTGTAACCATTTTACTCCTTTATCAGTTTTGAGTCAATCTAGTTATACTTCGATCTCTGTTCTCTAAGCTAACATTAGCTATCAGCTCTGCAGTCCCCTTAGTATAGACCACCATAGCCCTATATATCTTCAAACCATTCAGTTATGATTTTATATTTAACATCTGTCTTCCTCACTATACTGTAAGCTCTATAAGGACAGCGGTGGTGCCTTTTTATGTCCTTACCATTGTATCTTGAGCCATAGAAGGCCATTCAGATAATGCTATAGTCTTGGCTGGCACCACCTAATGGTGACACAAGAGATTGATCTGTAATCCAGCTCGTATCATTGAAATGCAGTAAACTTTAGAGCATTAGATAGCTGTTAAAAGTTAAAGGAACAAATAACATTCTTTTCCTAAAATTATCTAGTAATTAGTATTGTTGTTTTTATTTTTGAAGATTGTTGTCTGAAGGATGATGCTACATTCTTGGTTGTGTTTTAAGATCTTTTTTGATCGATCTATACACACGTTTCCTTTTTAGCATATGATTCAGAAGAACAGAAGAATCTCACAGACTGTCCCAGTGGAAAACTTTTGGAACAGAAGGGTCCAATTTATGTTGCATGTCAGTTTCCTATTGACTTACTTCAAGCTTGCAGTGGTGTGAATGACCCGGAGTTTGGCTACTCTACAGGAAACCCTTGTATTCTTGTGAAAATGAACAGAGTATGTACATATTTGTTGCTACTGCTGCTTTTTTCTAATACTCTATTAAGAAGCTGGCAACTATTTATTAAATGTTCTCTCATTTGGGGGTAGTTTGTGTAAAAGGCTAACAGTGATATAAATGGACCTTTGGAAAAATTAATCAAAACAAGATAGTTCACAAATTAATCATGGTTTAGGAACTAAAACAACTTCTGCTTTTCCCTTTTGGAGATAGCTACATGCATTTAAGCATTGATTAATTCTTCAAGGGACAGGTGTTCTGGTCACCATGCCCAAAGCATGGTTTTATTAATGTGCAATGCTCATCTTTGAATCCTGTGTTATAAAAGTAATTCTAAATCCCATGGGAAGTATATGAAGTTTAGACTTATTTAACTTTTTCTGAATATCAGTAGGAAAGTGTATTTTATAGTATACATATATATAACTAAATAGGAGAAATACTAAGAAAGTTGCATTATAATGTGCTCAGGGGGTTTTGCAGTTGCATAGCCCAAGTTAGCAGCATTTTGCTATGGTGTACCACAGAGGTGCCTGCATTATATAGCCACTAGCAAATTAAGCTAATTTACTCTCTGTGTAAGTAATAATGACTTAGGGTCATTGTGTAAAGAAAGCTGCTTCTCTTCTGTGATCCCTAACCCCTGTACCTTGCTGCTTTATGAATGTTGTACTGCAGAATTGTTTTCTTACACAATTATCCTGTTGAGGCCTCCAAGGTCTCCTTGAAAAGTGAGGTTGTTCCTGGTCATTTACTCAGATCAGAGGCAATTTCTTAAACAGGTGTAGACCTCTCAGGATCATGAGTTCATACATCACTAAAGTTACCATCCAATTAGCAAATTGCTACCATCCCTAATAAAAGTAAAACTTGAGTCTTCTAAAGTTGGCACTGGTAAATAAAGGAGTTTCCCTGTAGAGAGAGCCAGCTAGATCCTAAAGTGCCCAGATTGACATCCCTGCAGCCTCTCCTTCCTTCCCCTCCTCAAGTGAACAATGACAGTTTCCTGATTTTCCCACAGCATTCTAGAGATCATTCTGAAACATTGCCTGACACATAGTACGTGCTTAATAAATGATTGAGGGATATTTCAGCAAGACTTTAAGAATTAAGGTTAACAAAGTATGCCAAAAGTAATGTGAAACTAGAAGATATAGCTCATTAAGATGAATTAAATTCATTTACTTTTAACAGGGATGCCTTTTGTCATCCCAAACTCTTAGAAGTGTCTTCAGGACAACTAGATTGTTAGAAGACCTATTCTATATTCCCATATAAAGCAAACAGGTTTCAGTTCCTTCTCCCAGGGGAATACCTTCTGAGTATATTTTCTTTCTCATTATGTCCTACTTGAATGATGAGGGTCTGAGATGATACTTGTTGATAGGGGCATGGCTTTGCAGGGCATGACAGGAAGAAAACATCAGGTCCAAACAGGTATCCATAATGAGATGTGTGTACCTAATGTAGCAGGAGATTTAATCCCAGTATAGTTTGTTCCAAAGTTGTCATCTGGGCAAGGATAATGTTGCTGTTGTTAACTACAAACATGAAAATAGCCTTGTTTCCTGAAATTGAATGGTGCTGTGGGATTCTTCCCAGTGTATTATGCATTTTGTAGAATGGACAGCTGTGAGTGGAATATGGTCAGGCTCTGTGGAAGCATTATGGAAACATTGAAGACTGCGATCTAATATATTTTCATGAAGAATAGTTATTATTATCCTTTGTAGTTTCTGTTATTTGTATTACTTGTTCATATAAATAATGAAATTTCAAGGTTTCTTTTCGGTTGTTTTCTTGTTTTAAGGGTAGCAAAGTACCACACTATGTTTTGGTCAGTTCTTTGGTAACTGGTTTATTTTCTAAATTGCCCCAGGATAGTAATAAGATAGCTCATTGCTAAGATTATAATATTGAAAAGTCCATTGTAATCCTCTAAAATAAAATTAATGTAAAAGGCACAGGCAGTGGGGGTTTAATACACAGAGTTAGTGTTTATCTTAACTCTTGCACCCCTGGTCCCCAGCAAAAAAGTTCTTTTGCATACTTTTGTGATGTTTCAATTAATTAATATTTCTTTACCTTAGATAATTGGATTAAAGCCTCAAGGTGAACCAAGGATACAGTGCACTAGTACTGTAAAGGTTAGTATTCAGAAAATAGCCCAACTTCTGTTAAAGCTTTAGTGTATCTTAATACTTTAAGTCTAATGAGTTTCAGTCATTATTTTCCCCGTTACTTTTTTTTTTTTAAGTTCCTTGGGGGTGGCCCTTCTCTGTTTGCTCATGATAATTCAAAAAGACTTGTTTTTCATGTGCATTTGATTTCATATATACATTGCCTTTATAGTTCCATATACCATATTTCATTGATTCTAAAGTTCACTTTTTTTCTAGCATAGTAACACTGAAATCGGGGTTGGCCTTAAAATTAATAGTGTCTTAATAGGGTGGCATAAGATTTTTTTCTTAATAGTACATAAATTGGTATATATCAGTAGCAACTGAGATTTAATGAAATGTGATACATATTCCTTAAGATAGAGACATTGTTTTTCTCTCCTATCCCTATTCTGTTTTTTTCCGAGAATGCTGTACAGTTTTCATCTCATAACTTCTTTTGTTTTCTCTCCATGCTGCAAGTGCAACTAAGACAAATATGTAAATGATGGGTAAGAGTTCTGAGGAGAAACTTCTAAGTTCTAAATTTAATTTTATCCTTGTGTAAAGTAATTAACATTCCAACTCCAAGTGTGTGTCAGAAGTATTTTACTTGAAATGTTAAATTGAAATCACTTCTAAAGTTGTTTGTGAAAAAAATCGTAATTCCTTTTAACCATGAATAGATTTCTTATTTGGGCAGAAACTTCTTACTCAGTGATTCTCAAATTCGATTATACATCACAATCACTTGGAGGGCTTGGGTGGGTCCCATTCCCATAGTTTCTGACTCCGTTGGTTTGGGGTGAGGCCCAAAATTTGCATTTCTTCTTCTTCTTCTTCTTCTCTTTCTTTCTTTCTTTCTTTCTTTCTTTCTTTCTTTCTTTCTTTCTTTCTTTCTTTCTTTCTCTTTTTTTAGTTGGTAGGGTACTTTTTATTTATTTATTTATTTATTTATTTGGCCATTCCAGTACTTCATCCAGCTAGCTTCTGGGTAGTAAGGTATGTGATAGGACCAGCAGATTCTGTAGTCATAGGCCCACTCCCCAACTCTCTGTGCCATAGAGTCCTCTGGTCAGAGATGCTATGTTACATGGGATTCCATGTCTGTGGATGAGGTGATTTTTTTTTATTACAATTCAGTAATACATTTTGTGTGTGTGTGTGTGTATGGCATTGTGTTTGTTCACCAACCACAGTTAAATTTCCTATTGTTGCCAAATATTTGACCCCTTTTACTCCTATCTACATCCTTCCTCCCTTCCTCCCCTACTTCCTACTGGTACCACTTACCTACTGCCCGTGTTCTTGAGTCTGTCATGTTCGTTTGTTGCTTTCAGTTTTATATCCCATAAAAGAGTGAAATCATATGGTTCTCAGCTGTTTCTGACTTATTTTACTTAGCATGATCATCTCAAGATCCATCTACGTTATTGCAAATGTCAATATTTCATCTTTTCTTATGGCTGAGTAATATTGCATTGTATATATGTGCCACATCTTCTTTATCCAGTCATCTATCGAAGGACACTTTGGTTGTCTCTATGTCTTGGCCACCGTAAATAATGCTGCTATGAACATCGGGATGCATATATCTTTGCAGATAAATGTTTTCAAGTTTTTTTTTTTGGTAAATACCCAGGAAAGGGATTGCTGGGTCATATGGTAATTCTATTCTTAGTTTTTAGAGGAACCTCCATACTGTTTTCCATAGTGACTGCAATTTACATTCTCACCAGCAGTGTATGAGGGTTCCTTTCTTCCCCACAACCTCTCCAACGCTTTTATTACTTGTCCTGTTGATGTTGGACATTCTAACAGGTGTGAGATGATATCTCATTGTGGTGTTGATTTGCATTTCTCTAATAGCTAGTGAAGTTGAGCATCTTTTCATATGTCTGTTGGCCATTTGTGTGTCAAAAATTTGATTTTCTAACTAAAGTTTCCAGGTGTTGGTGATGCTGCTGGTCTGAGGCCCACACTCTGAGAACTCCCGCTTCAGAGTATCCTTACTAGTTTCTTTTGATTATCTACCCACTAACAAGTTTAATAAAAGGTTGAAAAGTTTGTAGTTTCTTACCTGGGTTAAACTATACATGTGTGACCTAGACAGTTCATCTCCTTATGCCATATTCAGCTCAGCAGGAAATTTGGATAAAAATCTAGAATCTCACTTAAAACCAGATGTTACATTGAAGCCAGCTTTTCTTGATAAATCCTAAAAATCTAGTGAGCATATACTGTCACCTCTTAATACAAAAGAAAACATTAAGGCTATAGGATACATTTAGAAGCTGTGTTGTGTAACTCTTTATGAACCTCCTTGCTTGCAAGTTTTCCCAATAGAAAGTTGCTGAGTCTACGGCCATGCCACCCTGAACAAGCCCAATCCTGTCTGATCTTGGAAGCTAAGCAGGGTTGGGCCTGGTTAGTCCTTGGATGGGAGACAACCTAGGAAGACCAGATGCTGTACACATTAAAAATAATAATAATACTAATAATTAAAAAATTAAAAATGTCAATGGTAATCTTTCAAAAAAAGAAAGTTACTCAGGCTTTTAGAACAGCTGGGGGGAACATTAATGAAAAATCCTGGTCTTACTAACAAAAGAATAATCACATAGAGTCCATAAATTTTAAAGGTGTGGCACATTTACTGCATAAACACAGATAACAACATGCTCTTAGAGGTGGCATCCTTTATATTAAAGGATAGTTTCTTCAAAAGAGATATTTGTCATTAGTTTTCTCAGTATTTTCTTACAAAAGCGAATCTTGTTCATTTGAGAAAATTTGGAAAAATGCAGAAGAAAAAAATTGGTAAATGCTACCCAGAGATTATCATTGTTTAGAACATTTGGTATGTATTCTTTAAGTAGTTTACAGGTAATGACTGTATAAAAGAAACAATATGTGCTAACTTTAAAACTATTTTGTTTTCAATAGATAGAACTTAGTGACTATTAATAGATTCTTAGATTTAGTTGCTCAGAGTTTCCAAAATGGTGGCATTTATTTATTAGAAAATCATGACATGTATGCTTTACCCTAAAGTATCTCATCATTATTCAGATATGCATTTCAATATTTCACAATTTCTAAATGTTTATTTTCAAATATGGTATAAGATACAAGTTTAAGTAAAAGCCTGCCAACATTATGGTTTAGGTACAAACCAAAAGAATGGGAATCTTTCAAAAAAAGAAAGTTACTGAGGCTTCTAGAATAGCTGGGGGGAACATTACCTCTGAGCCTCAGTTCCCTCCACAATTGATCCTTCCCACCCAAGGATTGTTAGCCCTAAATGAAGTATATATCATTTAAATGTGGTATTTGGAAATACACACTGAAATGTTCAATAAACTATCATCCAAAGAAAAACTTTTTTACATTCTGGGGAACATCTGTGTTTCTTCAAATTAAGCTAATATATTAAGGAAAAATAGGTTATCCAAAAGCAATTATTGCAGAAAAGCACTCATATCAAAGTGATTGTTTTTTTCTCTGATACCAAATGCTATTTTAGACTTAAAACTTTTTTTGTTTTAAATTAAGGAGTACAAATGTTAGGGTGGTATTTGAATAGTGATTGAAAAATTGATCCTACAGTTTCTCTTAGCCTTGTTATCTCTTGCTCTTTCCACATTATCTTTGATCTGGATTGTTAGAATGTGCCCTTTTCTGTGGGGTGTCATCACTGTGCTTTGTGCTGTCTTGTATTCCCTGTGTCACTTGTCTGTGTATTTCTTTCTCATCCATGTACATGTGCTACTTCATGACAGTTAAAGGATTTAAGCAAAGAGTAGGACTTCTCCTTAGAAGAGATTCTTAGTTTTGCTATAGTGTTTCATGTGCACTTTCAAAAACAGAAATTAGTCTATGCTAATCTAGAATTCAAGCATTTAATGGTTTTATTTTAATTAGTGCTTAGTAAACTTTTCACTGATTTTAATCATTGTTGTCTATTTGTTACTTAGTATGTTTTGAAATTATAGGCATTATAATTAGGTCTTTTCAGAATGTTACATGAGAATTTTGTAAGTTGCTTATTAAGAATAATAGAGACAACTAATAAATAGCATGAATGCATTTGGTAGTTGGAAGGCAAATAAGATTTTATGGACAGTGCATGAGTAGATCTGGCTGTAAATTAGAAGGTCTCTAATGGGAAGCATATGGGAAATAGCAGGAAATATAAGAAGAATCAGGATAGTTTATATCAAAGGGTTTACATCAAGATGAGCAAGTCTCTTCTCAGAAATACATTTGTAATTAATGCCGTTGAAGCAGCATTGTAGTCTCCCCATACTGTTTGTGAATGATACTGCTTTAATATAAATACATTTTTAAATTTGATTTTTGACCTAAAAAAAGGTTTCTTTTGCTTTCAACTTTAGGGTGGAAATATAACTCTATCATCTTATCCTCCCAATGGAAGTATAGACTTAAAATATTTTCCATATTATGGGAAAAAACTGCATGTAAGTATTTAGAAGTTCTTAAGTAGTTGTGATTCTTGGGAGTCACAGATGTGGCACATCTGTATTAACATGTCACTTGTCTGGGGTAGGTAGACACGTGTCCTGTGTAACTTGTATATCATCTGTTCTGCTTTTTAAATACAAATGGTGATGGCAAATTGAGATGCCACATCTACAATTCAAAACATAAAACCCAAGCAGAAAATACCATTTTCTCTTTCATTATTTAGGATGTGCTTGTTTAGAAAATGTAGAGAAGTAGTGAAGAAATAAAACTCATTACCCAGAGATAACTATATTATAGTCTCATTTCTTCCATATTTTTCTTTAAGTTTATATATAAAAATATAATTTTGTAAAATTTGTTATACTGTATGTATACTTACAGAACTTTTTATTTTGAAATGCTTTATAACTTCAAGTGGCTAGAGTAGTAGAAAATCTCCCTAGATCCTTTACCCAGATTTCCAAAATGTTAATGTTTTACCTCATTTGTCTTACCAATCTTCATTTATATATAATTTTTTCCTTTTGGATTTGTCTGCTGTTTTCATGATTAAATTTAGGGTGTGCATTTTTGGCCAGTGTGCCTCAGAAGCAATGTTATGTCCCAGAATAGCATATCAGGATGGATGTTGTGTTGATTAGTTCCATTAGTGGTGATGGTAATCTTGAACAAGTAGTTAAGGTGCTGTGAGCTAGGTTTCTCCACTGTAAAGTTATTGTGTTTTCCTTTGTAATAAATATAAAATATTTGAGAATATTTTCTAAATTCTGTTTCTCCCGTAGCCTTAGAATTTGTTAATTCTTGCCTGAATCAGTTAATAATAGGATTGTTCTCAAATGTTTTTCTAATTTCATCTCCGCCCTTTATTTATATTCGTATATGTCCATGGATTCTTATTTTATTCAGGGGTTATAATCTGTTATCATTTATTTTGGTGCTGAAATTGTCCCAGATTTGGCTGGTGGGAGACATCCAGGCTGGCTCATCTGTCCTTTTGACATAATGAAACAACATAATTACAACCCATGGGATACATTTAAAGCAGTACTCAGAGGAAAATTCATAGCTATAAACCATAGCCATTTTACCAGTAAAAATTAAGTGAAAATAAATAAACATCCAGTTTTAAGAAAAAAGGTAGAGAATAGAAAATTATAAATCTAATAGGTTAAGATCTTTTTGGTTTTAAATTTTTACGGAATAAACCAACTCTTGATAAAGTTTAAATGAAGTTACTACAAAATTTGAATTAATGTGTTTTCCTTTATTTGCCAGGTGAGGTATCTACAGCCATTAGTTGCTCTCCAGATCGGCATTGGTGCTAGTTCCACAAACGAAATAACAGTCGAGTGCAAGATTGAAGGGTCACCTAACCTAAAAAACTATGATGATCGTGACAAGTTTTTAGGACGGGTTGTGTTTAAAATCACAATGCATGCATAGTAGGAGTTAGGATATCCAGGATATCTCCACAGAGTAAATGTTGTGTTGTCTGTCTTCATTTTGTATCAGCTGGACCTGACATTCTAGAATTATGAGACCACCTTAGAGAAAGGTGGGGTGGTACATGACACTAGGGTAACATCATAATGTGCTTCCATACCACAGTGTTCAATGTCCTCTGAAGTAACTGCCTGTTGCCTCTGCTGCCTTTTGGAACCATTGTACAGTCACCAGACAGGGACCGTGAACACCTGATTCTGAACATGTAGAATGGGGGGTCTTGTCCTGTTTTTATGTGGTTTAATTGCCAAGTGTCTAAAGCTTAATGTGCTGTGCTGTGTAAATATTTTATAGATTTAACACTGGTTAACTGTCATATTTTGATGCCAGCAAAGTTTTAGGGATGAAATGGTACCTGACCAACGAAATGACTTTATAGCTGAAAAAAATGTGGTATGTGGAGGTTCTGTATGTGAGGAGGAAAAAAGAAAATAAACATGGATTTGAAAGGTTGTCTTGGATTTTTTGTAAAGTTATTCTTTTACATGCTGAATTAGTCTATATGGATCTTTTTGATTAACAACGCAAACTTTGTTGTAAGACGTAAAAAAAAAAAAATAGTGATGGGATTATTTTTAGTGCTGGAAGTAAATCTCTTGCAAAAATTATTTTAGACCATAGATGAAACAGTATTTTTAGGTTACCCACTTTGAATATGCACCTAATTTTTTCAATGAAATTAAATTCCTAAGAATTAAATTGTATAATAGTTTGCGAAATAGCTTGTTACTGCTTTATTTAGCAGACTGTGGACTCTAATAAAAAATATAAATTGTGAAATATAAAACATGGAACTTATTCAAAGCTTCCAACCAGTTTTTTTTTTTTTTTTTTTTTTTGAGGTTTTCTTTGTGTTGGTGCAAGTCAGGAGGAGTGGGATCCAACCCAGCTGGCTCAGGAATGGCTGTCTGGAGAAAACATGAGTGCTCTGGGTGGCCTTGGCTGGCCAGATGGGCCTCGATGCTTTGATGCTTTGGTCATGGGCACTCAGCCCTGTCAGGAGCTCTGCTTGTTGCTGTGTCACTAAGATCTTAGTGATAACAGATTTTCATTTTAGAATGCTGCTTTGCAACTGAAGAAAATGATTCTTGGAGATCACCAACAACCTCCTAAGTGATGCCTATGCTGCTTTTTTATAGATCACACTTTGAATTACAAGTGATCAAAGTGCTAACCGCAAGCAGCTTTACATCCCCAGGGACTGAGTCTAGCACTAGTTTGATTAATGGATGAAGAAGAGTCAACTGTCAGTGACTAGCTGGTGTACTATATTCCTAGCTCAAGGAAAAATGTGGATTAGTTTCTTTAGAACTCCAAGCTGTGCTGTACTTGGAACTTTTTTATACATAAATTCCATTCCATTTTGATTACCTCAGTGGGTGTTAATTGACAAGTTATAGTTCAGTCTGCCCTACAGACAGGTTTTCAGCCTCTTTGTTACAGTGTTTCTTAGTGGGGTTTTCTGTAGAAGATATTCTCTTTATCTAGAACGTAAAAAAAGAAAAGACTTTGGTAACTTAAAGCTCTGTTGTCCTTTCTTACTGGTAGATTTTTCCCATCCATGTGGTGGTAAGGTAAGAAAGGCTAGATTTTCCTCTTAAAGTTCAATGTAATAGGACCATCAGTCATTGAAGGTGCAGCCCATGAGGATTCTGTATATAGAGTCCGCTAGAAGAGAAAAGCCCATGGAATCTGTGCTTATTCATTTGAGAGGGGAGAGGTAGAGTTGACTTTAAATCCTGATTTACATTTGATTGCTCAGAAATCTTAGGCATATCACCTAACTTCTGAGCTGTAGTTCTCTCACCTGAGTGTAATGCCACCCTTCAGGGCTGCAAGGATTAAATGAGAAAATATACATTACCAACATGTAGTAGATATTTATGTTAATTTCCAAGGGCTCACCCTTTTTCAGCAGTGTTTCCTTCCTGGTAACTTGAACACAGCATGAATAACCACAGTTTTGTTGCTGTCTTGGAGCAATTATCACTCATTGAGAGGGGAGTAGTGAAAGGAGTTGAAAGTTTGCTCTCTGCCTACAGCCTTGTGCCCAGGTTTATATGGAAGGAGGGGTCACAAATATGTGAATTTGAAACCATCCCCGTGGAAATTATTTCATTTGGCTTTTGCTTTAGTAAAGTCATTTGAGTTTAAAGAAAACAAACATTCTGCTAAATTGGCTTAGCAATTTAGAGTTTTCCAGATCCTCCAGTTTCCACACTGGAGGGCTTGTGTTTTGAGCAGTGTATCCTCCTGCACTCCTCACAGATTGGCCCAGTATGGGCCAGTGCTTCAGGAAGGGAGAATCCATTCACCGGAAGTCTTCGTTCATGCTCTTGGTTACAAAGCTAGATCAGGC
Organism: Eidolon dupreanum; assembly: GCA_028627145.1. Taxonomy (NCBI): domain Eukaryota; kingdom Metazoa; phylum Chordata; class Mammalia; order Chiroptera; family Pteropodidae; genus Eidolon; species Eidolon dupreanum. The sequence goes on along the minus strand of CM053507.1, from coordinate 119,391,375 downwards.
ATGACTGGCAAAGCAGTGTCTGCTTTTTGAACAAACTAACTTTCTCACATCCCAGTGAGTTTTCCTTCAAATAAGCCCCTTTAGACCAATTATGCTACCATGTTTCATCCTTCAGAACTTCGTAGGAGTGATTTTTGGGTGTGCTTTCAGGAGCCTGATATGGACAATTGTCAGAGTGGCAGGATATGTCCATTGAGGATGGGCTTTTTAGAAACAATTCACTCGAGGGGCAGGACTGGTAAGGGCTAGTATTTAAGCATGAAAAAACATGACAAAGACAGAATGTCTCCTGAAATCAGCCTTTTTAGTCACTTGTGTGTCCTCAACACCAAATAACTCTAAAGGGCCTTCATGAGGACAAACTGGATTTGACTGATGACCAATAAGCTAGTGATAGGCTGTCATTACTTCTGTATTTGTTTGAAGACATGACCACTCTTATTCAAATATCAGTCTCTGAAATTAGAAGAGTGTGAAGTCCCCCTGCTGGTGGCAAGAGACCCCAAGAAAACCAGGAGGCTGGGCTCCTAGCTCCAGTGAACCTAGGATGAGGCTACCTCCTGCTGACCCTCATGCTTCTGATGTATCTATCCTGCTCATGTCTCTAGTACAGGAGCCAAGGGAGAGTGAGGAGTGACATGAAATGGCACATATGGGATTCCACATTGTTTTTGTCATTAGCCTTGTTCCTTGTGATCCCTCTGGGTGGCTGAGGACAGCTGGGAATGGTGTGGAAAGAGATGGTCTTTGCAGAATTACGTGCATACTCAGATAAGCTCTCCTGAGGTGTGGGAGGGAATTGAGGTGTGTTGAGAGACATTATGTGGCAGAGTAAAGGGCAGACAGTGGCTAATGACTGAAACTAAGGATCGAGAAGGAAGAAGCAAATGGGGTGTAGCAGGTAGAGAAGCTGACAAGATGTACTGTAAAAATCAGTAAAAATTCAGTGAGAGCACTTGGGAGTACCCTTCTGAGATGATGAATCTGTATTTGGACCTAGTGCCTCTGGTGTCTTGCCTGTGGTTATGTAACATCAGGGGACAAGAGGTACTTTGAAGATAAACTTACTAATCAGCTGACTTTAAAATAGAGATTATTCTGCATTATCCAGAGGGCTTGATGTAATCATGGGAACCTAAAGCAGAAGTGAGATCTGAAGCATGAGGACTGGATACACTGTTGCTCTCTTGAAGAGAAAACTGAAGAAGGAAATGAATTCTGGAAGCCGGATTTGCCCCAGAGGCTCCAGAGGAGAGCCCAGCGGAGCCACACTGGGCCCGGACTGTTGACCACAGAAATGGGAGATAAATGACTATCATCTGAAGCCAGTGAATGTGTGGTCATTTGTTATGGCAGCAAATAGAAAACTAATATGGCCATTTTCTCAATGAAGATTATATCCTAAAACCCAGTACTTCTCGAACCTTGTGAGCATGTGATTCCTCAAGGGATCCTGTTTCAAATGCATCTGCTGATTCAGCAACCTCTGGGATGGGGCCTGAGATTCTGCATTCTTAAGCTCCCAGGTGCTGCTGCCACTGACGCTCTGAAGACTCACCTTTGCGCACAAGGCTCCGTGTGATCATTACGGTCAGTGCAGTGCTTGGTATTCAGAGCCAGGGCAAAGGAGAGAGGAAATGAGAATTGAGAGAAGAGCAGCCTGGGATAGATACTATTCAGCTGTGAAATAATATAAAGTTTACAAAGGAAAGGTGCTTTGTGTTGGTGGGCCCCTGGCCCGCAGCTAGACTAGGCTGCCCTGTAGAGTGACAGGGCCCGGTTATGGATGGGGTATTTTTGTGGTTTTAGCTTTTTTTCTGTGTCCCTGTGGGAGGACAGTGGCCTGCAGCGATGGGTCTATCTTCCTGAGGATGGTTTGGTGCAGGCCTGCCCATCATAAGGTCCTCACCAGCACCCCTTTCTCTCAACTGAATAAAAGGTAAGCTGCTGGAGGCCACCAGCTTGAAAACGAAGGGAACGCACTTCAAAGAAGAAAACCGCAAAGTTGCTATCAGTCCTTAGAAGGAATGGATGCCTTCGTTGTTGTTGTTAATGTTTATTGAGTAACCAGTGAGTGCCAGGCACTATACTAGGAGCTTGGGATTCACTGGCGGACAAAACAAGATCCCTGCCTCAGGGATAGTACAACGTACAGTGACAGCTACAGCAAGGCTCAAATTGTTTCAGCTGGGCTGTCTGAGCGATAAGTTCCTCTTTGCTCTTACAGGAGGGTCATGGCCTCTGGAAGCTGAGTGCTAAGACCAGAGTAGGTCTGGTGTTCTTGTCCATAAGCTGTGCTCACCTTCAGTCCCCAGATGGGCTGGGCTGGCCTGCAGCCAGCCATCAGCGGGTCCGTGGAGCCTCTTTCTGATGCGACAGGTTGGAACTAATCAAATTCCTTCAAGTCCGGAGCCACCCAGAGGGATGGCAGTAACCATGCCTACACACAGGATCTTGAGGACACTTGCTCTTACTTTACAAATACTCTAAGACAATAAAGAATTTTAGAAGATTCCATCAGATCCTTAAAAATTAACTGCAATGGATGAGGTTAGCCTGGGCAGCAAGCAGAGTTGAAAATCCATGTTAGTTGGAAAGATACCATGATGTTTGTAGGTATGTTGCAAAGATATTAGGGTTTAAAAATAGTGTGAATGCTCCTCAAAAACCTCACATATGGTAGGTACTTTGACCATCATCTCAACTCCACAGAGAAGCGGCTGTTATAAAGAGGATCTGTTCTGGAATCCATCCCAGTGAGTTTGCTAATGATGCACTCAGCGTGAGGTGCTCCAAAACACAGGCCCCAAGCATCAGCCATATTCGGAGAGCCCCAGACCTCTGTGGCCACTTTATTAGAGGAACCCCGACTAGAGGTTTCCTCCTGTGTAAAGAAACTGCAGATGCAAACAGCAACCCCTGGCCCACGTTGTCCTGACAGACTGGGTTTTCTTGAATGTCTTTTCCATGATGATCCTTCTGATTAGGGGTGTGGGACAATGCAGGAGATGGACGCAGTCTGTTCTCTCAACTGCCACACAGTACAGACACCCAATCCAGTCTTTCAGATGGCCCGTTGCCCTTTTAACTTCTCTCCAGCTTCCATGTCACCATCTTTTGTGTGACTCACAAATACAGGGCCTCTGAAATGAGTGGTTCTTTCCCAAGTCACAATTGTGCCCACTTTGTCTACTGGCACTACCAGCCTCTGACTGTACCCCCTGCTTGTCAGGAATGTGCCTCTCTCCACCACTGCTGTCCTGCCCTGGGGACATGGAGCTCAGAGTTCACCCTCTCTATTCAGAGGCCTGTCCTGGTGGTGGCCCTTTGCTGGTCAGCACTTCTGTCTTCAGTTCAGACTTGATCATTCGTGCCGTTTTGAGACACTGAAGTATCAAGTCTGCGAAATGTGTATTTTTCCTCAGTTGTGATTGTCAGCCCCTCACGCATGGGAACCTGCCCTCCACTGGTGGCCTTTGGTCTCCTCCCCTCAGCTGGTGCCAGTGGTAACATCGCACAATCCCACGCCTCTCCACTTTTTTCCATAGTATTGACTTCTGGACATTAAATTAGCTCTAGTTCCTTAGGGATTTTCCTCAGAATTTTACGTTCCTACCTCGGGCAAAGCACTTCCACAGTCATAGTTTATCCTGAAATGCCTGTGGGGCAAGGAGGGCAGAGCGGAGGCTGCCATTCTACAAGGACAGAAACAAGTCAAGCGAGCCCAGGGCCCCCTGGCTTTTTAGTGGAGCCCACACCAGAAATTGAGGTCTCGGCTCCAGCCCTGCCATCCCATGAATTTTAGCACTTCAACTTGCTCTTGAAATGTGTGTATTTCTATAAGCAACTCCCGCCCCCACCCCGTGTTTAACTTCACTATCTTGGGCCTTTGGACAACAGCACTCTAAAACAATGCTGCTGCTACAACACAACTGCTCTTGCTTGTAAGAGGATCTCCAACAAGACCACTGTGGGTAAGTGGGGGTGTCTACGGTTTCCAACCGCCCCGACCTAGTCCTGCTAGACCTGGTCCCAGCACTTTGATGTTCCCTGCCGTAGTCCAGGTGGGGTGACCCACTGACCTGTTTCCAGATGACCTGAGCTCATCTGCATATGTTCTTCCCGGCCGCACTGTTTGGTGTAGGGGTGGCCTGTGACCCAGGCTGGTCCAAGGAGAGGGGGGACCCCAGTACTGTTAGAACAGTGGTCAGGAGAAGTGCTTACCCCTGGAACAGAGGGATAGAGGGCAGTGAGGAATCCTGCAGCTGCTGGTGGCTCTCTGGCCACTATTTGGAGAGAGCCTGCCTGGGAAAGAAACCCACAAGGTGGGCAAGGAGGAAACACAGGGGACTTGTTGGCTTAGTTATGCCACCTTCAGCCTCCATCTGCTGGGGAACCCTGATTCTGTAAGACTGTCCTCCTTGGAAAAGACTGGGATAGAAGAAGGGAGGGCTTCGTCCTGGGCCTTAGTTTTTTTATCCTGTGCAACTGTCCAAACTGCACAGAACTTAGGACTGGACTCGTTCTCTTTTAAACCCAGAAAGCTGACCACCTCCCACCCTACAACCAACTCTGTGCCAAATGACAGATAACCTATTTGACCTGGATTTGTTTGTATCAAACTTAAGTCAGATACTTATGGGAATTGTAGACTGCCTTGGAGGGGCTTGGATCGACTTTATTTAAGAGCACAGTCTGGAGCTAGACTGTTTGGTTTCAAATCCTTCTCTGTCCTTCGCTCAAGCTGTCCTTGGCCAATAACTTAACCTCTCTGTTTCTCAGAGTTTTTGTTTGTTAAATAGAGCTAAGTGCCTGGCCATTAGTGTTATATGTCTTAGGAATTCATTATTGTTAAAGGAAATTAGTTATTTGGGAATAGTTTATTCCTCTCTTCCCTCCTGTACTTCATGAATGCCTTGGCCACAGGAGTCCTCATTTACCCAGGCACATTTTCTGCTCTCACCACCACTGCCATCTGGAGCCAGAGCCAGCTTTTCAGCTTCAGAGACTTGCTCAGGGTGTGTGGCAGTTACCTGGAGTAATGGAGAACCATCTTGCTCAGTCAAAGACCAGTCACTAATGCAACTTACAAACCAATGGCTAAAAGAGTTTTGTCCCAAGAGAGGTGCAGTGAATACACCTATGGATGCAGAGGATAGGAGGAAAACAGATTCTGTGCCTGGCCCCAGAGGCCTTTCGAAATGGGCTTCTGCGTGAATGTCCCTGGTCTCTGTTCACCTGTTAAACCAGGGATCTCTAACATGACTGTCTCTGAACTTAAGGGATGGCTATGGGGTTGAACCCAAGCTGGATGTCTCGTGTTGGTCTATCTGGCATTTAAGGCGTCTCCCTCCCTTGATACAAAGATTGAATGGGGAAAGCTGGCTTGAACTTCAGAGCTGAGAGCCTCTCTTTGCAAGTGATTGGTCCCTTCATGACCTTGGAATAGTCACTCACCTTCTCTACTGCGCAAGCTTCACCTGGGGAGATATTACAGATAAATTCACACAAAAAGCAGGTGCAAGAATTACAGACCTTTTGATGTAATTGTTAGTCGTCTGTTTTTGACTATAAGAAGCTCTTTCCCTCCCATACTCACTGGCTTCTCCGGGCAAGTGTTCTCTTGTTAGCAGCTGCCCACACTCGAGTATGGGAAAAATCCAAAGGCTGCCAGTTAGAACGAGCATGTTCATGGCAGACGACTACCTGGCGCTGGACTGGGGGTGGGGGTGGGGTGAAACGGCCATTTCCATATGTGAAACAAGAACCATGTTGTCTGGGACTTAGCAAAGCTATGCAGCATTCTAATTTCCATGGTCTCTTCCTGGCTTATAGAAAATAAACTACTAACCTTCCTGGGAAGAGAGAAAAGGTATAGTTCGCAGGGGACTGGGCTGACTGGAAAAGCACAGTCTGTTGGTGGGCAGGTGCCAGGGGTGGGTGACAGGGTGAAGCCCAGTGCCCCCTCCTTTTTCCTAAGAGTCAGGTTTTATCTGCTGGATCAGCTTGTTTTCTACTATTATCCACTTCTGAAGCCACGCAAATGCCACACCTTTGCAACTTTTCACTCTTTATCTCATCCTCTCTTGACTCAATCCAGCAGAAATGAAAACTAGGATAGTAAAAGCCAGTTTTTCATACTTAATTCAGGCTTTAGCCAGATAATCCATGCTGAAGGTGAGAGCACTATTTGGTTATTCAAAACTAACCAAAAGGTCAACATACTTTGAAAAAGCATGTAGACTGCTTATCGATTCATTCATTTACTCACTCCACGAAGACTGAGAATTTAGCATTATATTTTAGCCATTGTACGGCCCTGATTTCACAAAGATAAAAGAAAGTCCATATATAACATGCAAGTTCCCGATTGTATGTTATTTTCAAAGAATTTCTAATATCCAATAAGCAAAGATTTTCACTGGTTTTCCTCACACTGACAGTGAAGCTTGAAAATCCCTGAGTGAGGTGGGCATGGGCTTGTGATGCCTGAGCCTCTGGGCCGCAGTTAACCTTTCCTCCTTCCTCTTCCAAGCAAGCGTTCCAGCCATAGAGGCCCTTCAAATATCCCAACCACCCACAACGTCTGCATGTGTGCACACACGCGCACGCACGCACACACATAGTATCTCATAGGAGGGAGGAAGACAGGTAAATGTGTGCACAGTACACACCCTCCCTCCTTCCCCCCACTGAGGGCTACATGTCTTTTCACTTAAAAATTTGTCAAGAGCGTCAACAGACTGTCAACTGCAGAGTGTGTTCTAATACTGCTTGTTGAACGTGACAAAATACTACAGAAAAATTGGGACTTTAGTAGAGGATTACACATAGGAATTATTTTATGTGATTTGGAATATGTGTGCGTGTATATATAAATATATAAACTAAAATTTAAAAATAGCAGCTCATCTGAGATCATCAAATGAAGAGGAATCATTAATTTACGGCCAGCAGGAACTTAACTGAACCGGGACTCCTAGTGCAGCAATTGGTATTTGTTAAGTCTCCTAAACAAAAACCTAAATAAAACACACCACCAGCACAAAGGAGATCGTGCTTTTATTTACCAAATGCTAGAGTTTCCGACCCCACCCTCAGCACCCTAAGGGGACACACAGCCTCCACTTGCCGATGGCCCATCGCCCTCCACGCTCCCATGGTTGATGCTATACGGATGTTGCAATCTTTCATTTCTGTGCTTTCTCTGCCTGCGGTATTTTTCTCCAGCTTTTTCTCCCATCTGTTTTTCAGTCTCTACTTTGTCAGACTCACTGGGAGTGGTCCCAGCTTGCCCCAGCAGGCACTTACCTCCCAGACCAAACCCCAACCCCAACCCTGAATTTGCTCATGCTTTTGCCCTCCAGGCTCTGAGAAACCTTTCCTGAGGGACTCAGGTGGAGGAGGAGATAGGGAGGGACTGTTTCCTCAGCAGGCCGATTTCTTTGGCCAGGCCTGTCTTTCCTCTGCATAATCAATGTATAAACAAGCTTCCTGGCATAGGCGCAATAGGGAGATAAAAGCTACTTTTGTGATAGTGATTCTTAATCTACCAGTTTTTGAAATGTTTTTTGAGAAACTCTCTGGAAGCCCTGGAGGTGGTGGTGTCCATTACGGACACTGTTTCTGAAGACAGACTCCTCTAACAGTCTATCTCTAGGAATCTAGGTGAGGACTGAAGCCAGTGCCCTGGGACTGCTGAAACTGCCCGCCTACCAGGATCTGAGTCAACGCTGTGGGGAAGTAGCAGGTCCCCTCCTGATCTGCCCTGGCTTGCCTGTCTCAGGGGAACAGGAGAAAGGGAGGGATGCTAACCTCCCTGGATGCACTGCAGTTTGATGGTCAGCGTCTTTTTATATGCCTTTATCCAACTTCCAAGGGGGTCCCCAGGGCTAATGTTGGTTTTCGTTCTTAAAAGTAATTTCCAAAAGTATTGACTGAAATAAAAAAAAATGTCATTTTTGTTCCCTTCTTCAAGTGTTTCCTGAATTTTGATAAAACTTGAGGAAACAGTCCATTTCTTAGATGCTCACTGGATGGGCTAGCGACCTTTATAAAGAATAGTCCACCACCAGGCAAAAAAAGGCCTTGTCTGTACTGACAATACCTAGGTGCTTTAAAAACGCATCCACAAAAGCATTTTTCATTGTATTCAGATTCAAGGTCCAAAACAAACCCATGTTCACTGAAGGCTTAAAAAAAAAGCCTATTAGTAGCAGAACCTGAAAATAATTCCTGCAGAGATGGTATCTTTCAGAACCATTGTTTTCAGGCTTTAGCTCACATTCTTCTCACAAATTCTAATTGAGTTCTGACTTTTTCGGGCCATGGCCAAGTACTAAGGCATGAAGGAAGAAAACAAATCTGAGCTTGGTAGATGTCAACGTACTTCAGGGCCCCTTGAGCAAGGTAGGAGTTAAGAAGAAAGAAGGAAGTGGTTGCGTGATAGTTACTGTGCCCCAGAGGCAAAAATGTCAGAGAGTGATTTGCATGAAAGTGAGAAAGTGGTTCTGGCAAATTCTAGTTTGCATTAAATGGGATTGGTTTCACCCACCCAGTTACAGGCGGATCCTTGCCAAAGAGCATTTTATACTCTGAGAAGATTTCTTAAAAGCAAGTTTCAGCAAGAAGCTGGAGAGCCCTCCCAGGAAGAAGGTCGAGCTGCCAGTGATCAGGGGCTCCCAGGCATTTGGCAAGGGTCCACAGTAAGAACAACAGAGGAAGCCCGCCCCACAGGCAAGAACACTGAGAAGGCTGGAGGTGTCATGGTGTATGCCACAGTAAGGTAAGAGGAGCCAGTGCTCCAGTGAAGACTCAGAAATGGAAGAACTATGAACTACAGAAGTAGTTCATCCATCAGAAGGAATGGTGAGAAAATAGCTAGCTTCTGGGAAAAGGAACTGAAAGCTGATTGTCAGTGGGGTTCTGTCTCCCAGAGAAGACTCTCCTGGTTGAGGCTGTCTTTTCTCTGATGATTTGTCACCTCAGCCGAGCCTAGCTCAAGATGCTGGGTATTGAAGTAAACAACTGCTTGGGCTCTGCAGACATCTTCCCTGGTCAGGTGTGTCCGATGGCTACTGATGACACTCCCAGTGGTCATTCACATCTCAAGACCACATGGTCACAAGAGCAAAAGCACTTCCTTAGGACCAAATGACCCAGTGTTATTTCCATGCATCCTTGGACACATTAACCAAATGGCACTAAAAAATGGCACTATGGGATAGAATGAGCAGAGAGGGCACGATACCAGCATGGACTCATCACTCTAGGAAATCCCTAGGATGAGGGTGTGGACCCTGACTCCCTACATCCACTCTGGACATTCCACACCACTGCCATCACTTACACAGTCTACTGAACTCAAGTGAAAGGATTCATGGGAAGATGCCTTCTTTACTGGCTGTTTACATTCAAGTGAGTGCTTTCTTAACCATTTCCTAGTGTTGTTCTTCAAGACCTGACCCTATTCTGTGATTCCTAAGTTGCTCCAAATCCTTCTGTATCTTCTGACTGCCCACGTGCCCACCATGCACCCTGCTCAGCTTGTTGGAACGCAGAAGATAGTGTTATCACAGGCTTCTGGCTCTCTGGGGCACGTAGGTATTGCTTGAGCAGCTGTTGAGGCACCACTGTGGCCCCTGAGGCCAGGAGAAATTCAGCTTCAGGCCTAGAAGCATGGCATTCTGTACTCATCACCGTAGTTGTTCTCTTTGATGCTGGTTTGGTGTAAAGGGTAGATAAGCATCTTCTTTAAAAATTGTATCCAGGTCTGTTTCTGGGACTGTAAAGACATTCTTTATATTACCTTATAAGATGACCTTAAAAAGATGTAAAGTCATAGGTTTCTAACACAGAAAGCCTTTTTTTCCATTTTTAAATTAATTGGGGGTAAAAGGATTAATAACATTAAATTTCAGGTGGACTTTTTATCTGTATACTCAATTTGTTGTGTGTGCACCACCATAAGTCTAGTTTCTGTCACCTTGCATTTGACTACCTTACTGTCTTCGTCCTCTTCCTTCCCTTCTGGTAACCACCACTCTGTTGTCTGCTATCTATGAAGGTTTTTGTTGTTGTTGTTGTTCGTTTGTTGTTGTTTTATATTCCATAAGTGAGTCTACGGCCATGCTACCCTGAACGAGCCCAATCCCGTCTGATCTCGGAAGCTAAGCAGGGTCGGGCCTGGTCAGTGCTTGGATGGGAGACCACCTAGGAAGACCAGGTGCTGTAGACGTAAAAAATAAACAAAATAAGGGATTGTAAGCTAGCAAGGTCCTTGCAATCTGTGAGGTCAACCAAGGGTTGCCTTGCCTAAAAAATTTTTTTTAAATAAATAATAAATTCCATAAGTGAAATCATATGGTTCTTGTCCTTAGCCATCTGACTTATTTCACTTAGCACATACTCACAAGATCTATCCCCTGTTGTCACAAATAGTAATATTTCATTTTTTATGGCTGAGTAGTATTCCATTGCATATACATACATCTTTATCCAGTCATCTGACAAAGGACACTTAAGTTGTTTGCATGTCTCAGCTATTGTGAATAATGATGCAATTAACACAGGGGTGCATATGTCTTTACGAATAAGTGTAGAAAAGCTTTTTAATATCTAACCTATTTCCACCATAGGTGGGACAGGCGATGTCCATGTATTGCGGAGTGCTCCTGGAAACACCACCTGTAAAACAGTGTAGGAAGCAGGATGGGTGGAGGAGGGCGGGCTGAACCATGATACAGTTGCCAGAACAGGCCAATTCCATGAGGAACTCTGAAACTGGGGTGAGGCACCCCTCAGATACACCAAATTAAGGCAAAGAGACTGGGCTTTGTGCCTCCTTGCTGGCTGCACGTGGGTGTGAGCTCAGGCAAGGCAGTCCCCTGGGGGAGTGTCCCCCAGGACTGCCTGGGAGAGGGACTCAGCTGTGGGGGGAGTGTCTTGGTCCTAAAGGAAGGGGATGAGGCATTGCACAATATGCATTAACCCCCCATCCACCAGCTAATAATGAGACAACATCATTTTAAATTATTTATTTTTTTCTATAGTACATATCATTCAAATCATACATCGGTCTAATATTTTTTTTTTATCCTCAAGCACAACTGATACTCATTTCAGATGCTTTTTTCCCCCCTTTCCTTCTTTTAACCTTATAGAATGGAGAAAGATACACTTTAATGGACAAAAACATCACTCAGAGTTTATTAAAAATATAGCTTCCCAGGCCCCGCTCCCAGAGCTTCCAAGTGTCTGGGGTGGGACCGAGGGATGCACAATTTTAACCCCCACCCCTGTCAATTCTGCTGCAGGTGGTCCTTGAACCATCCTTAGAGAAACACTGCTTAGGACTTGTCTGTTATCTGTCAGAAGCAATTTCAGAAAATCCAGGAAATTAAGTATACAGAAATAAGCTCTTCTATAAAATTTCCATATAAAAATAATGGCATTTATTTACAAAGTTTGAGATGCTACAAAATAATACATCACATTAGGTTAGGTACTTCAGTCTAATAAAGTCTACGTTAGGCAAGTCAGATGTGGTGTTTTCCCCTTATCTGTTTTGTTTAAACTGCTTAAAGCATGTGGCACCCTGATGTTTCCTTCACGCAGAAAAAAAGCAGAACTATATTTTCTGAAAATAAAACCTAAAAGCACATGATCAGGGTAAAGTATCTCCAAAAGAAAAGGTGAACAAACTCGTGATTCGGGCTCACAGCTTTTTTCTTTTCGCCATAAAGTCGAATGTGGCGGTGGTCAACAAAACGTCCTGAGGACCTCACAGTACTGAACCGTGGTCTTCAGAGTCCAGGCCGCCTGAGCAGCTGGTGCAGTTCACCAGTTGGTGGTTCCATTTTCCAGGACACTGGAAGGTTGAACCCATCATGGTAATACTGGGAAAAATAGAACTGCAGCTGCTCAGAAGTTTGTCAGCCGAAAAGTATCTGGTATCTGGGTCCTCACAGCCTTCTTAGTATTAAAAAAAAAAAAAAAAAATCTTTGACTCCAGTCATGAACAAGCAAAATCAGGCCACTTGTTAGTAGACAGTTCCTGGCATGTGAAGATGATGCAGTGACAGAATGGTGAGTTTGAAGTGACAGTGATGAGTTTTAAAACCCAAAAATGATCTGGGGAAATTTCCTTGTTGAGACAGGCATGGACAGAAGCAAGCTAATGTGGTATAGAAGGGGCAGTTGGCAACTTAACCTCTCAAGCCCCCTACCAGTGACCCGTGTGCATAACCACTGTCGCCCACGGAGGAGTGAGTTTCTTCCCAGGGTGACTGTCTAAACCTGGGGTCTTCTGAATTGAGAGGCCCAAAGCTGGCACCACAGCCTCACGCTGGGACTCACGAGTGGAGTCCCACTTCTGTTGCTTGGCTGTTTAGCACCTGGTTTGCCGGGGCTGATTTAATCCCAGAGCCATCTGGGAGGACTACGGTGAGGGCACAGTTTTCAGGAGGCAAAGTGGTCCTTCCAGGACCCTGCAGACAGGCTGAGGGACATTAGGCAGTCAAGCTCTGGGCTTGGGCTTGATTCCTGTCTTAATGACTGGGGTGGAAAGAGGTTCTCTCTCATTGAGACCCTTGGTGGAGAAAGGGTAAGTCCCGTCCCTACATTTCAGCTACATTGGCTTCCAACACAGTTGTAAGCAGGGAGGACCAAAGTCCACTCTACTGGAATAGCAAGAGGTCAAGACAGCGCTGAATTCCATAGGCCTTTTTGTAAAGCAAAGGCCATATAAGAATGAGACGAGATTTTACCTCGCCTGAGAACAGCTGCACAGACTACATACAAATGAAGATGATTTCTCCTGTCTCAGCCCCATGATGAGTGAATGGATGTTTGCTACCATTTAAGCTTCTGTACTTGTCAGGGATTCCAAGGGCATAAATGGAAGGTCAAAGTTTTGTGTCCCATTTTTTTTCTTCCTTAGCATATAGTGTGAGCGTAGAGGTATGTGGAAAAACTGGACCCCAAAGGTTATCTAAGTATAACTTTTCAGAGATATCTTGGTTATGTGAAGAGGCTAATTCCTGGGAAATGTTATCATTTATGTGGATATCTAGATCGATTTTTTTGAAAAGGTAAAATCTTAAGCAAACATCAGAGATTTTCCTTTGGAGTAACAGTGTTTGGCTTGAGTGGAGGTCAAACTGAACATTCTACTGTGAATGAGACGACAGGGAGGGACATTTCTGAGGACCCCTCGGACTGCATGGCGCAGGCCCCTGGCACACCCTGCGGGCCTCTAATAAACAGAGTGCTTGGGAACCACTGTTTTGGGTGCATGAAAACGGGGAACCTATTTGAGAAAATGGCCCTCTGTAGTCTTCAGCCCCAGTAAAGCCAGTCCATAGGCAGAATAAAATTTGACCCTTTATGTGTATAATACAAAAAGTAGATCTTTATATATCCAATAATTTATAAAACTAGAAGAAAACACCCAGAAAAGTGATTACTTTTCTACTGTGTAGGTTCAACTGGAAGGTAATGAAGCTAATGAGAACTTCATGGGTTAGTTAGAATCTTCTCTTGGTTTATGGATACTGCTGATAGCTAAGTTTGGTTTTTGTTAAATCCTAAAGATTCCTTAACAGTCTTTAAAATGTATGCTTAAAACGAACAGAGCGGCCTTTGGAATTTAGTAGCAATTCCAAGTGCATGTTGTGGGAGAGAGGGGCATGCTAAGAAGGTATGGAGACATCTGTCTTTCAATTGTCTGATTCAGGACCAATGTCACTTTCTCAGGGGGGCCTTCCCTGGCCACCCCCAAAGTAGTCTATTGCCTATTGTTCCATTACAATTTTTTTTTTTCAGTAGCACTGATCAATCTGAATGTTTTCTGTTCTGTATTCAAAGGCTTACTGAAGGGTTAAATCTTTACATTCACTGTCCAAGTTTCACCCACAGTTTTAAGGTCTATCTCAGATTTGCTGGGTAGGGATCCTTCTCTAACATGCCCTCAGGCAGGGAGCTAGATAGGTATTTAAAGGACCCTTGAAATGAATCACTGATAAAGCTAACCAGGTTCTCTCCCTCCAAGGGTGATTATGGTAGAAGAGGCTGATGTAGGTCCCTTCCCTGGTTAACCCTGCCCCCATGAACACCCATCCCCACTGTGTTCTGACTGTCCCAGGGGCCTAAGTTACATCTCCACTTGGAGCACCTTTGCTGTCTCTTCAACCCAAGTGGCCAACAGCTGAGTTATCGATGCCTGCAGGGCTTAGCAAACAGCTGAGTTATTGATGACTGCAGGGCTAAAGTGAGCAGCTCCTCTGTGAAATATCTCCATTTAAATTACCCGACATGGGCTACTTGTTTGTCGGAGGGCTGACCCTGGCATTATTTTTCAAGTATGGCAGAGAATGGTTACCACTGTAAATTTTGCTGATGAGGTGGAGTTATCCTCTTTCATCCTGGTAAAACTACATAAAGTTTTCTCCCAATCACTTCCACACAGAATTGAAGGAAACAAAACATATGGTCATCATTTGCACAGTTGTCCAGGGGCAGTGGGCATCTTTGATGGGTGAGGAATCACTGTGTCAGCACCTCTTTTCCTGCCCCATCCTCAAAGTTCTCCATGATCACAAGGCACAGTTTATAGCAACACTCAGAGAAGCTGCTTTTATCACCTTGTCATCACATGAAAAGATTAAGTGGATGAGACGGCTTCACAGTGGGGACGGGTGAAGGAAAGCTGGGCAGGTGCCTGGGTGGGTGCCACAAGCACTGCTGTGAACCCCAGCAGCACTGCCCTTCCCACATGCGGGTCAAATATGGCAGGCCTGGTGCCACCTGCCCGTGCTAAATGGAGCAAGAATTTACTGACTGACTGACACTACGCGCTTGAAAGAGTAATAGCTAAACTGACCCTGAAGGGGGAAAAAGCCTCTAGAACTCCCCAGTAGGCAGTGTGACCAGCAGCCTTCGAGAGGGGTGTCCACGTGTGCACATGCACGCACGCAAGTAACCCCCCGAGTTGCTCCTCTAAAGAAGCCTCGCTGTTGTAACCACAATTTCCTAACATTTTTTCACTTTGACTTCTATATGAAATTGTGACTGAGGGCTGAGCTTTAGACCCAGACAAATCTGTTTAGGAGAGATTCAGGAGAATAACAGAATTTTTCTTTCTAAACAGCTCAACCTAGTTTTCTGCTCAGGTTAAGGCTTTACACCAGCAACATGTACTGGTGACTACAGTGTGACTCTATTAGATGTCCTCAGCAGTTCCCCAAAAATATTACTGAGAATCAGAGGCCATTCCCAAACACCACACACCTGCGGCTGGGATGGCCCATGATGGGGCACCAATGATGAAGAGTCTTTGGTTGCTTTTTCTTTTGAACCCATGTTATATCAATTTAAAGTTTGATAGCAGCAGAGAGAGAGAAGGAGAGAGACATGGAGAGAGGAAGGATGGGAGAGAGGGATGGTTTCTCAAGAACTCTAGCAAGGATTTCGCTATTTGGTAAAGGGCTGGTTAGGATTCACGTGCCAGCAGTGAACGGTGATGTACAGGCCTTGAGAGCTGAATCACAATACTCTGAAGGCTAAACAGCTAGCTGCGGCAGCCCTTGGCCTCTCCAGGTCGCTGCTGGGCCTGCTCTGAGTACAAAGATGGGAAAGGGAGGGGTTATTAAGGGAGGAGGCAGCCTCTTTAAGGGGTTTGGAAGGAAGCCCAGTTTCACCTGATGGTGCAACTGACAATCTCCTACTCAGAATTGTCTCCTGGAGGCCCACGGGGACCGGCTGTGGCCTTTGCAACTTCCAACTCCTCCCATTTGTACAGCCGCAGGGGTGTGCCCCAGAACTCAGGCCGAGATGGAATTCTCTAAAGACTGCCTCTCTTCATCTGTGCCCCCTCGAACACTCTGAGTCTGCACTATGGCTCATTTCTGACAGAATGAGTTTTTTGTCTCCAAGGAACTTAAAGTTGTATGTTTTTGTGGATTAGTTTTTAATGGCCTAATCAAAATTTTAGGTCAGCCAAGTTTTTTACCTGCAGCTCCCTGTAAGCACAGTGACAGAGCTGTAAAAAGGCATCCTAAGGCATCCATGCTTCCCCTATGGGATTGAGAAAAGGACCGATTTGGGCTGAGCTTGGTGCTGGGCCCACAGATGCTAGATGTATAAGCTGGGGCAAATCCCAATGATTTGAAACAAAGATTTAGAGTTAATTTCCCATTATTACTGGCTCCTTTTCAAGGCCTTAATGTGAAATCAAGTCGGGGATTGGCCATGGTGGCAAATGTCTCCACACCCCTCCCTTCAGAGAAGTAACTGTGAGCATACCCATGCAGGGCTGCTGGCGGCATCTTTGGCTCTGAGGCTACAAAATGACACACTGGGTATCGCGCTTAAACCCAACCATTTAGAGAGTTCAACATTTTTACGATAGTTTCTGTGAAACACTACATCAGATTAGTTTGAAATGCAATTTACCCAGAAATAAACCCAATAAGGTCATTTTG
Source organism: Eidolon dupreanum (assembly GCA_028627145.1). Classification (NCBI taxonomy): domain Eukaryota; kingdom Metazoa; phylum Chordata; class Mammalia; order Chiroptera; family Pteropodidae; genus Eidolon; species Eidolon dupreanum. The sequence continues at coordinate 119,374,894 of CM053507.1, read as the reverse complement.
ATTAATGAAAATGTACAAAAGGTGACATGTACAGGAAAACATTGCTGTTCATATTCTGAAAAAATACATCTTGTAAAAGCAATGACATTTGGTTCATTTTCAATTGCACAATGAGTGAAATACGATTACTGCAGGGGTAAGCAAGCAATTCGGTCATAAGAATTTCTTTTGTTATAAATGAAAACGCTATATGAAATGCATAGCTTTGATTAAAACTAGACCCAATTCCCTTCTCCATAAAACTCCAGATTTAGAACGCTGGCGAAAGGCAGTGCTGGCAAAGTATTTAATGCACGCAGAAATGCTATTCTATTTTGGCTTCCAGAAGTAGCCCTAAACAATTCTATGCACCAATGCATTGGCTAATAAATGATCATTTCAGCTTTACTATAAATTATTCTAAATGTCACTTAAGTACTTAAGAATTAGCACTCGCTCCTTTCTAGAAGCCGTCTAAGGCAGCTGATGCGTAAAGCACCTCAACTAGACTTTCAACTAGTTCAGCAGTTCGGTCTGTGCTCCCGAGGCCACAAGATTGCCATCTACATCCCTCACTGTACAAATCACCCCACTGGGACTTTTCATGTTCATTTGTGCCTTGTAAAAGGCAGCCCAGGCATGGGAGAGAAACTAGAGAAACATAACCATCAAGCGCTGCTCACTGTAGCAATCTTAACTCTAAGGAGGGTTGCGTGGACGTGCGGGAACACAAAGACCCCCACACCTCAAGGAAGATAAATGAGCTTCATTCATGCTGCCAATCTTCTGGGACTATCCCCTCTATCACCTCAGAAAGCACACTCTGTCTGAGATGTGATCTAGTGCTCTGTTGTTCAGAGTCTTCATTCACACACTATGTTAACTTTCATCTCGATCATGTCAGCCTTCATGTAATCTGCTTATTGTGTTTCCCTAGTTTTCACTGAACACACAGTGCAAACAAAGGCAAAGACTGAAGCAATCATTTCAAAAACAAGAGCTCACACTAAAAACACACGAGCATCAAATATTAAAACGTGGGTTTCCTCCTGTCTTTATTCTGGGGAGGAGGAATCCTCCTCATCTTCTTCCTCGTCTTCGTCGTTGAACGAACAGGGGGTCTCGCCTCGGGACTCGGAGCAGTGAGAGGCCGCACTGCTGGACTGGTGACTGTTTGGGGCAAGGAACTGCCCAGTTGCTAAGGCCACTTCAGCATCCAAGCAAAACCCCTGGTTTACACTAGCAAACAATTAAAAACACACAGGCTCATTAACGCGGCGTATGTTTTAAGCTTTGTAATACAGGAATGACAACGTGGGAAAGGAGGTGCCACCGGCGAGCTCTGCCAAAATCTGTTCAGGACCTATTCTGGCAGTGACACGCTGGCTCTCCCCTTCAGAGAGGGACACAGCTCCGTGGCTTGCCATTCTAACCCTGAAAAAATACGTACCTTGATTGGGACAAGGTGGCACCAGTGTTCAGGTCTAAATTTGAAACGGATTGGGTAGAGTTCAGGAGTCCCTGATTTAACCAAGAAGGTCCTGTGGAGATATCTATAGGAAAAAAACGAAAACAGAAGAGGTAGGCTCTGCAAGTTCTGTGGCTGCTCCTGTTAAGTGTGAAGAAAGCAGACAAGTAAGGGCATAATAAGCCTGTTCTAAATTACAGCTAGACAAGTCTCCTGCCCTTGGAAAAACCCAGGTTTCTTCAGCTTGGAAAAAAAAATTTCTAGAACACAAGAGCAGCAAAAAAAATACAGAAAAGCAGACTATAGCAAGAAAGAATTCATTCAAATTAAACGAATCCTAGAACCTCATTCTTTTTCTTTTTTTAAAAAATTTCAATAAGAGACGGCAGCTCACTGAGTACAGTGATCACCATACTACCCTGGACACCTGCTGTCCTCATCAAACAAGACTCAGGGACTCTGACTGTGGATGTTAAAAGCCACAGCCAGGAGTGGGTAAAGAGAAAGTCAAACCAGAAGTATCAGTAAGGACAGAAAGATTTTTACCAAAAAACTACCATTGCACTGTCTTTTTCAAGTGCTCCCTGGTGAATTCAGTGCTACAAGGCATCAAAAATCTATTATTTTCCCCAGAATCCTTTGCTTAGAACTCAAACTAGCCCTTATTTTAAAAGGTCGCAAGCAGTCATGTTTTTCACAAGGGTGAGATAGGTATTCCTGCTTCAGTCTGCATGCCGTATTTTGGGTATATCCTTTTGATCTTATTTTCTATGCCTGTACCATATTTCTCCTATCATAATCTTGATCAACTTATTGTAATTTTATTTGTTTAAGACTTATCTCCTTATCTAAAATGTTAGCTCAAAGAAGGCAGTGACTGGAACATATCTAAATGTTACTGAATGAGTGAGTTTACGAAACAGTGAGTTTATCTAGCTAGTTAACTATCTATCTATTCCTAAAAAGAAATCCTTTGAGTTACATTATAAGATAAAATTGAATGTACACTAAGAAAATGTAATTTGCCAAAATGAGCTTTTATTATATTTAATCAATAGTTCTATAATTACTATGCAAAAAAATAATAATAATAATAAAACTGTGTGTACTGGGATTGGAATCTGCTATCCTGGCACTATCTGACCGAGTGAGAGGCTTCCTATGTTGGGAAAAAGTAAGCTAGATGACTACATTGATTTTAGAATGGCCTTTTGAACCTTTTCTCACAGGCTAACTAAGGAAGCTGTTGAAAGAAAAAAAGAGACCTTCAATTCTAAGAAGAATAGCAGACTTTAAATACATTAAATAACAAGTCTGTACAAGATAAAATTAAAGCCAGAATCCCGTGCTGAATATTAATTAGTATATATGGAAACTTTCTGCCTGAAGACAGCTATTTTGTTTGTGAGCATAACACATTAAACTTCCTTTTTACAATGGCTCTGAAAAGCCCAAGTTTCTTTCTCATTATCATAGGACCCACACAATGGTTCTCACAATCTTAAGAGCCCCTCTGCCCCTTTGCACACGAAAGGCACACGTTTCTTCTTTTGAACTAACCAGAAAGTCTGTATCCTGATCTGCCAATGAGGTCATGAAGAGATAAAAACCACAGAGCTTGCCTAATCGCCCTGAGCTTTTACAATGAGAATGAGCTAAAACAAAATTCTGGTGATTTATTGAGTAAGCCCTTTATTTAGACCCGGGCTGGACCGCCAGAAGGACTAGGCTACTAATAAAACAGCAGGTCCTGCTCTGGGAAAGTGTGGGGAGAACAGAGTGGGTGCGTGAGGGGAAGATAACAGGACTGCTTGGCGGAGGGGCAAGAAAATGGGGTCACATTTGCAGGAGGTAGATGGCACCAATTTAAGAACTAAATCCAACAGAAACCAAATCTCAATCAACAGATGTTTGTGTTGTGACCAAAGGGCCCAAACCATAAAACAAAACAAAATAAAAGCTACTTCTTTCCTTCTGTTTAACACGCCTTAAAACTAATATGAGAATGCCTTTAAAAAGCAATGCAAAATTCTAGGTGGTAATACTTATAACAAAGGAAATCGCCAAAAGCAAAGGCAGGAGCACTGTTTATACATCCAAATTATTTGTGCGGAATATTCCTAATTCTTGAAATTAGGACAATCATAAAGAAGATTTCTGAATTAGTGAAAAAAAAAACTGAATTGCAGAACATGCAAAACAGTGCTTTTGTTTTTAAGTATACCCTTTTAATTCATTGTAAAGTCAATTTAAAAATGGGCAAAGAATCTGTACAGACATTTATTTCTCCAAGAAAGATATAGAAATGGTCAATAAGCAATGAAAAAATGCTCAGCATCATTAGTCATTAGAGAAATGCAAATTGAAACCACAGTGAAATATCACCTCACATCCACTAGGATGGTGATAATAAAAAAGATGGGCAATAACAAGTGCTGTGTTGAGAAGGATGTTGGGAAATTGGGACCCTTGTATACTGCTGGTAGGACAACAGCTTTGGAAAATAGTTTCGCAGGTCCTCAAAATTTTAAATATAGAGTTACCATATGACCCAGCATTTCTACTCCTGGGTATATACCCAACAGAAATAAAAACTTATGTTCACATAAAAACCTGTAAAAGGGTGTTTATAATAGCATCATTTATTATAGCCAAAAAGTAGAAACATTCCAAATGTCCTCCAACTAATGAATGGATAAGCAAAATGTGGTGTATCATACAAGGGCAATAAAAAGGGACGAAGTACTGATACATACTATAGCATGAGAACCTTGAAAACATTATGTTAAGTAGAAAAGTCACAAAGGCCACATATTGCATGATTCCATCTATATGAAATGTCCGGAATGGACAAATCCATAATGACAGAAAGTAGATTAGTGGTTGCCAGGAGCTGGGAAGAAGGGAGAGATAGGGAATAACTGCCAATGTGTATGAAATTTCTTTTTGGGGTGATAAAAGTATTTTAGAATTAGTGGTGATGATTGCACAACCTTATGAATATACTAAAGACCACTGAATCATACCTTTTAAAATGGTGTATTTGGAAGCATTTGTGAGATTGCTCCCCAGCATATGTGGTCAGTTTGACTCAAATAAACTCTTACAAAAAAGAATATGGTGTATTTTATGGCATGTGAATTAAATTCCAATTAAAAAAAAATCACACCACCATTTTATAGCTGACTGGGGAAATAGGACACTTCCACGGTGCAGGTTAGAGTGTAACTTGGTAAAAACAAATTGGTTACTAGGATATAGTTACAGGAATGTTCAAAGTAGTATTGTTTTTTAATATCAAGAAATTGGAAAAAAACTAAAGGTTTATTATTGGTAAAATGAACAAATACATTGTAATATATTCACATAATGGAATTCTATACAGCAATAAAAATGTATGAATTACAGCTACATTAAATCATATGGGCAAATCTAAAGAACATGATGTGTGAAAAAAAAATCAAATCACCAAAGAATCGCTGCTCTTATTTACAAATAAAGATCAGGGGTAGGCAAAACTAAATAATAAATTGTTTCCAATTTACTATATTTGTGTTTGTATCTCTAAATAAAAGCAAGTAATAATAAACAAGAAATTCAAGAGTGGCTACATTTAAAGAAGTAGAGAAGGGCACAGAATTGAGAGCAGGAATAGATTTGAACTAATTTTCTATGAGAAAGGGAGAAAGGTTTTAACAAGTTAGGGTTTGAACATTTAATCAGGGACAACATGTGAAAGCATTACTTAACATACCTGTGATATAACCTTCTAAAGCCTTTGGCACCAGTGATTTCGCAAGTTTCAGATCCTCCAGAGAGCATTTGCCTGACTCTAGGCCAAAAGACATCCCCATCCGCTTCAGGACTTCTATGTCATCATGGATCTCAAAGGTGTTGTCAAAATTAAAAAGATATTCAAACCTACATTAGGAAACAAAATTATATGGGGTTTTCCACGTGTTCGCGAGGTCTAAATAGGTTTGTACTCAGTATGTTACATAAAAGAATAAGGGCCTCAGTTCAGGTATTGTCCTAGAAATTGTTACTGTTCAGAGCAATATGAGTCATTTTGCTGTGTTCTGGGTAGATCACATCTCAAATATACCACTTTCCTAATTAAAACAATTTTCTTGTGACAGACAAAAGGAGTCCATAAACTTTAGCCCTAATTAAGCTGTTGCAAACTGGAGATAGAAATTCCAGTCTAAATCTTATACTTTTTAAAGTTGTCTGCAGATTTGTCACAAAAGATAAAATATTAAGAAAGATTTCCACTTTAATATAACCTTACTATGAGTTGGCCTATTAAGAAAAAACATTCTGAATGCTTACTTCATTTCATGAGTTAAATGTTAGCTATGGCACACTTTGATAAACAATAAATGAAGACTTTTCACAAATTAACCAATCCCCAAATCCTGTCTTAAGGGTCTGAGGAGTAAAATGTCTTAAGAATGTTCTTGTCTATGGCCATGCTACCCTGAACAAGCTCGATCCCATCTGATCTCGGAAGCTAAGCAGGGTCAGGCCTGGTTATTACTTGGATGGGAGACCGCCTAGGAAGACTAGGTGCTGTAAGCATAAAAGATAAAAAAATAAGGGATTATAAACTGACAAGGTCCTTGCAATCTGTGAGGTCAACCAAAGGTTGCCTTGCCTAAAAAAAAAAAAAAATGTTCTTGCAAAAGACCAAATCAGGACGCCCAGCTTCCTAGCATAAGCTTTCAATAAAGAAGTGAATGTAGGAAGAAAGAGCCATTCTAACTCTCAGGCAGGCCCTGAGGCACCTTCACCCACAGGCCTCAGATTTACAGGGACAGAGTGCAGGAACAATGGTAGGTTCACACTGTCATGAAGTGCTCTCTATTAAAGTTATGTGAAGATCAAACTTTTTATGCTAGATCTTAGATCAGGGCAAAAATCAGAATTTAAAGCAAAATGCCATATTTAAATAACTTGAATTATATGAACCTGAATAAAGTACATGAACAAATTTCCAGGAAAAACTCCCACACAAAATGTGAGGTGAGTGCCACGGAGATGAATCCAGACATGGTTTAAAAACAGATGGTTTTATAAATTTAGTCCTCATACTGGGAAAGCCTCCTGGCTAATTAAGGAGAAAAGATTGCATCTCCTAAGTAACTGAAAGACAAGGCTGTAGGACCTATCTTGAATAACAAGCTTCTACAAGCTTCTTAGGGCCTCCTTCTCTTCCAGGCAGGGGAGGTCCGGGAAGGAGCATGAGTCAGTCAGTAACCACCCATGGATGGGAACCTTACTAGACCCCATTTGAGGTGAAGAGAATCCATAAAACCCTTAGGCCAATGACTCTCAGATTTCCTGCTACTCCTTTTAGACTTAGAAGGCCAACCGAAGAAGAGAATTTTATAATTCCCCACAAAACAAGAGACTGACTGGAGAGAGGAGCTAGAATTCTAACAGGTTCCCCCGCCCCCCGAAAATATGTTAACCACTCTCTAGAATTCTCAGTTTTATGTATGTTAGTTCTTTTAGACACAGGTTTT
>CM053507.1:119085555-119367419 GCA_028627145.1 Eidolon dupreanum | reverse complement strand
AAATACCTTTAATTTTATATTCTTTGGTACAACTAAATTTTTTATAAACATGTTCACATATTATTTTTTCAATTAAAAACAAGATAAAATTTTTTTATTTAGATATAGAAGAAACACTAAAAGATTCAGAAAAGTATCCTGTCATCAAACATAAAAAGTATGTTAACAAATGTATGTTCTTTTATAAACCCCCAAATTATATTTTAGAAATTCTTGTTCATCTTTTTGTTGAAATAAATGATGAAAGAATCCTTTCCAAAATAAAACAAAAAATCAACAATGAAAAAAATTTCCAGGCAATAAGAAACCCTCAATTAAAGGAGAAGCTGGAGATATCTCCACTTCTCTAAGTCAGTAAATTGATGACACAGACACCCAAAGAGGTACACTGTTGCATAACTCATCAGAGTCAATGTCAAGTGCATGATCTACCTACCGAATCAGCTGACAAATGGTTATTTGAATTGGTAAACTCTGATACCAGCTCATCAGCTACTTCATTATACGATGTTGTACCTTTCCGCTGGACCTTTTCACACACTTTCATTGAAAAATGTCTCAAGCCTTTTCCATTTTTATCTCCTTTTTTGCTTCGTTTACTAAAAGAGAAAAAAAAACACATTTATTTGTCATTTTACTTATTTAGAGACTTCTATTACAAAACTACAGAAAAATACAAGAAGATAATAATTTGATTTTTGCTTCAAATGGTATATTTTAATTTAATTAGGGATGAGGAAATGTTTTAAACTTAATTTTTACATAAAGGCCTAATAAAGTATGAAGCTAGAGTTTCCTTATGCACAGCATTCATTTATTCAACAAATATTTGCTGACTAGTTACTTACTCTTATGTGCCAGGTGCTGTTCTACACACTGCAAAGAACAAAAACTCTACCCTTAAAGAGTTTCTATACTGGTTAATACTTATTTTTTGTACTCTATGTATACTACAGTTCTTTTTCACCTAAAAGTTACCTACTCAAGTTTTCAAACAGAGGTCATAGGCATTAATGATTCTAAGTCTTCAATTATTTCAAGTCTGATTAATGCCTAGGACTAAACTTTGATAACTTAATCATTAAGAATCTCAGGGGTTCAGTTCAATTCTATTAATATTTGAGTGTCAACTATATGCTAAGAACTGTATTAGGGATTGCAGTACAAAAATGATAATTGAAGCAAAATCCTTTCCCTCAAAATGAGTCTTGGGGGATGGGAGAGAGACAAAATAGACATATAATGACAAAGAATTCCAATATAGTATGGTAAGTGCTGAGTTGGAGTTATTCACAGGGTTCTGTGGGAATTAGGGAGAGGGACATCTAGAGGAGGAAGACTTGCTGGAGTAAGAGTCAAGTGAGAACAATCAAAAATATGAAAAGGCAACCTATGTAACAGAAAATATTTGCAAGCCCTGTATTTTATCTGATGAGGGGTTAATATTCAAATTACCTAAGAAATTCCTACAGCTCAATAGGAAAAACAAATCAAAAAGCAAACAAAAAACCCAAATAAACCAATTTAAAAAATTGGCAAAGGACATAAATAGACATTTCTCCAAAGAAAACATACAAATGGCCAATAAGCACATGAAAAGATGTTCAACATCTCTAATCAGTGAAACACAAAACCATGAGGTATTTACCTCACACCTGATAGAATGAATACTACCTAAAAAAAAAAAAAAGTGTTGGTGAGGGTGTGGAGAAATTAGCACCCTTGTACGCTGTTGATGGGAACGTAAAATGGTATAGCTGCTATGGAAAAAAGTAAGGAGGTTCCTCAAAAAAATTTAAAATAACATAATTCAGCAATCCAGTTTCTGGGTACATACAAAAAGAACTGAAATCGAGACCTCAAAGAGATTTCCGCACTGCCATGTTTATCACAGCGTTGTTCACAACAGCCAAGATATGGAACAAGATAAAAGTCCATAGGGATAAATGGATAAATAAAATGTGGTACATACATACAATGAAATATTACTCAACCTTAAGAGAATGGAATCCTGCCATATGGGACAACATGGATGAACCTGGAGGACATTACACTACATGAAATAAGCCGGTCACAGAAGGACAAATAATGCATGATTCCACTTATATGAGGTATCTAAAATAGTCAAACTCATAAAAGGAGAGAGTAGAATAGTGCTTGCCGGGTGCTGGAGGGAATGGGAAAATGGGGAGTTGTTATTCAACCGGTATAATGTTCCAGTTCTGCAAGATGAGTAAGTTCTAGAGATCTGCTGTACAACGCAGTGCCTAGAGTTAATGATAATGCACACTCAAAAATTTGTTGAGGGCAGGTCTCATGTCAGGTGTTCTTACCACAACAAAATAGAGAGTCAAGTGAAGGAATCTGGAAAGGGCATCCGGGCAGGAGAAGCAGCAGCAGTAAACACATGAAGATTAAACAGATGATAAATATTAAAGAGACTTGTTAATCAACAGTGCATATTACCAGAATATAAAGTGCAAGGCAAAAGATGAGGAAGCAGAAAGGTAGATTAAGGACCAGGCCCTTAAATGCCATGCAAAGGAACCTGGACTTTATGATATTCTATCAGTATAATTATATTCATTTATAAATTACACGTTTACTGTGTTATGTACATTCAGAAATAGACACATTTCAGTTAGCATAAGTGCACTTTTCGAAAGAATGAGATAAGGACAGGTATCTACTTTCTTTTCCCCCACATTCACAAAGACTCATCTGTGCGCTTATTGTGGTCACAGACTATTAGTGAAATAATGTGAAACTAGTAAACAGTATTATGTGGGAGAGTGGGAAGGTGTGATTTTTCAGTTATGCAGAGGTTCTGGCTGCAAAGTAGTATATTTATGGGGGGTAAAAGCAGAGACGGGAAGACCAGTGGAGAGGCTACTGTAACAGCCCAGGCAAGAAATGATGAGTCCTGAAATGGGGGGCAATTGGTAGGGATGAATAAGAAGGGATGGATTTACAAAAATTTTAAAGATAAAAATCGGTAGACCTGAGTAATTGATTAATATGGATGGTAAGGAAGAGGGAAATAGGAGAATGACTCCAAGAAAGATGGGTCATTTACTGAGATCAAGGACATAGGAACAAGTTCATGAGTTCCATTTTAAACCTCCCCATCTGCCCTGTCTAATACCCTAAGCATAACCCACATGTAGCCACTGAGCACTTGAAATGTGGGGAGTATAAATTGAGATGTACTGTAAATGTAAAATACACACTGAATTTCAAAGACTTGGATGACAAATGAATGTAAAATGTCATGAATAATTTTTATATTAATTAAATGTTAAAATATAACATTTTAGATATATTGAATTAAAGATATTACAAAAATTAACTTCATGCTGGTTTTTACTTTTTAAATTGGTGATTAGAAAATTAAAAATTACATGTGGCTTGCATGACATTTCTATTGGGCAGCAATGATGCTGAGTTTTACATGCCTATAGAACATCCGAATGGATATATTCAATAATTCAATATGTAAGTCGATAGCTTATGGGTGAGGTCACTTATGAACTTATTAGCATGTGTACCTTGCCAACCTCAGACAATTAGGTGTCCCTCCTTCCTTTTCAAATCCAAAGTCCTTATTATTATTATTTTTAAAGATAACAGCTCTATTGAAATATAATTCACATACCATAAACTTCATCTTTTTAAAGTAGACAATTCAGAGGTTTTAAGGGTTATGCAACCATCACTGCAATCGAATTTCTTCAGCATAATGGCAGTCACTCCTCACTCCCCATGCCCTTAGCAACCACTATTCTTTCTGTTTCTACAGATCTGCCTGTTCTTCAAAGTCAACTTTTCGAATTGAATTTTTCACTCCAGTGCTTCTGTTTCTGTATTCTTTGCCCTCTTCGAGCAAAGAATTCCATTCAGTGTTTTTTGGTTTTTGAAAATATACAACGTTAGCATAGAACCTGAATCCGATTGGGACTCCAGATCCAACTACTAATAATATCACCACTTAGATAGCTAATAAACTTCTTAAATGTCATATGTCTAAAACAAAACTCAATCCCTCCCCAAATCTACCCCTAACAACAGTAAATGTAAATGGCATCAATATTCGCCCCCAACTCTTCATACAAAAAAAATAATAAAAAACAAAAAACAAACCCAAGAGCCATCCTTCATTTCCCCTTTTTCTTCATTCACTCTATCAATAAATCCTGTTGTTTCTACCTCCAAAATTAACTCAGTTTTCCCTCATCTTCACTGCCAAACCACTGCTCCCTGATAGCCTGAAATTTCCTTGCTTCTGTTCTCATCTCTTTAGAATCTATTTTCCCCTCAGGAGCCAGTATAAATTAGATCATGTCATTTTTCTACTAAAAATCCGCCTTAGAATAGAAACCAAATTCCCTACTATGACCTACAAGGCCTTTTGGAGGTACAAAGCATTTAATGATCTGATCCCTGCCTATCTCTCCAGTCTCATCTCATATCACTCTGCCCTTCTCACTATCTCCAGGCCACTCTGATCCCCCAAACACGCTTGGTTTCTCATTGAGGAGCTTTGCATTTATCATTCCCTCTGCATAGAATCCCTAGATCCATGACCTCACCAGGCTATTTACATGCCTGACTTCTTTGCATTCAAATGTCATCTCCTTAGAGAGGGCTTCTCTAAGGTAGCCACCATTCTACCAGCCTTCCCATAATCCACAAACCATCTTTATTTTTTTGCATACCACCTATCAGTCTAAAATTATCTTATTTGTTTATTGTCCTCCATCCCCTATCAGCTCTTTAAGGGCAGAGACTTTTCTCTCCAATGCCTAGAACACAGCGATACTTAACAGATATTCAAAATATTTGTTGAATGAATGAATAACTTCATAAACAACAGTGAAGCAGTATAGATTTTAACTATACTGATTTTGATTATTAGTTTATTATAGTTTAGATTATATTACGTTATTTTAAAGTTTTAACTGTATTCCCAGAGAAAAAACACATTAAGATTAAATGAACATTAAGGAATAATGAAACACCATTGTGCTAAATCTTATTCGTTTAGGACAAGAATAAAGAAAAACACAGATAGGCTGCCATCACCACTTGTAGCACACCCAGGACCTCCTTCCCAAAGTAAAAAGGGGACCTGTTTGGAAGAGATGCATTTAGAAGATACCATTGGATTCTGTGCAAAGGTAAAAAGAGAAAGTGAACAAACTTCAGCATCTAAAACCCCAGGCAAGACCAGAAAAGGAGTGTTCACAGCTCCTTCTGTAAACTCTTTGAAAGGAAATCTAGAATCAGTGCACAAGGAAAAACTAATGAGAATTTTTCAATGGATCCTTCGCCCACCAAACAATATTTCTTCAGAAACCACCTTGCTCTTGCAAATGACATTGACCAAGGAACAGCTGTGTAAAAACATACTTAAAGTTGTATTGTCAAGCGGTAAGATGAGGATAAAAAGCTTGTATATATCTACATATACTGATGTAGAAATCCCTGAGAAAAACTAATTTAAATACTTACATGTAATACTAAATCAACCTATAAGGCATTGAAGAGATAAAGATTAATCTCGGGCTGAGAGCTGGCTTTCAAGGATGGCTCTTGGGAGAAGGGAAACAAAGACTTTTCATGGCATTACAGAAAAACATAATAAAATAAGAGGAAAATAAAGATTTGTAAGAACAACAGCAACAAAAAACCACATGTAGCAATCTTTGTGGTTTGATGGGGGGGGGAGAATTCATTACAGAAAAGTTATGAGAATAATAAAAAGCACTAGAAAAAAAGTCACAGCACCAGATGCAGAAAGGAAAAGTTGAGACAATGGATATACCAGCAAATTTAATCTAGCACTTTGACATGTGGTCTTTAGCAGTCTCTCTCTTATGAAGGAGTGTGTAAAGAAAATCTTGTATTTATACTGTTTGTCGTAGATAGATGCCAGCAATCATAGCTAACAAATAGTCCAATTTTAAGGACTTAAACACTGCTAAATACATCTGTAAGAACTTGTACTGCTATCCTTCCCAAGGGTAAACACAAAGACCAGTATGAGCTGGAAAGAGGAATTTCCATTAGAAACAACAGAACATTTTACCTCATATTTCTATATGATACAGCAGTTCCTCAAACATGATTTTATGTGTTCAAAATAGTTGAGAACCAAAAAGCAAGAAACAAAGGCCACCAAGGAACTAAAGCAGAGCCCGTATAAATGCAAGAACACACACATTTTTAATATAGAGCCTCAAGGTCCTTTTTTCTTTTCCTTACTCAGAGCCTATTCACTTTTATTTTAGACTGAATTCTAACACAATTGGCCATCTAATCTCTCAGTGCACAGTAAGTCAGAGATAGTAAACTGAAAAAACAGAAAAGACAGAAAACTATTATAATTGAGAGCAGATGAAAAGACAAAGAAACATCACTGAAAATAGAAATTAAAAAAAATCTAAGACTCAAAATTAAATTTAAAAAGCAAAACTTGCAAGGTTTTATTTCAAATAGTAACGATCTTATAGAATTTAACTGCCTCTAAGATTATGCCTCTTATTTTAACAATGCAGCATTAACGTCATACCCAGTATGGTGGCTTACACGAACTACTGAACTTAAGTTCAAATAATGACCATAAAGTGACAGTTTTTAATACTGTAATTTCTCAGTAGGTATTTACATTTTTTTCAACAGACCCCAGGTGATTGTGATATATACAGAAAATTGAGAAACGCTGTCCTAACCGTCTAAGAAAATGTTATATTATACTCGATATATTATTTAAGAAAGCGAAAATTTACTATTATCTTAAATGTGTTCACTAAAACTTGTTTTTAAACTTTGGGCATGTTGAGGTAATGTGGGGTACGACGCACTGTGTCTTCCAAAAGGAGGGAGGAGGCTAAATGACATACTACCACTAGCCAATCTACTAATAGAATAATTTCTTTTAAAACCATATAAATATGATAAATTTATATATTGATAAGTGAAGCAGAATATTCAGTGTGGTATGAAATAATGGTAGAAACTCAATAAAGTTAAAGTTATGTGAAGAAAAGCATGTTACTAACTCAAACTAGAGTCTGAGAACCAAACCATCTATGCAGTAGCATCTCCCAAACAAAAAAAAACCTCAGAATTATACTTACCTTTCTGAAAAATCAGAGTCTATAAATTCTCTAGACCGTTTTCTATCACTGAAAAAAAAAGGGAGTATAAAAAGAACACATATATAAACAATTTTATTTCATGAATAATTATAACTTGTCTAATTCCACAGTGACATAACCAAGCGCAAAAGCTAATATAAAAGATGTGTCCATAAAATAAAAACTTGAATTTTATCAAAAGACCAAGAAATCACAACGTAATCACTAAGTGTGAGATACACACGAATTTTTAGGGAGAAAGATACTATAGATTTACAAAGGAGAAGGCACAGAAACATATCATTTACTCTGGAATGGCTGACTATGAAAACACTAGACAATCAGACCACCCCAATGTAAAGCTTGGCTCAGGATGAAAATATCAAAACCCTGGTCGTCTCCAAATGTGCAGAAACTACAGGCTTGGCTTGGCTTTCATGTTAAAATCTCTTGAGGCTATGTGGAAATCCAAGGTAACTTTTACATTTACATGAGAATGTTCATAGGAATGACTTGAGATCATGGAGCTACATGTAGGTGATTCTGTTATTTCATCTCATTTGATAATGTTAAAGTATGCACACATATGAAACTCTTCTGTCTCTATTGTATGTAATATATATGTGTGTGTGCACATGTGTGTATGTAGAGGAATATGTATATGGCTTAAAACACTTTGCCAAGATAACTTTATTAATTTGTTTACTATCCTTGAAGCAAAGAGATTCTTAACTAACATTTATTGCCTGCTTGCTAAACTCACATAGTTCTAAGTTAAAGATAGAACTAGCAATGCAGTATACCACAATTTAAGTAACTTCTAAAGTGACAGACTGAAGTTCTCAGTCATTAATTTTACTATTTTTTTCTTTTATGGAAAGATGAGATATGAAAATGATAAGCAATGGAGAAAAGCTGGGTAAAAATGTATTTTATAGCAAAGATGAAATATGAAGGTATATTGATTTAATTGCCCAGTGTTTCAAAAGAACCAAGAGAAAACTCAACGAAAATTTTAATATACTTGGCCTCTCTTTCCTAGTTCCTTTCTGGTTTTTAAGGAAAGAAGAATTCATGGGGGAAATTCTGAGTATAGCCAATACAATATATAACTCTTTTCTTATGTTTGTTAAAACAATATATAGTTTTGACATCTCCAAAAAAACTAAGTGTCATAATCATAAAAAGTAGTTCTCTTTCAGGGTTGGAAAAAATCAGAAGATCCAGTCAGGTACAAGTTATTACACTGTTCTTTATTTTCAAATGGTTGTAGCTTGAATGGTTTATATCAAAGACATAAAGTAAAATAAAATAGGTGATTTTGAAGGAAACACATCAGTTTTTAAGGACTAGAGTAATATAAAGTAAGAACAGAAGACAACATCATGAAGAATAAAGGTCAAAACTTTTTTCTTTAAAGTTTTAAAAATGTAAGTTGTAACAACACTCTTACCCTGGGACCCAGCCAGTAGTGTCTGCTATGTGTGTCTGAGTAACCATTGCTGGTGCAGGGGTATATGGACTCCCAATCAGAACACTTCCTGAACTGGTTAGTCTCTGTGGTGTGCTTATAATCTGTAAAGTTGAGACAAAGAAAATAATATTCTTAGTTATTAAAAAAAATCTATGGGCACAAAATAATGTTGACTGCTAACCTACATACAAGGAGGAAACTATTGCCAAAAATGCACTCAATATTAATCATCTAAAATATAAGCGGCAATACCTTTGATTCATATATATCCTAGGATCTTAAAGCATAGTATCTTGAATACTGACATCAGGTCATAATGCAGGTTTCAGCAAGTGAAGAGCAATTTGGAAGGATTAAGTTGGCAACTGACAATGTTTTAAAAAAAAAAAAAATAAATAAATAAATAAAAAGCTTTCTTTGAAATTACAGAACCTAAATCCAGTCAAGCTTGGTTTATCAGAACTGAGGTAACAACAAATTAGATCTTCACAGTCCAAAATATATGCAAAGACATTATACTAATTATTAATTATACAAATAATTTGGATAGTATGTAATTTTATCTAATATTTTAAAAATTACTTCCTTATGTCATTAAATATTCTTCCAAGACATTTTAAAGACAGTAAAACATTCTCTCATGTGAATTTATTATTCCCTGTTAGATATATATGGATATTCAATTATTAAATATTACAAACATGTTGCGATTAACATTTTTATACAATGACCTTGGCCTTAATTTCTATTTCCTAAGGATAGACTCCAGAAAAGGAATTAATGCAACTAAGGATATGGACTTTTAAAAAAAGTTTCTTGGTATGTGTTACCAAATTGCTTTCCAGGTCTTATAATTTTCATCGATAAACTGAACATGTCTTTTTCCAAAAATGTTTATAATAATTAATACAAAAACAATTCAGAACTCTAGTATTTTTAAAAGTATTTTCATCAAGAAAATAAGGGAATGTATACTCCAATGAATGGGAGAATTAATGAAACAAGATTGTCTCTATATGAATAATTGTTGAAGGAGTTGCTGGGTACACAGAGGTTCTCTCTATTTTTGTATACTTTCAAAAATGTTCATAATGGTAAGGTTTTGTTTAAGTCTCAATCGAGAGAAAAGCATCTATGTGTGCATATAATTTTTAAATGACAGCTCTTAAAAAAATAGCTATATTTCTACTGTCTTATGTAGTTCAAAATGCTAATTAATTATTGTCTCCCTGAACAAATGAAACTTATTTCTGCAGCCAGGAGCTAAGTTGAGTCATAAAGTTAGCTGCTAACTTGCTCCATACTGAACCAAATAGAAGGATTCATCTGCATTTCAAACTCAGTTCAGAGTTAGTAAAGTCTACTCAACATTTCTATTCATTTACTAAATATTTAAGAATTTTAGTTACCTTCTGTTTGTGTTTGGCATTATGCCATTTTAGGGCTAGGGGGATATTACTATACACAAATGTCTAAGAAATAATTTTAGTAAGTTAATTCGATAGTTAAAGAAATAAAAACAGAAGACAATAAACACTGACGTATGTCTGGAGAATTCTGATTCTCTACAATATGCCAAGGACTACAAGACATTTATTGAGAAGTTTGCCTGATAGAAAAATATGAATACTAGACAATGTGTTTGGACTTCCTACCTCTTCATGCATCCCATCCCACCTCCATGCCTCTATTTCAATATAAAATCTTTAAGGATAGAGAGAATGTTTGCAGGGCCTAGCACAATGCTCATAGGAAAGGCACAATAAATATTTACTGAACTGAGACAGAAGACTCAACTTGATGAAAAAAAAAAAAAGCTTCTCTGTTCAATGACAGAATTACATAAAATTCAGTAAGAAAATACTCTACAATATAAAGGACATAGTTTTCACCAATCACTACAACACACATTCAAATGTTCTCTATCATGGTGACCCTGGGTGTGACAGCTTAAGAAGGAAAAGTTGAGTATTTCATCAATTTCTGGTCTATTCTATTCCTACAGCAGGAGTCTCCACAAAGTAATTCTAAGTGTTTCAATTTACCCTTGAAACAGACTGCATTACTTGTGCAGTATTATCACTAAGTTCTTTTTCTTTAGCTTTTATAGTAGCCTATAGCCTCAGTTTTATCTCATTTAAAGGGATCTGTAAAAGAAAAAAAAAAGAAAGTTGGAAGAGAAACAGGACATAGGAAAAAAATGGTTACCATTATTGAGAGTGACTGTGGAAATGAATTGCTGCTATGTTCAATTTATTTTTTCTTTCTCTACGTAAGATTTTTAGCTGATATTCCTTTCTGATCTGAGAGTGATTAGCAATACTCTGTTCCCTTCTCTTAGCATAAGGCCTGGTACATAGTAAGTCCTTAATAAACATTTCCTGAATGAACAAATTGGAGAGATGCTAGACTTGAATTGGAAAAATAAATTAGAAGTTCACGTGAGATGCAGTGAGTTCTTAAAACTAGGACAATGACAGTTGAGTCTTAAGAAAGAAAACCCAAGGAAAAGTCAACAGAACTTGATAAACCACTGAATATAGGAAAACTATATAAGTGTTGAGTCAGACATCCTTTATAAAACTGAAGCTTAATTTTAAAATCCCAAATTAAAATGAGAGGTAATTAGAGGCAATTATTTCTAATATTCAGTTGATCTGATAAGGAAAATGAATGTTTATCTTAAATTTCAGTCTTCTGCCCTCTTAAAAAAACCAGACAATCTTAATTTCAATGTAATTATGTGGTTTCTTTGACAATAGATTACAGTTAGGCTATAAAAATCACATAACAATTGAATCTCATGCTAGAGATTTTTCTGCCCTCAATCAATGTATCTTATGTACTACTGCCATCTACAGTGAGAAAAGCCAAAAGAAGATCTATATTCAGAAGAAAAAAAGAATCTATAATTGTAACATGTTAAAGGATTTCATCACAACAAAATTTTAGTTTTCAGTGTAAGAAATATACGGTTTTTAATTATATTAAAATAAAGATATTCATGAGATTATCTCATCTATATACACAGATATCTTTAAGGAAAGGCAAGTATCCCAAACTAAAACAGTTACTGCTACTTTCTATTACCCAGAAAACAATTTTTTTTTCCCTTGGGGCCCTCTGAAATTTTTATCTACCCTTAAGATTTGGCTTCAAAGAGACATGTGAAATTTAAATTTGCTTTAATATGCAAATGAATGGGGTTTTATTCAAGAATTTTCTAACTAAACAAATATTTTTTTAAAACCATAGATGAGAAATCGAAGGTGAGGGGTCAATGTTCAAAAGAGGCAAGCAGGAGGAACAGGGAGAAATGGTTCTAATTGAGGTTGTACAACAATTAGTAAATCAAAAAGGAAACTCTGATTCCTGCCCAGGATCTCAGACTGCAAAAGCACCTCAGAATTAGGGAGACAAATAAAAGCCTTGGGCTGGCCTGGTGAAAGGAGAGTCCCAAGTCTCCTCTTCTGACCTTTTTTTGCTGACTCTGAGGTTTGCAGTACTTGGATAAGTAGTATACCTCATTACTTACCATGGTCAGAACTGAGGTGTATAAAGGCTTTCATGTACATTAGTTCGAATTGACAACAGAAAGAGAAATTATGTTTCCAAAAGAGAAATTCAAATTTACCATAGCAGCATCACTACAATACCAATAGGAAATAGTCTCTCAAAACAGAGGAGTACTGTAAGGGTCACACTCATAAGAGTTCGGGTATGTTTGTTTAATTTTGGTGTTTATATAATTACATTTTAAAATACAGACTTTAAAGTGAGGAGCCTTATCTAATTTACACCTACCGTAGTGGCTGGTAAGGGGCAAATGCTTAGCAAATGTTTTAAAATATACCTGAAACTACCTTGAAATGGGAACACTTACCTGAGCTTAAATCTCTGTGAAGTCTGGAGCTAGATTACATTCTTCAAATAGTTACAGTAAATTGTGTAAGAACTCTGGCTTGAATTCTATAGATAATTAACAATCCTCAAGCGATCAGAGAAAATATCATGTCTTGAAGACTTTCTGGAGCCATTAAGTATGTTAAAAGATATTTTTGTCTAAATAATTTTATGTTTAATTTAACACAGCCCACAGTACTGCATATTAAGGGCAAATTTCATCCTTACTGCCCTATAGATGAGAACACCTAAGCACTGACAATGAAGAGTTATTGTTCAAATGTTTATGTACTTTTGCTAATGGTGGATGAAGCCATTTAAATTAGTTATATAGTTTTTAGAGTAGTTGCATGCAACTTTATAAATAAGGCTTTCTAAAACAGTACTATGCACTTCAGGCTCTAGCATAATTAAGGAAATTCCTTCAGAGAAACAGTTAAATATTTCCCATTTCATCCATTATTTCTACTATTAAAGATTAAAATGAATTGGCATGTTGTTTTCCCCAAATGTCCTTTAATCAAAGAGCTTCAAATTCATAGTTCCAGATATAAATTAACTAATGGGTCATGTTCGATTTATATGAGAGTACATAGTTTAGGGATAAGGGAGAAAAGGAAGAGAACATAAAAACAACAGATTTCAAATCAATTTAATTAAATAACTAAAAACAAGAAAAGCCTCACACAGGGCACAAAAACCTTAATATTATACATCCAGAATCCACAGAGTCAAATATGCGAAAATTAAACATTGAACAGCATGAGGCCTTTTTCTCAAGACTTAATCGGATACATTGAAATAAAAACAAAACTTTTTAAAAACTGATTAAGAGATTAATATTAGAATATTTGACCAAACATCTTTGGAACAATTATCTTTACATTATTAGTCTTACCTACTAAGCAAAGTTTCAAATTCTAATATTTGATGATTTTCTTACCATTTGGGGTCCAACATTCACATTTATTGGTTCTAAGGTTTTTGGTAAAATCTTTGTTGGTGAGTTGGTATTGGCAATTGGAAATGCAACAAATGAAATGTTACCTGAAATGATATCAAAACACTAGGTTAAAGTTCTGCAATATCAAGGCCATCTTCTAATCCCATGGTCTTAACCTCAGTTTTGCTTATGTAATTTTACAACAATCTTAATAAGTAAATTAGAAACAAGAAGACTTATTGAAAAGCCATACCAACAACTGCTTTTTATAGTGAATATAATTAGTTCTGCTGAACAGGAAATCTTTAAGTAAATAATTCAGTCTATCTGACGATTAACTACTGGACTTTTAGTTGATTTTCAGAAGAAGAAATATTTAGAGAATACATAATGCAAAGCATAGTTTATACCAGAGTTAAGAAATCCTGTTATATCTTTATCAGATATCATAGAACAAAAAAAAAATGTATGAAGTAGAACATGAAATAAAATAAATATATATTAGAATTTCTTTATTGTATAATAAAAAAAATTTATACTAAAAGATAATATGTTTCAAAATGTTGAGTTGGTAGTTTTTTGAGGTTTTATTATAATAGAAAAAAATGTGATGTTACCTAGGTTAATAATGTTAGAAATTGTGGGATCTGTATAGTGTTTTCAAGTGATTTTGACACTTTCAATTTTAAATTAAGTGGCAAAGTACCACCCCCAAAATGAAAAGCCAACCAATAATCTTCTGAACTACCGTATTGACTACTTAACTCTTCCAAGACAAATTTCAGATGACCAACATTGCTCTTAGAAAGTAATAATGTTACCTAGTAAAACAAAGGACATCATCCAGGAAGTGTGTAATGGAGAGTTAATATTGAAACCAGGGGAAAAAAACATTTAAGAGCAGGACTAGAAAGACAGTCTCCTTCCTCAGATATCCCTTCCCTTAGCTCTTTCAAAGCTCAATAAGGCCTCAAACCCAAATCTGCTTCTTTTTCATGTTCTCAATCTTGGTATACAACTGAGCCTTGGTATATGATCATCGTCCACCCAGTGACCCAATCCAGAAGTTATCAACCCCCTTCTTATTCAACTGACCACCATATCCTACTTATCTCCTTACCCTGGTTCCTTTATGCCATTGGCACTTCTTTAATTGGAAACTTTATCAAATCTGGTTTGAATGTAGTTACCATGTTCAGATAATTTTCAGAATTATCTGAAAAGCAATAAAAAATACCTAAGTCCTACCCCCTGAGCTGCTGATATAATTGGTGTGGAGTCAACGTGGGCATTAGACTGTTAAAAATTCTCCAGATGGTTCCAACGTGTAGCCAGGGCTGGGCACCATTGATCTAACTGGATATTCTTTCTACTTCAAATAGCTCTCCCAGCCCCTGCACACATCTATAACAAACCAGTCTTTCAACTGGCAAAAATGTTCTGGACACTCCCCTACTTAAGGCCTTCAAAGACTTCACACTTACTAAATGCCTTTCAGACTCCTCAACGTGGCACAAAGGTCCTGCTTGGAGATCTCTCTGCTCGCTGCCTCCCTTCCCAGCTTCATCTTCAGCTTCTGACTCCACATGCACTCTACACTCCAGTCGCATGAAATGCTGTCCAATTCCAGAAAGGCCCCAGTTCAACCTCCCTGGCTTCGGTGTATACACCTTTCCTTCTGGTGAGACGTCTCTCTGCTGGGACGATAGTCTCTCTCTCTACTTTCTAGTACTTCGAAATGCGATTTCAAACCATTTTCTGCTTAAACAACAACAGTGTGAAATATATTACTACCGACTCCATTTTACATATGAAGAAATTGAGGTAGAGTGAGGTTAAATGACCTGTACAAGTTCCCATAGCTAGTGAGGGCCATGGCTCCACCTCTAAAGCCTGTACTTTATGTGTCACCTCCTTAAAAGCTGTCCCCCGCCTCTATGGTTTAGGTCCTGGATGCTCTTCTTCTGCTTTCCATAAAATCTATTATCATTTACTTGTAATTCTACTCTAAGTAGGCTATGCCTCTCAGCTTTGTAGCCTAGTACCTGGTTTAGTCCCTGGCACAAAACAAGTGCACAAAACTATACAGACAGACTAATTAGCATAGATTACCTTTCCTAATCTGGATGCCATATTTCCTAATGCAGCCTAAACTGTATCTCTTCTCATTCTGTAACAGGTATCATAATTTATATTAAGTTTGAAATAAGTTTAAATACTAGGTCCTTTGTTTACTATTTTTGAAACATGATTGAACATCCATTATGAAATAGTTTTCTTAATCTGTAACTGTACAACTGATTTTTTTAATGACTGCATAATTTAACAATTGCTAAAGATTAAGGTTATTATCAAAACTCCCCAATATGGTTATTCACCTACTTAAGAATCCACCTAATTGGAGAATAATCATCTATGATTTTAGGGGGAGAAACAGCTATGTAGTTGACAGACACGTGCTATAAACACAGTCCCCGGTGGGAGAGGAACACACCACAGACTCATGTGAAGAAGAGCATAGCCCTGAAAAAGTCTGGCTCTCAGATGGTTTTTAAAAATGACCTTAATGCTGCTGAATGTTTAAGATGAGAGATCATCTCTGATACACTGTGTTAGAACAAAAGTCAAAAACTTGCCAAAAAATCCCCCCCAAAACAGTGAAGCAAACACAAAAAGATAATTAAGGTTAGGGAACAGGTTGATCCTAATTTTAAACCTAACACTAAAGGAAAATTAAGAATATAAAACTTTTGTCAAAAATTAAAAAAGAAACATTGAAGCTAGATCTGTCCTGCCACTTAATACCAAAAGAATTTAGAGGGAACTTAATAAATGTGACAAATTGATTCTAAAATGTATCTGGAAGACTAAAGGCAGAGAACTGCCAAGAACATTTTTAGAAAAGGAATAATGAGGAAGAGGGAACTTTAGGCTACCAGATTTCAAAATCATTACATAGTGAGAGTGATTGAAATAATGTGATACTGGCTAAGAAGCAGATAAAGAAACTGACAAAACAGAAATTAAAGTCCAGGAATTAATTTATATATGAAAATTCTATATATCATAAAGGTAGCATTTCAAATCAATGGGGAAAGAATGGATTACTTAAAAATGTCATTGAGATAAGAAATTTTCCCTTTGGATAAAAGAAACCTAGATTTCAATTTCTCATCTGTGCAAAAATAATTCCAGAAAGAACAAATATTTAAGTATAAAAATAAAACCCATAAAAGTATTAGAAGAAATGTAATTTTTTTTGTTATATAATTTGGGGATGAGGAAGGCCCTTCCAAGCATGTTACAGAATTTAGAAATCTTAAGTAAAAACAGAGGGATAGATTTGACTACCTAAAAGTAAATATTTGCTAAGTAGCATAAGCCCCAATACACTTAAAAGACAAATATCAGAGTCGGTAAACAAATTTGCGACACACGGGTCATTATCCTTAAAAACATTTTATTTACTTAACTTCCCACTTATAAGTCAATATAAAAATAAGCTGAGTACAGGAAGAAATATGTCAGTGATCACATGAAAAGATGCTTAATTTTAATAATGAAAAAAAAAACCACTTAAAGAAAAAGAAACCTTTTCATCTTCCAGATTGATAAAGATTAAAAAGTCTGATAATGCCTGAGTTGGTAAAGACGTGGCAAACCGGGTATATTTTTTAAATATTTACTAGGCACCTACTACATGTACGTCAAATACTAATGCTAAGCACTACGGATACTCAGTGCAAGTGACACTGTCCCCTGCACTCAAAGAGGTAACATATTCTGTCAGTGGAGAGAGCACTGGAGAGCCCGTCTGGAGGGTGGTCTGATAGTATCATCAGAGGAGTAATGGAACTGTGTGTTAGAGTACAAAATTTTAAAAAGTGTTTTAAAAACAATTGCATGCATTTTAAAACCTCTTTTCACATCAACAAATATCCTTTCAACTACCCTCCATGGCCTAAGTGGCAATTGGATCCCTGGCCTCTGCAACAACATCACAATTAATAACGTGTATACCCTCTGACCAGCAATTCCTCTGCAAGATATATAGCATAATAAACTAAGCAGATAAGAACAATTAAACGTGTCCTAGAATTGCAACATCGTGGATAAAAGCAAAAACCTGGAAACATTTAAAACCTGGATTTTAAATGTTTAAACATATTTTGGTGCATGTATATGATGCAATATTATACATTCCACCCCCATACAAGTATGTATTGCCATCAAAAACTGTTCTCATTATAAGAGAATATGATTAATATGATTCTATTTACCCTAAAAACTACATATACACATAAATTTATACATGCGTAAAGTCTGGCAAGATAACAAATTTAATAGAGGTTAGCTCTGGTAAGTACTATGGAGAAATGCTGTTTTATACATTTTTATTATTGAAAAAACATTTTATGAACATGCATTCGCTTGTTTTATAATTTAAAAAGCAACTGCCAATCTGAAGAAAAGGGAGAAAGTAAAAAATCAGCCACAGATGCTGAAATAAGATGATCTATAAATGGGGTATGTGTTTTTTCAATTAGTAAAAATGAACTCTGCTTTAGAAGCAGTTAAAGGGGTTCCACTGGGATTTCAATAATTAATGTCCAGAAATAAAAGCCATGTATGTATTAAGATAAAATTTACTTTCATCAAATCAACTGGGTTCAGCAGCATAAATATAATTTTTTTTTTTTTTTTTTACCTAAAAGGACCTATTTAAACAGGTTATAAACATCCAGTTTCCTGAAATTTCAGTCAGGTTAAGAGAAGTAAACCAAACTAAGTCTAAACAATTTTTCATAAGTATCTGGCCTTAATTCCTAGCCTCTTAGCAACAGGGGCCTGACACTGTCCCGAAGCCAATTCCTAGCACTTGATGCATTTACTAAAAACAAAATTTTAAGATAAGCCTGGATTTTGGTTCTCACAATTCCCTGAATTAACTAAATGAGATCAATCACCTAGGAAAGTGGCTAAGAAATATAGCTAAAACCTTATGCCAAATCTTGACACAGGAACAAAACTTTGGCTCAAATTTTTTATTTCAATTTCTTGAGTAAATGGAATCTTTCTGTTTTTCATTATAATTGTCTAGACATCAAAGATTGCTTTCACTCATAATTCTTTAGGGGTTCCAGTTATAGTTAATTATCTTCAATATGTGCAATTAAAATGAAAAAATTCAGTCAAATAATTGTGATTTGTCTACATGATGCCAGTATGTTGTTTTCGCAGCACTGACTTTCTGGGGAAAAAATTTGGTTTTTTGCCTGAATTAGCTTTTGGAAAAACCTTCTTAACCCAAGCTTGTATTACATCCTCTTAGAAGAACCAAATTAGTAACTAACTGCAAGAAAGAATACGCCTATTTTATGGGCTGATAAATATGTCAAAGCAGAAGTAGTGGTATATCCCATATATACAGGGTCCAACTTCACAGGACAAGCTAACCTACTGCCCTAAATAAAAGTTTTAAAAGGACCAAGATTGTGGTGGTGTATGTGTTTGTCAAACATAATTCTATTTCATGTAAATTATACCTTAATAAAAAAATGATGGGATGTGACCCAGACAATTTTATATTTATTAGTAAGAGACTAATTATAGATTATACAATGCTCTTGCTTTTCTTCTTCTGTTACTTCAATTGGGACTATTTTTTTTAAGTTTATTTTTTAAACAGGTAGTTCATGTATTTGTCTAAATTACAGCCTTCCAGCTACTGTCTCTTCTAAGTCTCCTGTATCACCACAATCTTTCCCTCTCTGCCAGCTCATTCTCATCGGCAATAAACATGCATTATTTCTTTCATCTAAAAAGCCAACACAAGACCCAATAATTTTTCTTAACTATGCATAGTTCTCTGGCTACCAACTCATCATTTCTATTGCCTTCTATAGCAAAGCACAAAATCTGTCAACATTTGCTGTCCCACTTTTCCATTGTGTGTTGTTGTTTTTTTTAACCCACTCCCATTTCTTCCCCACAACTTCACTGAAATAGCTCTTCTCAAGATCATCTCCATGTTGTTAAATCCAATGGTCAATTCTTGGCTTTCAACTTACTTTAACCTATCAGCCATATTTGACATTAAAAAAAAAAATCGCACCTTCTTTTGAAACACTCTTCACCTGACATCCAAACCATTATTCTTTATTGGTTCTCCTAACTCACTGGCTTCTCCTTCTCAGTCTTGATTGCTGGCTCCTCCTATAATAATATTCAGGGCTCTTTAGTTTGGCCCTCCATCTCTTGCCTGTCGACTCTTCCTCACTAGGTGATCTGATAGTTTCCACTACATACATTTCTCCAGATTAAACCTCTCTCATGAACTTTAGATGTATCCAGCTGTCATTTCTCATTAACTCCATTTTGATGTTTCATAGGTATCTCAATCTTAGCACACCAAAATCTAACTCCTGACTGCTCCCCATTCCACCCAAAAACCTCCTTCTCCCTTCTTTTCATTTCAGTAAATATCAACTCCATTCTTCAACTGTTCAGACCAAAAAAGATCATTGCTGACTTCTCCCTTTCTCTTATATCTTACATTCAATCCATTAATAAATCCTGTTGGCTCTATCTTTAAAATATATCCTGAATAGAACCACTCTCACCCACCCCACTCTACTGCTATTACTCTGGTCCAAGTCACCATCTCTTGATTAAATAACAGCAATATCTTCCTGATTTATCAACCTGCTTCTGCACTGCCCCCACCCCAACTCTATCGCCATGCTGTCCAATTTGGAGTCACTAGACACATGTGGCTATTAAGCACTTGAAACGTGGTTAGTGTAACTGAGAGCCTGAATTTTAAATTTATTTAATCTTCATTTAAATTTAAAAACTGAAGCAGTATAAAATATTTTCCCATTAAGTGCAGCTTTATTGTTTCGGTAGTACTATATAAAATCTATTATTAAAATTAATTTTACCTGTTTCTTTTTAACTTTCTAAATGTGGCTATTAGAAAATTTTAAAGTATGTAAATGGTTCATATTATGCTAGTGAACAGCACTGTTCTATCCCCTACACAGCAGAGTAATCCTATGTAGAACAATTCTCTTCAAAACCCTCTTGGCTTTGTATCTGTCAGCATAAGTCCTCGTGATGGTTTACAGAGCCCTTTGTCACCTGTACCACTCCACTGTGACCTCACGACCTGTCAATTTCCCTCCACTTCATTTCATAACATTCACAGAGACTTTTTTGCTGTTCCTCAAAACATGCCAAGCAGATTTCTGCCTTAAAGCCTTTGTTCTTTTAGTTTCTTCTGCCTGTAACTTTCTTCCCCCAGAAAACCTATGTGCCTAATTCCCCAGCTTCCTTCTAGTCTCTGCTCAGTCATCACTGCATCAGAGATTCTTGACCAGCCTATATCAGCACTTCCTAACTTACTATGATTTTTCACCATAGTAAGGCGGATCTCATAGATAGCATGGGTTCAGTTCCAAATCACCACAATAAAGCGAATATCACAATAAAGTGCATCGTAATATTTTGCTGGTGGAGGGTCTTGCCTTTGATTTGCAAAACATGTAACATCTGTGAAGTTCAATAAAGCAAAGAACAATAAAATGAGGTATGCCTGTACTTATCTCAATATGATATATTGCATATTTATATTTACTTGTGTATGTAATTATTATTTGTCCCTGGCCTACCCACTCTCAGAATGTTAAACTCTACAGGGACAGAGGCTTTGTTATCTCATTCATTGCCACAGCTCTAGCACCTAGCAACGTGCTTAGGACACAACAGAGTTCAACAAACATTTCTAGGTGAATGAATGAATGAATGGAATGAATGTATGTTTGATGGAAGGATCTGATATAAATTCATGAGACAAGAGTATATAGTGAACACTAAGTCTCATCCCATCCCCAACCACACCTATCCCATTCCTTTCTCTAGTGACAGCTACTGATGCCAGTTCATATATAACTTCCCAGAAATATTCTAGACATACATATATTTGAATAAATATCCTTTTTTCCCTTACACATATGGTTGAATACTCTCAGTTTGTACACTGCCTTTTCCTCACTTAATACTGTATCTGTCTTAGATGTCTTTCCATACTTGAATATGTAGTTTGCCTCAATATTTACTTTGTTAGCTACATAGTATGGCTATAGCAGTTTAATTATTGAGTCCCTTAGTAATGGAAAGCTTTTGGTATTACAAACATTTTTAATAGTAAAACCTTCTATTACTACAAATAATACTGCAATGATTACACATATGTCTTCACACACACGGGCTGTACCAACTTCCCTTTCTTTCAGAAATGTATGAAAATGTCTATTTCCACATAGCCTTACCAATTCAGTGTTATCAAATTTTATTTCTACCAAATTTTAGGTTAAAATAGTATTTGATTTTGATTCTATTTTAGTTTTATTATTATGAATAAGGCTGGCTTGTTTTAAGTCATCTAAATTTTCCTTCCTGAGAATTATGTCAATCTTTCTATTGGCTGGTGATTTTTTTAATTGGTAGATCCTCTTTAAATTATGAAGGAGAAAGTGTGTTCGCTTTGGCTGCACTTATACTAGAACTGGAACGATACAGAGAAGATTAGTATGGCCCCTGCGCAAGGATGACATGCAAACTGGTGAAGTGCTCCATACTTAAAATAATAATAATAATAGTAATAATAATGAAGGAAAAAGTATATTCTTTGTTATACATGCTGCAAATATGTTTACCAATTTGGTATTTGTCTTTTGCTTTTATATGATTTTCTCTGCACATTAAAACAAAGTAGTCAATTTATTCCTTTTATGACTTTTACATCATATGTAAAAATGTCTATATATTTAAATATAAAAATAAAGGAGTCTATAGCTATGCCACCCTGAACATTCCCGACCTCGTCTGATCTAGGAAGCTAAGCAGGGTCAGGCCTGGTTAGTACTTGGATAGGAGACCATCTAGGAAGACCAGGTACTGTAGGTACGGAAGGAAGGAAAGAAGGGAGGGAGGGAAGGAGGGAGGGAGGAAAAAAAGAGTAACCGCCAAGTTTATCTTTCTTCCCTGCCCCAAAGATGTACATTATACATGAATATGCTATGTACATTTTATTTCCTTTCTAGGTTTAGTACTTCCTGTTGGATGCATTCTTTGAAATTAATTATCATTAGTTGTATACTAAAGAGTGTATTAAATATCCCCGTTTCCTTATAATACTTTAATGCCTTCATTTTAAATTTTATATCCTGGACCCAACTGGAATTTATTTGATGTGAGAAGTGAAAGATCCATTTTTCCCCCTCAGATGGCTAATTTTAATGAATAATCTACTCTCTCCCCCCCATTCTGATATGAGATGCTACCTTGGTCATTTTATTTATTTGGGTCAATTTATTGACTTTCTATTCTGCTCCACTGATCTGCTATTTATGTGACAGTATCAGATGCTCTATTTCATTCGTGATTAACCTTTCCACAAGAGAAGAAGCAGTCAGAAAGTGCCAAGCATGTCTGTTCACACTGCCCATTTAATCATTTGTTCGTAACTGTTGTAAAGGGCTATCGATTCCTTTCAAACTTATCACTCATGAAATCAAGTCATACACTGATTCTGGAAGAGGTCAATTCATTTTGCATAGAGGAAAGATTTCACAACCTTAAAACAGTATTTCTAATTTCGACCAACCATCTAGAAAGCAACATATGTCACTGAAAATAGAGTGGACTAGGGAGATATGATATAGATGGCTTGGAGAATATCTATCATCTTTATTGAGGGAAAAAACTCAGGCCCAATATGAAACACATATTAATAATTCATAATTAATTTGAAAAGATAGTATAACTAAAAATACCAGACCTATAGAAGATAAGTAAAATATAGCATATCCATGTATAATATGCACATCAAGATGGGGGGGGTAAAAGTAAATAAATAAACCAGTTACTCTGACTTTCTTCATTTTTGTGTTTAAACACACACAGATCTTTAAGTTTTCATTCTATTTATAGCTAGCTACTAGTATAGCTAATACCGTATGTTACCTACTTCACATTATAATTCTGTGATGTAATTTGTTGCATTTGCACTCAAACATGTTAACCAAACTTCCTAAGATTAAATTCAAAGGCTATCACCATTACTAAACTTTTTAACTTGAATGACCAAAACATCAATATAAATGGGAGGGGTGAGAAATAGAAGATAAAAGTTCATTTTATCTCCAAAGTGTAATGGTCAAAGTAACTTCTAGAACCTTCCTTTCTGTACTTGGTTTCAAAACCGAAATCAAACATCCTATAGTATATAGACACATAAGGGCACGAGATCTGAACTACACGTTTCCATATATCACAGGCAAGGAAGCAAAAGCCTGGATGTTTTTGCAGCTGTCACAATACAGGACTTCTAAGATTCCCACAAGTAGACCACCTAACCAGAATCTTCCCATGAATCAAAGAAAGGATCCTTGGAATGGCCATAACAAGAAATAGCATGATAGCCCTAAGGGCATACTCCTAAATGGGTCAATAAATCTTTTATGTCAATTTTTCCTACATACTTTCTGAGAGGATTAAATCTGTTCTCTGGGCTTTGATAAGCATTTTTACTTGGAGGACATCTTTTAAAACATTAGCAAGCTCCTTCTTTATCTGGCAACCAGAACCATAAATGCCCTGGATTCTTCAATTTGAAAGAAGAAGAAAAAAAAAATTCTTTCTCCATCTTCCCGCATGCCAGGATTTAAACAGTTCCTCTTCATTTCTTAAATGAACTCCTTAATTCAAGTTCTGGTATATGGACTATTATAATAATTTTCATTTAGTTCAAATCTCAAAGCTAAAAGATCTTAGAAATCATTTAATCCATTATCACTAAGTTTCCTTTGTAAGACTTTTCCCTTTCAATATTTTTTAAATGTCCATCCAAAAATATTTGTCTAATCTACAGATTTGATCCTGCTGTTTTTTTCACTGGTTTCTTTACCTTTAGTTAAAACACGTCATTTTGTTATTTTTCTATCACCTCAGTCAAGGAAACCTTTTAATTCTTAATTTTCTCATTTCTCTTCTACCTGCTTACTTAGAATTTCCCATTTTAGGACAATATATCTTCTGATTAATAATTGAATAACTTTACCTTTTGGCCTCAAACAGCTTGGTTCCCCCAACCCTTCAAATCAATTCTTCCCAAATGTGCCTGGTTATAAAATGCAGAGGAGGTGAGAAGAGTAGGAGAGAGGGGAGTGTGCCTCTTATTCAAAACACACATTCTTGGGTTCCACTAGACACCTACAGAATCAGAAGCTAGGTGGGAATGTGTATTTTGAACAAGTGCCTCAGATGATTCTTATCATCAGGCAAGACTGGGAAAGACTGCTTCAAGTTCCCCTTTTCTCTTTGTTCAAACTAAGGAAGTAATGGAGTCTAAGTAGATTCTTTCTATTACACTCATCTCCTTTTCATTTTAAAAAGAAAGGGTTGAGTGACTTATTTTTTCAGTCTCATATTCTTAAATGGTATATCTTTTCATGTTTTGCCTATTTTCAACCACTACTTTTAGCACCATCACCATAGTCAGGACACTCACCAGATGGCACACACATTGTTTGTACGCCCAGTAAGAGAGTGAGCTGAAAGCAGCACATTTTATCTTGTAAAAACAGCCACTGAGTGGCTAGAGTAGATCAAGGCAGCTGGGTGCAACCATGAGGATCAGAATTTATGAGTATTATAACACCCAAGGGCTCCTAATTGGAAATCTCATGAAGAAGCCCACAACCTCTCTGAGATGGTACCCTGCCTCAGACCGTGTTAATGAAGAAATCATTTTAAATTTACAATCAAGAGAGACATTTTTCTAATATTTGTAAAAGGTGTCAATCACTAAGGACAGATCTAGAATTACAAAGCTGTGTTCTTAAAATAAATTTAAAACTTTAGGACGCGAACTCAGAAAGATCAAAGACTCATGAATTAGTTTCACAGCCGTTCTTTCAATTTCTTAGCAAATAAAAAAGGGGATCACTGTATTCCATAATACGATGTTACGTAGCTCATTCAACACTGAGATGTTATCAATATTTTTATTTCAACATGTTCTACTTGAGAGCTATTATCAAAGCTAGATTTAATTCACATTGTGAAGAGCAAGAAATCTTAAACTTAGGCATCGATACTAACAAAATTTTTGTATTAAAATCTTATCCATTAAAGGATTTTACAAACTTTTATAAGTAGGTTCTACTGGGTCTACTTGGCAAACAGTAAGTGCTCAGTTAGCAGTCTCTTCATTTTTCTATCAGAGAAACTGCTAAGAGAGTTGCCAAACTTTGCAACACAAGTGAGCAGAGTGCCAAAAACTAAGCCTCCCTGCTGATGAACGCCAGCTTCAGAGTCAAGATCCAAAAGTTTATTTGAAAACTAGTTGCTTGAAATTTGGTAGAAAGAAATAATGTTAATACATGATAGGTTCCTGGATACATTCACACAACAGTTAACTCACAATATACTTAAGGTACAATACTCATACCTTTTTACCTGCTCCTAAATAATAATATAAAGGTTTTCTTTTCAGAAAAATATAGACATCAGACAAATCTTCCCTTTGACCTCCACCCCAGATATGAGAGATTTCCAGGTTGCCATGGTTTCTGATTGCATACACATATGAAAGGCAGAGAAAACATCTAAATCGGTCACTCTCTGGGTAAGTATTCTGATTTGGAGAACAATGAACAGGCAAGGTTCAGATTTCCTAGACCTCAATTTTGTGCTAGAAAGTTCATATATAAGGCAAGAAGAACCACAGAAGTCTTCTTTCAGTATATAGCTCTTAATCTGAAGGGTTAACAATCACATTTACTTCTGCATTGTTGTTGCTGATGCTGTTTTCTTTGTTAAATAACTTACTATCAATGCTTACATTTATAATCATAAGCGATATTCATTTTTTGATAACTATAATCTATGATGCTGTCACAGTTATATACCCCATGTGAGACCACCAACTTCTTTTAAGGACTGTCTAGTCCATCAAAGCGATATGTTTGGTTAAAATTGTAAAATTCCAAACTCATAGTTTATAAATCTGATTTAAACTCCACGTAAGTTATTTTACTTAAAGAGGAAAAAAAGCTTCACTGCTACATATTGCTATTCCTTAAAAAAGCAAAATACACACAGACCTATTTTAGAATATTTTAATTAAAACAATGACCTCAAAATCTGAAGCTTCTAAATTCTGTCATCATTATTTGAAGCAAAGAAAACCTTCAGGGCAGCCTATGAATCCCAGTTAAGAGCAAGAGAAAATTTTAACAATCTCCTTGAATGTTGATCTTTTCCAGTCTTCTCTTTAGACAAACTGAATGAACATTTAGAAAACCATTTAATATTTTTGCTCCATACATAAATTCTGAACTATGGTTCAAAGAATTTTTTGGCTTTAACTTATTACTACTAATTTTACAGTGTAAGGTTTGGCAAATTTTTAATTACATCTGGCACACTGGTTTTACAAGAGTTAACTTTTAAGAAATTGCATAAAGATTAATGTGTACTAAATGTATACTTTCCAAGAGCACAGAACTTCTCTTCATGTTATTAGTACAAGGAAAGGTTTTTACTTTACTCATTATGAATTCCACAAATCCAAAATTTTTAAATTTTGATTGCTCTTATTGCATGCATACTGCTTCCAAGCTCTTCCATCCTACTCTTTTGAGTAGATAAACATTCTTCTCTTTCCATTAGCAACCAACTTTAAGCTATCTTTCCTTTTAAAAGCAAACTGTAATACAGCATTTCAAGTAAATTCAAAATATTTCTCTCACATTTCTTATTCAAAGATCTTTTGAAATAAATTTCATGCTTCTCATTAAAGATAGAATGATCTATCACATATGCAAATGATGTTTCATATTGCAATTACATTTTGAGCCTTAGTACCTATTGTGCAATTACAAACTGTTGCAACCTCAGTATTCTTTACATATTTTATAATGGCTTAGTTTTGACCTTAATATTCTATATGATTTAATGATCATTTTTTCCATAATTTAAATGAACTAAAATTATCTTTCTTATATTTTCATTAATTACATATATTTTAAAGATTAAAAAGCCTCTTCAAAAGGTATGTTACTCAGAATGTATTAGCCTATACCGATTCTCAAATCCTGATTATAAAAGAATAAATTTAAATGACTAAGTTTTATTTATTCACTGATTAAGTCAGATTTATGACCTGCCCTCCCATTTCAGCTACTGTGAATTTTGAATGAAACTACCTCAATTGTAACAGAAGAAACATCTGTTGTTTTTTTTCATCAGAGCTTTCCTAACTGAAAGAAAGGCTCTCTGCCTGACCTCCTCTCCCACTTCCCCTCCCCACCCACACTAAGTTGCTTAAAACTTTTAAGTAAACCTATTATTTAACATTTTACTGTATCTGCTTAAAATGTCATTATTTAGAAACATTCACTTCCTTATTAAAGTTCAAAGAATGAGTAAATGTTACATCAAAAAACAAGAGATGTGACTGGCAGAATGTTAACTGTAACTAAAATGCAGACTTCAAGAGTATACTTGAAGTGATCAACTCAATCAAATTGTCACACATTCCCAACTCAGTATTGTTTAGGGTTAAGATTTCTTCACAGTATCCAGATTCATATAGGATCTTGCATGCTATATTTTCTTTGCCAATCCAACACTAACATAATGGCAGTCACTACCCCAAGAGGCAGACACCAAATGGTGCCACCCACACTCTCACACTGTGCCTCATAATAAACCATAAAGCAGTGGAATGCACCAGCCCCTTTATGAGCAAACAATGCCTGAGCTTCATTAGAATACAGCTGACATTTTCAAAGCACAAATACTTTTAAGAAAAATGTACTAGAAAAAAAAAAAATGAAACAGCTATAAAAGCTGAAATATTTTTTAAGTGTCAGGTTTATTCCAAGGATCCTGAGGAATCATATTTTGCTGTTGACATTTGAAAGTTTTCCTAAATGGAAAAAATGTATAGTTGAATGCAAAGCTCATTTTATTAACTATTAGAAAGAAATGAAAGTAAAAACTATCACTTGAATTGCATTCACAAAGTAATAACCATAAAGTACCTTTAAAACTATTCATTTCCTCAACTGATTCCTTAGTTCTTGAACGAAGAAAACTGAGGTCCGGAATTGTTTTCACATTTTAATTGATTTATATAAGTAACTGAGTGATCAACTAAGCTTACTCTACCCCTCCCCCTCTGCCCACCCCAACCCCCATACTTTGTAGTTTTCCTGTCTGCAACAAGCAAGGACGTCTTGCAATCAGCGTGCTCCTGGCTATTTATCAATTTAACATTGCTGCTTTTGAAAGAATATAAAATAAGCTCAGTAAAAACTCACCCAGCAGTACTGAACAAAATTATCTCTCTTACCTGGTCTAAAGAAGCATGCCTCTCACTGCAGTACCAACAACACTCTACAGTCTTTGTTACCATTCAGTGGAAACTTGAGACTGTGTCAGACATAAGCAATCGAGCTCAGAAAGCTCAATTAAAAATATTTCTCAGTAAAACTAAAAAGATGCTCAAGAAAACTGTTTAGTTAACTGTCTTTAGGAAGACATATGAATATTATCTAATGTAACAAAGGTACTTCAAATGAAACTGGAAGTGAAGGTCTTAAGAGACAAAGGGGCCTTTTTATGTAGAATCTTGCTTTCTTATTGCTTTAAAAAAATGTTTAAAACAAAAGTGGTGAAACAATAAAATAACTAGCTCCAAGCTAACATTTTTGTAAAAATCACTTGAATTTTAACTAGCTAAAAAAAAAAAAAAACAATATTAAACTTACTCATGAAACCTGCATAATTCGAATTATACATGTCAGGGTATTTGCTGGCTCCAAAGCAGTCACAAAGCAGGAGAACTTAATGCATCTTGAAAGCAGAGCAAAAGCACCATGAGTTTCAGAAGAAAAAAAAGAAAAAAAAAAAGAGAAACTCTTGAAAAACTGGTTGAGGCTTTTCAACCTGTAATAACTGTCCAGCTCTTCAGGGAGGAAAAAAAAAAAAGTCCTGGCCCTGCCCCCTGAGATAGGAGGCTATGCTTCAATGCCAAAATGAATGACAGGCCCATTTCTGATATCAACAAAGAGCAGCTTAGTTGTGCTCTATTTTTTTTTTTTCACTTTCCCACAGAGTTAGAAGTTCTAAAATTTTCAGGTTATTGCCTTTGTATCTAGGGTTAAGTACCTTTTTCCATTTTCTCAAGAGAGAACCCAATTATGTTGTCCTAGTTTTTTAAATGATTAATTAAAAATACATACCTAACCAACTTACTCAATTATTCCTAGGCAGGAAGCTGAACAAAAGACGACGACTTAAGTTGCTTTCTAAATCTATCCTTTGCAATATCAGATCATCATATGACTAATTATTAATATTAATGTTTTTCCTGCACCCTGATATGTGGGCACAAGGAGAAACATAAAGTAAGTAAAAAAAATAATATTAGGTAACTGAGGTTATAACATTTTCAACTAGTTAGACGTAAAAATTATTTGCAAAAGTACATGTCTATGATTATATGAATTAAAAATGATAAACATCTCGATCAATGACATATTATTACTGAATGCCTATTATGAGCCAAGCACTATTTGGGCTTTGGGGATAGAGCAGTGAACACAACAGACAAAAGCTAAACAAAAATCCCTGTCTTTAGATGAGCTTATTAGTTTAAATGTCAGTTCCTTGAGAGTACAACTCTCCTAGATGACGAAGGTACCTTTGCTTATGTGATTAGTTACCATCTAAACTGATCTATGCCCCTCTGAAAGTATGCCTTAACAACAGCTCCAGGAGGGCAAGAATTTTGTCCTTTGGTTAGTGTTGTATTCCCAGCATCTAAAACAGTGCCTGTTAGACACTCAAACATGCACTGAATGAAATAGATAAAAGAAAACTTTACTTTTTCTTAGTCAAACTTTTCTTTGCACACAGACTATGTACCACATATTACACATGCACATAGAGATATATCAAAAATGATATAGTATAGGGTGTAAATTAAGGTTGGGTTGCAGATATATATACATATATATTAATTTAAATTTGAAAATACAACCTGTGTGGCCTTGTATCTTCAGATTCTAAAATCTGTTTTCACTATCAGATGTGAGATCATTATAATATTTGAGTAAAAGAACTAGCTAAAATTCTATACACTACATTTTTATGGACTATCGATTTCAGAGGAGTTTTAAATGAAAAGAAAAAAAGAAACTTGCAAATTACACAGTATCTGGTCAGTTTTGTATATTAAAATTTTACATGTTTACAGCCATTTATATACTCATATCGAAAATAATGCTAACCTCCCCATCTGCTTCTCATCATTCTTGATCGCCTTCAAGAAATCACACAGAGTAAATAAGTGCTCACCTCTAACTTGTCACATCAGCCAGAAATGATCACTCACATTACCCAAGGATAGGATATTCAAGGACTAGATGTGGTCATACCTACTCTTTCACAGTCTTAAGACAAAAGGTAATAAAAATTCCCAGTCCTCAGGTACACTCACCACACTAACTTTAAGTAGCAGTACATTTCTAACCCACCCCACCTGATCCCTCAGAGCTGAACAATGATTACAAATTCAAATATAAACTATCTGGAATATTCACATATTTAGTATATGCTTTAACAATAAACCGAACAGCAACCCAAGGTCAGGAAGATATGTGATAAATGAGGTCATGTAATGGATAAAGTAAGATGGGGCCAAAGTAGGATTCCATTGTTCCCGCAGAAGCAATTTTTCTATTCCCTGGCTATCATTCATTCTTTCCTTCAACAAATACTTACTGAGCACCTATTATGTATCAGGCACTGTGCTAGACAGCAAACTGGCCTGCTCTTTAGTACTGTCTACTCCACAGATCTGACTTTGAGCATATCTCGATTCTTCCATATGTTTCCTTCTTCCTGTTTGCCTTCCTTGGCAGTGCCCTTTATCCAGTTCCAATTCTTTACTCACACTGCCCTTCAGTCTACTCCCAACTCTTTCTCAGCGGGCAGCATAATCACTACCTTCTGTGCTCCTTTACAAGTATATGACACACTGTGGGGAAATTCATGAGTCTTCCCACTGGCATAAAAAAATGTACCTTACATAGGTCCTCTCAAATAATTTTTCCTTAATCTTACATAGAAAATCTATTTAAGCATATTATTATTTATAACTAGTTATTATCTAGACAACACCAAAGGGGGCTAGGCATTCTCTCCCCCAGGTTTATAAGCCATTTTATTTGGACTAGAGTTTGCTATGTTTCTTGGCAACCTGACTGAATATTAAGCACCTTTCACAGATCCATCTGTATTCTATAGGCAGAAATGACACTATGATAACACAATGGTAGTTTTTAATTGCCTCATTTCTGCTAAATATAGCTATCTACCAGATCCATATTATGAGGGAATAGAAATTAGCTATGCTGATTTCCTATATGGAGTCACATTTTCAAGTAAAATATCTAATCTTCCTGACAAGAACTATTCCTAAAGTGAAGGGTTCTTACTACCACTTACATGGATAAGTGTTGGTTTCTTAAATACATCAGACAGTAACCTCACCTTCGCTGCTCCTCTTCGCTTTTCCATCTTTTAAATATAGACATATTTTGAAAATTCTGTTCTCAATGCTCCTTTCTTCAAAGTTTATATACCCTCTCTGGAAAATATTTCCCATTTTTATGACTTTATCATCTCTATATAGATGACAACAAACATTTACACTTCTAGCCCTAGCCTTCTCTATTCTGCTCTGCTCCAAACTGCCTATTGGACAGCTCTATGCATCCCACAACTCAACTTCAGCAGCACTGAACTCTTTGTCTATGTTCCCAAGCCAGCTCATCCTCCTATGTTCCCCACCCTTGTGAAAGACATCATTGTCCTGAGTAGAAAGTGATTTTCTATTTTTGCATCTACCTCGCCATCCTAATACTCACATTGTTTCCAGTTCTTTTTTCCTTAAACACCTATCACTTCTCTGATTTAAAAACAAAATAAATAAATACAACTTCTGATGACCTCCTGAGGTCTAGAGCTATAGTATCAAAAATAGGAGTGTTGCAG
Organism: Eidolon dupreanum; assembly: GCA_028627145.1. NCBI lineage: Eukaryota > Metazoa > Chordata > Mammalia > Chiroptera > Pteropodidae > Eidolon > Eidolon dupreanum. The sequence continues at coordinate 119,334,823 of CM053507.1, read as the reverse complement.
AATAATCAGACTGGTGAGAATCCAAGCACCACTTGGAGAGTTGGAGAACTCAGGTTTATTATGCCAGTGGTCCCAGAAGAGCTAGTGCTCTGAAGATCTGGGGCCCAAACTCAGGGACAACTTTACTTCTGTAGGGCTTATCCACGCAGTTACAGTTGGCATAGGCCGAATGGCTAATTTATCCTCAGGTGGTTACAGAGAGAGGGAGTTGCTATGGGCTACAGGCAGTTACAGGGCATGAGATTTTCAAACAGGAACTTAGGCAATACATCTGTTATCTAGACAGAACAATCAAAAGGGGAGGATGAGTCTTAAGTTACTCTCAGGTCACCCTACCCTTCGGGGTATGTGGCAAGCATATCTACAGAAGCAGAACAAAGAGCTGATTATCAGGTTAGCCATTTGAGTGAAGAGTTCCTCTTCAGGAGTAGCCTTAGCCACACGCAGCTATTTAAATTTAAACTGACCCAATGGACACAGGTGGCTAATAGCTACTGTACTGGATAATGAAGATACAAAACACTTCCATCATCACAGGAAGTTCTATTAAACATCTCTGGTCTAGATAATAACAGGAAACTACTTAAGATAATAATCTAAATTTTCCTCCATCTGGCCCAATCCACTGTCTTCCTAAACTTACTTTCTACCAAAATCCCTATGCATGCTTTAGTCACAACTGAATTAGTGGAGACCAAAGAATCAAGTCAAAGACTTTACACAATGAGGGAAGCATATGCCAGTATTTCAGAGAAGGATCTATGGGAGGAGAAGAAACCAAAAATGCTTCAGAGAACAGAAATAGTTCATAAAAGTCCCAATGAATTAGGAAGGGGTGGAATTTTAGACAGAATTTTAACCTTAGACACGGAATATGGTATAGTGAGGAAAGTATGGCACTGGAGTCAGAAGGCTTCACTCAAATTCAGGTATTAATTTAATTATAAGGGAAACTTAAACCAGTTTGACTCAAAATTAGTTGGCTCACCTGGCTCACAGAATGCAAGAAAGATTAGATAACCAAACTAGGAGGGTGGGGATGCAGCTAGGTCTCAGGAACTCAAAGGTCGCCAGGACTGTGTCTGTCTGTCTCACTTTGTCTTGCCTCTGATTTTCTCTCATGTCAGCATCATTCTCTCTCACGATAGATCAGCGTTCCTCACATAATAAGAAAAATGGCCATTCATGTGTCACTAGTTTTACATCTTACAGATTTCATTAACCCTCTCTCTCCTCCTGGGCTAGGCCTTAAAATACCAGGAAGACATTCATTGGCTGACCTACGGTTGGGTACTTGTCCTGGCTAATAATGCCAAAGTAATGAGGTGCTAGAACAATCAACTGTGGTCAGAGGACATAACCATGTAAAATACAGTAGCTAGGTAGATGAGAAAGAGATTAATGGAGGAGTTTCAAGGAATCCCTTAAATGCCTAAAATCACTAGCTGAGTCATTTAAATATAAGAGAGTAAGTGTTTTGACACTAATCTATTAAGAACTTAGTCAAGATTTAGCTCTAGGTTTTCTGATTCCAGAAACCGTACTTTTTTCATGAGAAAATTCCTAAATCATCAAGGAATTGAAGGGGGGAGGTTATAAATATGTGTTTTTAAGGCCACCCTATTCACTTTGCAACAGATTTTTTCCTTAAGCAGCAAGGACTTTAGCTTTCAAATTTACTTTCATCTTCAGAAACTTTACTTTTCTCTTTCCACTGAATTCATCTTAACATTTAAAATGAAGACAATGTTCTTTCTGCTGCCAAACTAAAAACACCCTCCTTTCCATCTCTCTTTAATCTCCTATTTTTTTACAGTACAATATCCATATCCACTATCTCACCTTCTTCACCAACCATTAATTATATTTTAATTCTTCAAAAATGTACCTAGTACCTCCTACATGATAACTGCTGTGCTAGGCACTATGGATATAAAAATAAAAGGCACAGTCCTTATCCTCAAAGAAACAACCCAATCTGGTTTCTCAACTGTTCAAATGAAATTACACTCTGAAGTACAAAATGAGCTCTACCTTAATAAATTTAATAATGTATACTTATCCTCCATAACCTTGCTGATTTTACAAGTCTCACCTTCTTACTATGATTAGAACTATCTCTTCTCTCAGCTTTTGTAAAGACCATTTCTTCTTTTTCGCCCCTACCCTTCTAGGCTGTTTCCTTTATTTTTTTTTTTCCTCAGTACTTCTAAATGGCTCAACTATGGCCCTTTGTTCTTGCTATATTTTTTGCTTTTAGAAGGTGACAGACCACATAATTTATTATCGAAACTAGGTTAACCACTGAGAGAAAAAAGGGGTGTACTATAATAATTATCCTGGGATACAAAAAAAGCAATTTGGGAAAATGAGAACATATGAATTCTTGCTTTAAAACTTTCAGTGGTTTCCTTCTCCTGATCTCTAAGCATGGCATACAAAAACCAATTTAGAACTAATTATCCCTTATAGATTAAATGTCTACATTTTTGTGGCTGACTCCCAACTCTACCTCTAAGCTTATCTTTATTCAGTACAAGGTGTACACTCAGACCATATTACATCTACTGGAGAGTCTCATTTGATGGTCTTCCCCATTCAACAGAAACCTCCTTACGTCCCCCGAATCAATAGTACCCAGAAACTACTAAGAAGACCCATTATTCAAATGAGAAAATGGAGGCTTACCAATATCAAATAACTTGTATAAATGCTACTAAGTGGTAGAACTATGATTCTAATTTAGTTCTTAACTTCTCAAAATCCACACATACCTAATGACTCTAGATGTTAATTATAGATATAAATTCAATAAGTAGGTGTAATCAAGAGGCTTACTAAAATCTAATATTGTTCTCTGTCATACAGTAGCTCATTAATGCCAAATAAACTATTCCAGATGGGGAAAAAATCGTTTCAGTCCACTGCCTAAACACCTTTAATGGTTCCCTCATCAGATAGATCATATTAGGTCTTTAATCATTTAATGTCAAATTGCTTTTCTAGGCTCATCTCCCGCAACTTCGGATGCATGGCTTATTTACCATTCTCTGAACAACATGACTTTACTGTTAAATTCTCAATATTCTTCCTTTGGTAAACTGGTACTGCTCCTCCAAAACCATAAAATGTCATCTCCTCAGTTAAGATAATCTCATTTCCCTAAGGCAGACCTGGTCTTATCTGAAGTTCCCACAGCACTGTCGGATAGATTTATTACGTTTATCACATTCCTTGTAACTTACATGTCTCTGATTTCCAGTACTGTGTAAATTCCTCCACAGTAGGTTTCTCACTCTCCACACCCCCTATTTTATCCCTGCATCCTTCTTGTCTAGAGAACAATGGAGCACACAGTATGTACTCAAATGGTATCTATTAAACAAATAAATGAATGAACACGAGTCCTTTAATGACTGAACACTTTCAGCAGCTCTCCATCTGTTAAAAGGACTCTACTGACAACAGAAGAAATTCCAACTGTTTTAGCTAGGCTTTTAGTGATCAAACTTAGATGAATTTTTATAATAACTTTCCATTACTAATTTTCAGCAACTGACTACCTTCTCCACTAGTAACCTACAATTTTTTGTAATGTTTCCCAAACATGCCAAAGATATTCCTGTAGTCCCATCTTAAAAACTCATGTAGGAAAAATGATTCCGGGAAGATGGAAGAGTAGGAAGCTTCAGGAATCTGTCTACCCATATAGAAAACTGCACTGGCAGAATCTGTCTGAAAAAACTATTTTGGAACCCTAGAATCTAATGTAGGTTTGCAACTTCCAAGAGAAGACTTGGATGTTAAATTGCAGTTAATTTTGCTCAATTTATACCTGTTAGTGCAGTAGTAGCTACCCATCCTCCAACCCTAGGCACTTGTCAGACAGCTGTGCACACAGCATGAGAGAGTCAAGGTGTGTACAAAGAACCCTGTCCTCCAAACATCGGGCATCTATGCTCTGTTTGCAGACTGCTGCTTCTGATCACAGAGGTGCAGACAAAGAGGCAGGTAGACACTTCTGTTGTTATCTCCCCCGATTTGTTGCAAGCCCTCTGGCCTAAGTAACTTTCAGGGGATTTAAAGGAGTGGTGTCCTTCCCTTCCTCATCTTTTTACCTTTTTGGGATCCAGACACTAAACATTAGGACATTTAAAAACAACTACATATATGGGGAAAATTAGAAAGTGACCACATGCCCAGAGAAAGGCTAAGAAAAGACTTGAAAAGAACTTAAGTTTACAGTTCAGGCTGACCTCAACACAGAGGCAACCTACAACAATTTTTTAAAAATGAACAAAAACAGTAACAAACAATAAAAAAATCATTGGAGAAGAAGGAGATTCTGATTTCCAAGGTTACCACATTGTTAGATTCAAGTGGCCACTTTTCAACAAAAATCACAAGAGACAGGAAAAGCATGGCCAAAAAACAAGAAAGCACAGCCAATTCAAATGAAAAATTAAATAAATCAACAGGAACTGTCCCTGAAAAAGAACTGATTCAAATATATCTGACAAGGATTTTAAAACAACTGTCTTAAAGATGCTCAAAGAACTAAAGGAAGATGTGGAGAAAGTCCAGAAAATGATTTATGAACAAATTCAAAATATTAACAGAGAGAAAACCTAAAAAGAAACCGAAAATAAATTCTGGAGTTGAAAAGTAAAACACTGAAATGAAAAATTCACTGGGGGGATTCAAAGGCAGATTTAAACAGGAAAGAAAAAGAAATGGCAAACCTGAAGTCAGGACAATAGAAATTGAGTCTGTGGAACAGAAAGAAAAAAATATTGGAGAAAAGTGAATGGAGGCTAAGGGACCTGTGGGACACCATTAGGTGGACTAACACTTCCAGAAGACAGAAAGGGTCTGAGAGAATATTTGAAGAAATAACAGTTGAAAACTTACCAAACTTAATGACATGGGTATAAACACCCAAGAAGCTCAACAAACTCTAAGTAAGGTAAATCCAGAGACCCACAGAAAAACACATTATGACCAAACTTTCAAAAGACAAAGATAAAAAAAAGAATCTTGAAAGCTGCAAGAGAGAAACAAACTGACCCATACAAATCACATATCTGATAAGGGATTAACACCCAGAATATATAGAAAACTCTTAAAACTCAACAACAAAAACCCAAACAACCTGATTCAAAAATGAGCAAAGGACTTGAATAGACATTTCTCCAAAGATATGCAAATGACCAATATGCACATGAGACGACGCTCAAAATCACTAATTACTATGGAAATGAAAGTCAAAATTACAATAAGATATCCCCTCAAACCCATTAGGATGGTTACTAGAAAAAAAGGATAAAAAAAAAAAAAAAACAGGAAACATCCAGTGTTGGTGAAGATGTAGAGAAATTAGAACCCCTGTGCATTGGTGGGAATGTAAAATGGTAAAACTGCTGAGGAAATTGAAATGTCAAGTCTTCAAAAAATTAAAAATAGAATTACTTTGATTCTGCTGGTCAATTTCATATGTAGGTACATACCCAAAAGAACTGAAAGCAGGATCTCAAAGAGATACATGCATTTCCATGTTCACAGCAGCATTACTGACAATAGATAAAATATGGAAACAACCCATGTGTCCACTGATGGATGAATGATAAATAAAATGGGGTATACACACACACACGCGCATACACACAAAATAGAATATTACTCAGCCTTAAAAAGAGGGAAATTTTGGCATATGCTTCAACATGGATGACCCAAGAGAACAACATATACTGAGTGAAATAAGCCAGTCACAACGAAGCCAAACACTGCATGATTTCACTTATATAAGATACTTAGAGCAGTCAAAATCATATAGACATAAAGTAAAATGGTGGTTGACAGGGTCTAAAGGAGAGAAATAGGGAGTTACTGTTTAATGGGTATAGAGTTTCAGTTTTACAAGATGGAAAGAGTTATGGGTTATATGGTGTGATAGTTGTACAACATTATGAATGTATTCAGTACCATCAAACTGTATATTTATGTATGGGAAATCTCTGTACTTTCCGCTCAATTTTGCTGTGAACCTAGAACTAGGCTAAAAAAAATAACATTTATTAAAAGAAACATACATACAGCTATCTAGTCAAAAATGTCTTTCCCCCTGTTCTTTACCTCGTCAAAGTCTACCCACTCCTCAGAATCCAGGAGTAAGTAGTTCCACTTCTACTATATTAGCTTCCCTTACCTCTAGAGTCTAACCTTTCTTTAACCATTCCTTGTTTAGAAAAAAAAAAGTGCAGCTCGTTGCCAGCATTAATTTAATTTTACATAAACACACTCTTTGAGGCTGAAGCAAATCTGACTGGTTTTCGATGTGAAAATAAAATATAAAAACTGTTCTTGGTGCTTGCTTCGGCAGCACATATACTAAAAAAAACAACTGTTCTTGGAGTTTTTTCTAAACAAAACTCGTCTCTAATCCTAATGAATGGAAATGTATACATAAATCAGATTCATTGAATGAATCCTTAGCTAACAAGAGTTAGAGAACGATTTTAAATTAACGCCATGCATAGGAATGCTACATTTTCTAGGATTTGACATTTTCAGCCGCTGAGAATTACTGTATTTTGTAAATGGAAAGGCCAGTACTAAAAACAGAAGGCTATAATGGAATGATGTCGTTTGTTTTCAAAGACTATCGATATACTAGAACAATGCAAAAATAATAATAAAAGTGAGATATTTTGTGGCAAACTTTGGGGGTAAGGTTAGGACTGTAATCTGTGAGTTATCTCAGGATAAATGCTGCAGTCGCAAGCACTGCCAGAGAGTATTGTTGGGGCAAACAGCAATGGGTTAAATGCTCACAAAAAATACATTAAAATATCAAGACCAATATAGCTAAGATAAATTAAATAGTTAGAAGAATACACTTGGATGCACCCAGACGGGCAGACTGCAGGTCTCTCCTTGTGGCCGCGGTGGGAGAGCAGAGTCACGGCAGGACAGGCGTTTAGAAAGTTTCTTTTCCTCTTTGACCGAACGATAGTTGCAAGGAGTGCTACAGAAACTGTAACCAAAGGAAGCATTATGCTTCCAGAAAAATCTCAAGGAAAAAAAGTATTGCCAGCAACAGAAGTGGCTGTTGGATCGGGCTCTAAAGGAAAGGGTGGAGAGATTCAATCAGCGTGCAAGTTGGAGACAAAGTTCTTCCAGAATATGGAGGCACCAAAGTAGTTCTAGACGACAAGGATTATTTCTTATTTAGAGGCGATGACATTCTTGGAAAGTAGGTAGACTGAAATAAATCACTATTGAAATGGCATCAGGTGAAGCTGCCCATTCCACTGAAGTTCTGAAATCTCATCGTGTAAGTAATTTCTTCTTTTTGTAATAAATGTCTCTTTTGTAATACACTAATGATATCCAAACTAATGACATCCAGTGTCTCTTAAAATTTAGTTTCACTGTACTGATATAAACATTTCCAAAAAAAAAGCTATATATATATATACACACACACAAAAAAGAATAAACTTGGTACAACCTAAATTATAATAACTTTTAGTTAATTGCACGATAAATTCTTAGTGAGCTGTTGTCAAAGCTGCAAAATTAGGTCTGTTCATTCAATTTACACATATTTAGTAACTGTTAACAATATGCCAGACATCAGAAGTGGACCTAAAAATAGACTGGTGAAGAAAAAGATATAATCCCTAGCCTCAGAAAATTAGTCTAATGGAGGAAACACTATAAACAAGTAAACAGATACAAAAATATCAATTGTGTTTATGCCATGAAAGAAACTAGTGGTCACCAGAAAGCTGGGAAGGGGGTATTATACGTACGTTCTTTTAAATAAGGTGGTCCAGGAAGATCTCTGAGGGGAATCATATTTAAGCTGCAACCTGGAAGATGAAGTGTCATCCATAGTAAAAGCAAGGAGAAGAGCATTTCAGGCAGAAAAGAACCGCGAAGAGGCTCACATAGTACCCGTAACTAAAAGTAATGCAAATAAATTGAAACTGAGAAAGCTTTCCAGACCTGATGGACCATGAGGTGGCGTCCCAGGAGTCGACATCCTCCTTGTAGAAGAAAGACCAAAAGGTTCGGGACAAGGAGCCCAAGCGCCAGGATGTCTACCTGAGTCCATTGGTCAAGCTCTAAAGGTTCCTGGCTAGACAAACCAACTGCGTCTTCAACCAAAGTTTTTCATGTGTCGCACCAACCCACCACCTCTGTTCCTTTTCCAGATGATCCGGCAGATGAAGCTTCCAGGCCTGGAGTGCGAAACCTCTGCGGCTGGAGGGACTATAACCGATGACGTGTGTGTGCAGGAGGTGCCCAAGCTGAAGGCGTGTGCACTGCGTGTGAGAAGCCACGCCCGGAGCCGCATACGCAAGGCTGGGAACAAGGTCCTCACCTTGGCCCAGCTGGCGCTCGGCTCCCCCAAGGGCTGTGGCACGGTCCAGCCCTCTGGTCCTCGCAAAAGCCGAGAGGTGTACAGGCATTTTGCAAAGTCCCGGAAATCTTGCACAGCTACACTAAACCCTACGCGCGCTCCAAGGGGGACGTTGGAGCACGCCAGAGGTCGACAGCGTGGCTATGAAAACTAACCCCAGACCTGCCTTGTTATTTAAGAGATTTTGGATGCTGGAAAAAAAAAGAAAAAGAAACTGAAGAAGACAAATACAATACACATAAAGGAATGGTTATAGAAAAAAAGCAATTTACTAATTTTGGTTATTTATACAAAACAGTAGAAGGAATCCACTTATTTTCTTATCTGGGGCTATAGCAAAGAACAAGGGGAAAGAAATCAATCACAGCTGCCATTTTGAGTAGAACACTAAAATGGAACACAAGTATTATTAGGCCTCAATAAATATTCTCTAAACACAATCATGAATGCATAATATTCCACTGTATGGATGTGTCATGTTTTATTTTCCTATAATGGACATTTATACAGTTTCTGTATTTTACCATTATAAACAATTATGTAACAAACACTTCTACACTCGAATCTCTTACTCTTTTCTAATGACAACCTGCTGAAAGGGTGTAAGAATTTAACTATCTGAAAGGGTTTGGCATATATTACGTTTGCTTCCCAGAGCGTCTATGCTGATTCACACTCCCACCAGAAATATATATGAAGAATAAGTATATGAAGAAATAGAATAAGAAGTGGATATGAAACAGACATCAATTTCTCACATCTTTGCCAGCACCAGTCATAATTTTAAGAAAGTCTTTGTTAATTTGATAGAGAAAAAAGGTTTTGTTTTTAGATACTTTGACATGATATCCAAAATACTGCATATGCACAATACAGAAAAATTGCAAAACATATCAAAACACATAGAAGAAAATAAAAATCATCTATAATTCAAACACCAAGAAATAATTAAGTTTACATACATATATCAAGTCTCTTTTCTATGCTACATATTTTTCTTTTTTAAAAAATGGAAGATTATACTGTGTATGTTGGTTTAATTTTTTAACTTAATAAATTATTCAGTTTATAATATCTATAGAATACCACCATACTAGTATCATAATATACAGTTGACCCTTGAACAATGCAGAGTTTGGGGCACTGACCTCCCACAGAGTGAAAATCTGCATGTATAACTTTTGACTCTCCAAAAACTTAACTACTAATAGCTTACTGTTGACAAGAACCCTTACCAATAACAAAAATAGTCAATTAACATTTACTTTGTATATATATTATATACTGTATTCTTACTATAAAGTAAGCTAGAGAAAAATGTTGAGAAAATATATTTATTGAAAAAAAAAAATCCACATGTAAGTGGACCTCACTGTTCAAACCTGCATTGTTCAAGGGTCAACTGTACTCACTTAATTTATCACGCTGCTTCCAATTTTTCATTCCTATCAACAATGCTGTAGTAAACATTCTTTGCTAAAATTGTCCCACAGATCTTTCTTTAGTTAGGATAAATCCACAGAAAAAAAATGCTAAGTCAGGATTACCAGAGGGTAGGGGGGTAGGAGAGGAGGGGGGAAGTAGACAGGGTAAAGGGAGTCAAATTTAAGGGGGTAGGGGGAGATTGAAGTGGGTAAAGAGATCAAATATACGGTAGCTGAAAGAAACTGGACTTTGGGTGGTAAACACAATAGAACATGTAGATGTCAAATTATAATGTATTAACCAATGTTACCACAATAAACTTAATAAAAAAATTAGCAATGTATTATAGGGTTTATAACTATGTAAAAATAAGATATATGCTAACATAGCACCAAAGATGGGAGAGAGGAAATGGAAGTATACATGGTATGATATGACGTACACTGTAAACCTTAGAGCAAATGCTGAAAATAAAAAACTTAAAAAGAATGTTACCAAGGATAAAGACAGATATTACATAATGACAAAAGAAAACACCACAAACAAAATAACACAAAATAATTCTCAATGTGTATGCACTCAACAACAGTTTCAAAATATATGTAGGAAAAACTGACAACTCGAAGGAGAAATAGAAAAATCAACATCATAATTGGAGACCAACATATTCATCTCTTAGTAATTAACAGACCAAGCAGACAGATAGTAAGGACATAGAATATCTGAACAATACCACTAATCTACTTGACATCACTTATATTTATAAGACACTTCACTTAACATTAGCAAAATTGGCATTCTTTTCAGTGTAGTAGGTACATTTACTAAGATTCACCATACAACAGATCTCAAAAGCAAACTTCGAAATTACAAAACAATTTAAATAATCTCCCCAAAATGTTCTCCGATCACAAAAGAATTGAACTAGAAATCAGTAACAGACCTCTGGAAAATCCCCAATATTTAGAAATTAAACAACACATTTTCAAATTCATTGAAAGATACAAACCACCAAAGCTCATTCGAGGAAAAACAGACAACCTGAATAGCTCTATACTTATTACAAAAATTGAATTTCCACTTTAAAACCTTCTCACAAGGAAAAATCCAAGCCCAAATGGCTTCGTTGGCAACTTCTACCAAATATTTATGAAAAAATACTAATCTAACATTATACAAACCTTCCCAAAAAAACAAAAGAGTAGGAAATACTTTCAACTCCTTTAATAAGGCCAGCACTAAACTGATACCAAATTCGGCAAAAAGTTACAAGAAATTCCAAACTACCATCCTCCATGAACATAGTTGCAAAAAACCTTACCAAGCCTTAAAAAGAAAGGAAATGCTGACACGTGCTACAACATGGATAAACCTTGAAAATATTATGCTAACTGAAATAAGTTAGACACAAAAGGTAAAACAATCTAAGTCTCTACTGATGGAAAATAACTAGAACACATTCAAATTCATAGAGACAGAAATTAGAAGAATGGTTACCAGTAGCTAGAGAAGAGGGAATGGAGAATTATTATTTAATGAGTTTTATTTGGGAATGACACAAAAGTTCTGGAGATGGATAGTGGTGATGATTGTACAACATTGTGAATGTACTTAAAGCCAACAACCTATATCCTTGAAAATTAAATAGTAAGTTTAATAGTAAGTTTTAAATAGTAAGTTTTGTGTTATGTATATTTTATCATAAAAAACATTCTTAACAAAATATTAGCAAAGTGAATTCAGCAGTAAGTTAAAAAGGATAGTACATTATGAGAAAGTGGTGTCCCTCCAAGGAATGTTGTTTGGCATAGATAATCCAAAACAATTTATGAAAACACTATTGAAGTAGTAATTTTAGTAAACATTAGTTTTTAATATTTTAATTTTAACGAGTTTAACAAGGTAGCAGGGTCCAAACTATATAATATACAAAAAAAAATAAAAACCCACCAAAAAATAGTGAACTTTTACTGTACGTAAATTATACCTCAACAAATCTGACTTTAAAAAATAAAACAACAGAAAACCAAGTAAATAATAGTGGTGCCAGTGGATCTCCTTACTTGTTCCTGTTTTATTGTTTTATGTTTTTGAATTTCTAGAAGAGTTTATTTGAATCAAACTGATTTTTTGTTTATTTTCACTTGTTCCTGTTTTAAGTGGGAATGTCTTTTTCTAATGGAAAGGCATTTAATATGATATTGGCTAATAACTTAAAGATATACTTTAAAAGTATATATTTTAAAGCTATCTTTTAATTCCTAGTTTATAAAACATTTTTTCCAAAGAGACTAAATTTTAAAAAATGTAGCATAAAAAGTATTTCAGAAGAAATATGGTTCTTTTTGATCTACCTATATAGATGTATTGTTAATAATTAAGAAAAAATTTTTTCAAGTATAGTTGACATTTGACATTATTTTATATTAGTTTCAAATGTACAGTGTAGTGGTTAGATATTTATATAATTTATGAAGTGATCCCTCTGATTAGTCTGGTATACACATGGAACTATACACAGTTAATACCGTATTTCTGACTATATTCCCTATGCTGTACTTTACAGTCCCATGACTATTGTTAACTACCAAATTGTACTTCTTAATCTCTTCACCTTTTTCACCTAGTCCCTCAACCTGCCTTCCATCTGGCAACCATGTTTGTTTTCTGTATCTATAAGTCTGTTTCTGTTTGTTTGTTTGTTTATTTTGTTCCTTAGGTTCCACATATAAATGAGATTGTATAGTATTTGTCTTCCTCTGTCTGACTTATTTCACTTAGCTTAACACCCTCTAGGTCCATCCATGTTGTCGCAAATTATAAGATTTCATTTTTTTTTTTATAGCTGAGTAATATTCTATTGTATATATGTACCACAACTTCTTTAATTGTCTTCTGATGGGCACTTAGGTTGCTTTCATATCTTGGTGTTGTAAATAGTGCTGCAGTGAACATAGTGGTGCATATATCTTTTCAAATTAGTGTTTTAGATTTCTTTAGATAGATACCCAGAAGTGTAATTGCTGGATCATAAGGCAGTTCTATTTTTAATTTTTTGAGAAATGTCTAGACTATTTTCCACAGTGGCTGCACCAATGTGCAATCCCACCAATAGTGCATGAGGGTTCTCTTTTCTCCACAACTTTGCCAACACTTGTTTTTTGATCTATTGTTGATAGCCATTCTGGCAGGTGTGAGGTAATATCTCCTTGTAGTTCTAATTTGCATTTCTCTCATGATTAGTGATGTTGAACACATTTTTATATGTCTACTGGCCATCTATATGTCTCTTTGAAGAAATGTCTGTTCAGGTTCTCTGCATTTTTTAATTGAATTGTTTGGGTTTTTTTGGTGTTGATTTATTGGTAATTTTTAAAAAGTAAATCAACCATCTCTACTTTCTTGGGATAGGTACTACTTGGTCTATGGTTTATAGTTCTCTTAATATAATGTTAATTTTATTTGCTAATATGTAGGCTTTTGCTTCTATGGTGTATAATTGGTTTATAACTTTCTGCATGGTTAAGTTTTATTACCTGAGTTAAATCAGTTTTGTTCAATGACAGGAAACCTTTGGTTTTATACTCTGCATGTTTTATTGCCTGGATTATCTATTCACAGAAACAGGAAAAAACTTGCCCATAAAACTGTCAGGAATCTTTTTTAAAGTGATTTTTTTTTGGACATTTTTTATTTCTTCCAACATATTAGACTTTTTAAGTTTTCTACTTTTAAAAAGATCAATTTTGTTAATTTACATTTCCCCCAAATAATTTCTTTTAAATTCCTGAATTATTTTCAAATTCCTGAACATAACTACTATATGATAATTGATAACTTTTTAAAATTTCTATATAAAAGTCCTTTAATATTTCTCTAATGTCCCTAATACTTCAACATTTTGCTAAATGACTTCCTAGAGTTTATTTGTTTATTATGGTCAATCTACCAGATTTTTCATTTTAACCACATCTTCTGATTTTGTTTTAATTTTTATTATATTCCTCTTCTAACTAATCTTTGCCTAATTTTAGGAGGCAAATCCACTGTTTCATTCTATTTAAAAATAATAAAAACACATATACACCTTGGTCTGTATCCCACATATATGTGTATGTGTGCATATATGTATAAAATTAAAATTTACTGTTATTTTTAATAGTCATAACAGTTTAGGTTTCTGTTTTGACTTAATAGCAATTTGGGGAAAGAAGTGATAATTGGACTTCTTGCATTAATTTCAAATTTTATTGCACTGGGCCAGATACAATGGTCCATCAAATTTCCGCTTATAGACTATACTGAGATTTTTCTGTTGTCTAGTATGGTTACCTTCTGTAAATGTTCTACGAATGCTTGAGAAGGTGTTTACTTAGGGGGGTGGCAGAGATGGGAAATTGGTTTTATATGGGAGATTAATCATGGAAGTAAACATATAAAGAATAATGGGAGCTAGAAGGACTTCTTCTAGAAAACTGTTTAGCTTTATAAAGAACTAACAAATTATCTTCCAAAATGCCTGCACCATTCTGCATTTCCACCAACAATGAGTGAGTCTCTGTTGCTGTGCGTTCTAGTCAGCAATTTTGTATCATCAGCTCTTTGGATTTTAGCCATTCTAAAAGGTGCTAGTGCTATTTCATTGCTGTTTTAATTTGCGATTCCCTAGTAATGAATGATATTGAATATCTTTCATATGCTTATTTGCCTTTTGTAGACATTCTTTGGTGAAGTGTCTGTTCAGATTTTTTGTCTACTTTTTGAGTTCTTTTTCTATTCTGGATACAAATTTAGGTAGTAAAAAATTCAGTCTTAGCGAAAGAGAGAACTGGCTTTTGCCCTTAGCTCCTGAGAGGTAATTGCTAAACCTTTGGAATGTCTTGCCTGATAAAAGTATCTTTGTTTAAATGGGGCACTGGGCCAGATAGTAACAATGTGATTTAGGGTTGAGGCTCTGAAGCCACATTGACAATGAGATTTAGGATGGGAGCATTTGAGTCTTGTGGTATCAGCTCCACCTCCTGAGGGAATGGAGACTTAAATCAGCCACCGAATAGCTAGCTGGTCAGGTTTACATGATTGAACCTCGGTAAAGACTCTGGACACCAAAGCTCATGTAAGCTTCTCTGGCTGGCAATACTGGGTGTGTGTTGTCAAACATCAACATGGGGAAAGTAAAGTTGTACCTAACTCCATGGAGAGAGGGCAACTGGAAGCTCCATGTCTGGTACATTTCTGAACTCTGCTTTTCCACTCGACTAATTTTAATCTGCATCCTTCAACTGTAGTAAACCAAGACTGAATATAAGAGCTTTCAGTGAATTCTGTGAGTCCTTCTAGAGAATTTTTGAACCTAAGCGGGTTTTGGAGACCCTGGAACTTACAACTAGTGTGAGAAGTAAGGGCAGCTTTTGTGTCCTGCTCCCTAACTTTTCAATTGGTTAACTTTGTAAAGTCCTTTATCAGATATGTGTTTTGCTGTTGTATCTAAAAAGCCATTGCCAAAGCCAAGATCACTTAGATTTTCTCCTATTTTTTCTCTAGAAGTTTTGTCTTTTTGTTTTTATATTTAGGTCTATGATCCATTTTGAGGTGTAAGGGCTGTGTCTAGGTTCATTATTTTGCATGTAGCCTTCAATGATTCACTCCAGTCTCATTTGTTGAAAAGATTCTTTTCTCCATTAAATTGCCCTTCCTTCTTTGTGGAAGATCAGTTCATTATATTTGTCTAGGTCCATTTCTGAGTTCTTTATTCTTCTCTACTATGTATTCTTTTGCTAATACAGTAGTCCTCCTTATCTGTAGAAGATACATTCCAAGACCTTCAGTGAATGTCTAAAACCATGAATAGTACAGAACCCTACATATGCTATGTTTTTTTCCCTATAAATGCATACCTGTGATGTTTACTTCATAAATTGGCACAATAAGAGATTAACAATAACTAATAAATAGAACAACATACTGTTAAAAAAGTTATGTGAATGTGATTTCTCTCTCTCTAAATATCTTATTGTACTCTATTTGCCCTGCTTCTTCTGATGATACAAAGCCTAGATAATGAGATGAAGTAAACTGAATTACGTAGGCATTGTGAAATAATGTTAGACTACTATAAGGGTTACTTGAAAACAAGCACTGAAATATCTCGACAGTTGATATGATAATCTAGACAGCTACTCAGTGACAGGCAGGTAGCATATACAGTGTGGATATACTGAACAAAAGGATGATTCATGTCCTGGGTATGATGGTCCAAGATTTCATTACACTACTCATGACAGTGTGCAATTTAAAACTTATGAACTGTTTATTTCCAGAATTTTCCATTTAATATTGTTGGACCATGGTTGGCCATGGGTCACTGAAACCGTAGAAAGCAAAACCACAGATAAGGGGGTACTACTGTACTATACTGTCTTGATTACTGTAGCTTTATAGTTAGTCTCAAAATCAGGTAGTGTGAGTCTTGGGTATTGATTTTGACCCAATCTGAGTCTCTGTTTTTTAAATTTATATGATAATATGTTCATTTTTATTCTAATTACTGATAAGGTGGTTTTATATTCTGTCACTATTATTCTTGCTGCTCTTTAATATTATCTTCTTTATTTTGTCTTTTGCTAATAACACTGTAGACATTATCTTTTTCCTAACACAATCATAAATATTGTTCCATTGTCTTTTTTACTTAGTGAACAGAAAACCTGATTAGTTATATTTGTAATTTTTTTTGTAGATGTCTCCTTTTCACCCCTTGCCTGGATGCTTACAGTATACCTTTTAACTTTCCTCAAACTTTTCAACCTTATATATCTAGTGTTCTCCACATATCAGTGAAATCCTTTAAACTGTAAACTTAGATCTTCTGTAAGCTCAAGGATGTTGTATTCCATTTTACTATTGATCATTGCTTCTCTTCTATTTATTATTCTCCTTTTCTCAGGAATACCATTTATCTACATATTGAATCTCTATGCTCTGTAACTATCATTTTCATATTTTTGATCCTTTTCTACTACTGTATTTTGGAAGACCTTCTCCAACTTCTCTTCTATATCATGGACTTCATTTTCACCACCATATTTTGAATCCTTGATCATGGATTTTAATAGTATATTAAATTTTAACATGTCTATGAGTTTTGAGGAGTCTTGAAGAAATTTTAAAATACAGAGAAGTACAAAGAATGATTCAAGATCTTTTGTTTGTAATCATCCTTATTCCCCCTAGCTCCAGAGCCCTGGAGTCACTCTACCTGGATTCAAATCTGAAATCTACCTCTTACTAGTTGTATAATCTTAGGGAAGTAATTCAACCTATTTACTTCGACTTTCTTGGAAATAATAACTAAATTAGATTTAATTAGCTAATTCATGAAGGGTTTTAATACAGTATCTTGAACTCAATAAATATTTAGCTATCATTACTAATCTTTGCTGGTATCTCAGCTGGCTCCCTTCTGTGTCAATTTGTTGTCTTTTACATACTATTTCAGGTTCCTTAAATAATTTCAAGAAGAAAGCAAATACCATCTAATATTATCTTGTTTCCTTTCTCAATTTTTTTCCAAGCATGATTTTCTTCTGTGTCTTAAATATAAGATTTTCTTCTTTTATTTTGCAGAATTTGTTAATAAGCCCATAATAGCTTTTTAAAAAATGCTGTCAATTATTTGAAAATTGAGAAAACTATCCAGCTTTGGTGTTTGCTAAGAAAACAATTAGGTAAATTCTAGTTCGTCTCTTTTCTTTACTGTCCACCTGAGTATTATTTGACTTTAACTCTCAGTTCGTAAGTTAGAGAAAAGACTGATTCATACAACTCTTAGTCAAATTTCTGGTGTTAAGCAGTCATATATTAGGGCTTTTATCTATTTGGAAACTAAAGATCTCTTTGGGAATCACATTAAAATGATACACTCTCAGAGTATAGAATTTTGTTTATGAACTTAGGCTGTCATGCCTTGAAGTCAGTTTGTGGATTCTAGGTTAAGAATCCCCTGATATACTATGGCTCTGATGATCTAGAGAAGACTCTCCTGATTCTGTTGTCTTGTTATGTGATGTATGTGATTGGTAATTTAATCCTGGATACTCTGAAACAGAATATAGTTCTTCCCTAGTCAAAAGTAGGGCCAAACCAAGAGTTGTTTATTCACTCTGCCCTTTCCTACTCAATTCTTTTCACATCTGAAAATGCACCATAACCAGTTCACTCCTGCCCCTGCCTTTCCAGAACTGTGGTAAAGAGGTAATGATAAGAGATGGGAGGGAGAAAAAGAGCCCTGGATGCTACAGATAGCAGTTGCAACACCACAGGGGATAGCTGCCAAGTTTCTGGTTGGCAAAGGTCCCACTCCCTTAAACTACAGGTATGCAGTGGATGGGCGGAAAATCTACCATTTTCCTGCCTGTCCCTGCTTTTCTATCTCAGGGATCTGTCTTTACTTTTATTCACAGAAAATCCTCTGAAGGCCTGACATATTTTAATTTATATTTCTAGTTTCTGATTCTATTTGTAACTTGGCTTCTCTGTGTATTTTTACCTATCTGACCATGGGATGACAGAGGAGATTAAGCTGGGTTCCACTAGCTGGCTGATGACTAAACTCAGCCTTCCCAGAATTGAATTCTTGAGGCTAAAAGGTCCTGTAATAATCTGGCACATGTTCAACCTGGGCAACAGATAAGTAGAAGAAATACCTTCTGATCTAGTCCTGTCTCCCTTAACTCTCAACCACACTACAATTTTACATAAACAGAAATATGCTTATTGATATTATTGAGCATACAGAATAAAGCATAGTAAAAAAAAATGTTATTTTACTCTCAAGGAAGCGCTAACCCAGATTAACAATGTTAAGAAACTGCCAATAGATGTAAGGTTTAAACCGAAGTACTGTAGCAACCAACTAGAAATATTCAAGTTCCTCCCCAATAAAGTACACATGATAAAACTTATAGATTGATAAGCTAATATGCCAATTATCAGAGACACTCTCAAAATAAACTAAAAAATAAGTTAGCATACAAATACTATTAAGAGCAATTAGCATAATGGGGTGGATCGAGATTACTTAGAGGAATAGTTCTTCAAATTCCTCTGGTCTTGTCAATAATGTTCCATGTTAATAAAAGATTTCCTGAGAAAGATATACATGCAGAGCAATGTGTTTAGAAGACTGACCTCTGATCTGAAAGACATGATTTAAATTGTCTCTGCCACTTGAGATGGTTAGTTAACTGCTTTAAGCCTCAGTTTTCTTATTTCTAAAATGGGTGTATTAATAGTACTTATCTTGCAAGGAGGTTGTGAGGATTATATTAAATAATGAACATAAAGAGCTTAGCAAAGTTCCTGGCAAATAGCATGCAAAACACAACAGAGTTTTTATAATAAATAAATGGACCCTTTCTTTCAGAGTGTTAATCCCTTGAAAATGCTGAGATAAAACTAGTGGCAATTAAGGTCAATGGTACTTCAGAAAAAGAATCAAGACAAATAAAACAAACAAAAAGTAAATATAAAACATTATAAAATACAGACCAATCTCCCTCAAAAATCCTAAACAAAATTTCAGCAAATTAGAATTCAAAAATATATAAAAACAATAATAAATTATGCCTAAGTGAAGTTTATCCAGGACTATAATGTTGGTTTAACATCAGAAAATCAATCAATGTAATTCACTGTGTATAAATACAATAAAAAAGAAAAACTACACTATCATGTTGATATAGATAAGGGGTTTGGCAAAACTCAACAACCATTCATGGTAATAATTTTCAGCAGACAAGAAATAGATGGGACCTCCCCAATGTGCTAAAGACACCTACAAAAAGCTACAGCTAAAGATCTTATGTAATGGTAAAAAATTGAATGCTTTCCCCCAAAGATCAGAAACAAGACACTAATGTCCACTTTCACTACTTCAGCAGTGAACAGGAGTCTTAGCCAATGCAATAAGTCAAGAAAAAAGGAAAACAGGCATAAAAATAGGAACGGAATAAGTAAAACAGACAAAATGTTGGTCTGTGTGGAAAATCCTGTGGAATCTATAAAAATTTACTAGTAGTGAGTTTATTAGCAATGTCATGGGCAACAAAGTAAATATACAAAATCGATTGTATTTCTATATTCTAGCAATTAAAAAAATCAGAGATTGAAATAAAAGACATAATTTATAATAACATCAATAATATTAAAAACTTAAGGATAAATTTACCAAAATATGTGTAAGCTCTGTACAGTGAAAACTACAACATTTTGCTGAGACAAAATACAGAAGACTTAAAGAACAGATAAATCATGCTTATAAATTGAAAGACTTGACATTGTGAAGAGGTAAATTCTTCCCAAATTTATCTATAGATTCATTGCAATTCCAATAAAAATTTCAAGAGGCATTTTTGTAGAAATTTAAAAACCGATTTTAAAATTTGTATAAAAATGTAAAAGACATAGCATTAGCCAAAACAACTTTGAAAAAGAACAAAGTTGAAGGACTTACAATTTTAGACTTAAAATTGTGTCCGATTTCAAGACTTAATACACAGCTACAGCAGATTTTCTCAACCTTGGTGCTATTGACATTTTAGACTGGCTAACTCTTGTTAATGGGAAACTGTCCTGTGCACTGTAGGATGCTGAGCAGCATCCCTGGCCTCTACCCCTACCAGAGGCAAATCCCACTGAATTGTGACAATCAGAAATATCTGCAGATACGCTAAATGTCCGTGGGGGGCTAACTGCCCTTCATGGAGAATCTCTGAGCTATATTAAGTAGTGTGTTACTGACATGAACATAGATATTTAGATCAATGGAACAGAACAGAATCTAGAAATAGACCCTCAACTATATAGTCAATTGATATTTGACAAAGGTACAAAGCAATTTTGTGAGAAAGGACAATCTTTTAAGTAAATGGTGCTGCAATGACTGGTTATTCATATGCAAGAAAATGAACCTCACGCCTCATCTCACTCCATACACAAAATTAACCCAAAAGTTATCACAGACTTAAAATTAACAGCAAAAACTATAAAACTCTGAAAAAAAATGGGAGAAAATCTTAGTAATCTTTGCTTAGGCAAAGATTTCTTAAATAGAACATAAAGAAGTGCAAACTATCTTTTTAACCAATAAGTTGTACATTAAAATACAAAACATATTTGCTGTTCAAAATAAAAAGGCTAGCTACAGGCTAGGAGAAAATATGTGTCTAATAAAGGACTTTTATCCAGAATAAGACAATAACCCAGTAAGACAACCCATTTTAAAAATGGGCAAAAAATTTAAACAGTTAATTCATCAAAGAAGATAAGCCGATGGCAAATAAACACACGAGATGATGCACGACACCATTAGTCATTAGGGAAACGCAAATTAAAACCACATTGAGATATCACATAAATCCACTTAGACAGCTAAAAGGGAAAAAGACTAACCACACTAAGTGCTGGCAAGGATGCTGGGCAACTAGGGCTCTTATATCTTGCTAATGGGAGTACCAACTTGTACAGACACTTTGGAAGACATGTCTGGCAATTTTCCATGACATAGAAATTCTACTCCTAGGTACCTTAGAGAAATGAAAACTGTGTTAACACATAAACTTGTATTTGAATGTTTGCGGCAGCTTTATTCATAATAGCCCACAACTGGAAAGAACATAAATGTTCATCAAATCAATGGATAAACAAATTGTGGTACATCCATGTAATGGAATACTAGTCAGTAATAATAATAAAAAAGTCTATGGCCATGCCACCCTGAACATGCCCGATCTCATCTGATCTCGGAAGCTAAGCAGGGCCGGGCCTGGTTAGTACTTGGTTGGGTGTAGGAAAACCGGATGATGTAGGTGGAAAAAATAATATTAATAATAATAATAAAACTACTGATATACATAAGAACATGAACAGATCTCAAAAGCATCATCCTAAGTACAAGAATCCAGACAGAAATGATAGTAAAATATCCAAAAATATTCAATGTAACTAAAAATAATTCTGATTTTGAGTAGCTTTTTTTCGTTATATGAATCACTGACACTTTTGTTATTTAACTTATGTGTGTAGTCTCCTTAAATCAACTACAAACCCTTCTGTCATAGGGATTATCATGTATCTCTGCATACCACTTCACAATACTAATAATAACACCTCACATTTGTATATCAGTGCAAAGGTTCTGTAAGTCTCATTCAAGAAAACCACCAGAATGTAGTATACCTATTGAAATACAGTTAGGATACCTGGGTTCAAATCCTAGCTGCCTACATAGGTGACCTGTGGTGGGTCATTTAATCCATATGAAACTCAATCTCATTTATTAAACTGAAAAGCACTGGGGTAAAGTGGGGAAAGAGTACTGGGGACAATAGGTTGGTACAACAGCAATCCTAAAGCATGGAAGGTCAGTAAGGACAGAAACCTGAGAATCAACAGGCCAAAAGTCACACTCGAACTTGACTTTTCAGGAGAACCACAGACTGAGAAAGTGGGATCTATGAGCTAGCTTTCTTATCTTTTGGGCTTTAAGCAGGAGATATGAGAAAAGTTACCACGAGGACAACTGGTTTGTGGCAGACAACCGATCATTGAAACATCCAGTTTTGATCCTTCAGTGTAGTTTCTATCGTTGGGAATAGGATTCAACAAGTACTATATATATGAAAAGTTAGCTATTTTAGACTGATGTAAAACAGGGTAGTTTTACTCTACTAATGTGTTGTTGCCACAGTAATCCATTTCAGTAAGAGAGAAATTGCAGGTTCAGATATTTGGTATACGTGCTTGGCAGAGAATCTACAGTTGGTGGAATTATGAATGCCTATAAATCCAAAGCCAGAATCACTCAAGGAATGACAATATGCCAGGGCCAAAAAGCTTTATTAGGGATTTGCTGTATACCTACCATATGCCAAAAAACAGGCAGTATGTTAGGCAAGGTCATATGTTTTATCATTTCATCTTCACAATAGCCCTAGCTGTTTTTGAGATGAGAAATTGGCACTCTGAAACACAACTAAGTAATTTGCCCAAGCAGTCACCATTATTATGTGACAAGGCTAAAATTCAAACTCAGAGCTATTTGGCTACATGTCCTTACTGCTACTTAAAACCTATTACCAGTTTATAAAAAGCTCAGCTTTCAATTATTGAAAGGAGCACAGCTCCCAGAGAATAATATGCTTAATAATTTTTGTTTTTCTTTCAAGGTTGACAGGAGGCACATATTATCTAAAGTGGGCAGGAAACAGGTATTACCTTCAGCTATGAGAAGGAAAAACTAAAACTTATCTATAAAGCAACAAAGCAAGTTTTTGAATCCTGGAATTCCTAGCCATTTATCTATAGTGGCATTCCTCTGACATTCATTATGATAATGATGATGAAAGAGAAAAGATAGAGGAAGATAAAAAGTATATGCAATTATAAGATCACATATTTTCATTCTTTGACTAGCCCGCACATATTTATTGAGTACCTACAAAGGTCAAGCACAGTGCTTGACAGTAGGGATATAACAGTGAATAAAATAAACAAGTCACAGTTCCTACCATAGGGAAGTTTCACCCTAGTGGGAAGATACTGACAACTAACTAGACAATTAAAATACAGTATAGTAATGTAAAAACGGGATAGCACAGGGTGCCATGTGAGTATAGACAAGATAAACTAACCCTCAAATGGGTGAAAGTAAGGCTACAGAACATCCAGTTAAATATAAATTCCTGTATTTTTACTTGCTACCTCTGGCAACCCTAGGTAGGGATGATGTTTAGAAAAATGTCTCAGTGGAAATGATACCTAAGATGAAAACTGAATTATTACTTGTTCCCAAGACATGTATATTAGTTGCTGGCCTATGGAGACAACCATGTGGCAAAGATCTGAATCTGAAACCTCCTCACAGTAGCCAGTGAGGAACTGAAGGTTCTTGCAAAGTGAGCCATCTTGGAAGTAGCAGATCTTCCAGCCACAGCCCAGCCCTCAGATGACTACAGCCTTGGCCAACAGCTTGATTATAATAGATGAAAGAACCTGAGGCTGAATCATCTAGCTAAGGCACTCCTGATCCTCAGAAACTTTTGAGATAATACATGTTTATTGTTTTAAGCTGTTAGGTGTTTGGGTGATTTGTTATGCAGCAATAGATAAGTAATGGTCTGCCTGTTAGAGGATTCTGCACCCCATAAGAATGGGCCTACGTGAGTACACCCCATCATGCTCACTCCTTGCTGAGATCTGCCACAATTAGTGTGGGTGGCCTCAGCAAGAAGGAGGTGGTGGATCCAGAGAGGCCTCAGCAGCGACTGTCAGTCAATTATGCCTCCAATAGCAGGAGATCTGAATGGTGTATTTCCATGGTCACTGCAGGATAACAAAAAGTTTATTGACAACAGTGTATTCTTTCTGAAATGAAAACTAAGATAAGAACATTTGAGAAGAACAAAATAAAAAATACTTCTTTGAGTTGAGGCTAATCCCTCAAGAGAATTGTGTGAAAATAGAAATATAAACAAAATAATAAAGAAAATTAGCAAAGCAAAGAAAGCTCCAAATCTTGGATTAGTTTTGGTTCTCAGCTTGATTTCATGTGTGCTGAGAATTGATATTGCTCTGCCAACCAAGAATATGATTTGTTCCTGAATGGGCTGTTTTGACTCTCCCATTCAGAAAGGAATTTCTGAATCTTAAGGATAATGTGTGACTGAAGAGCTATGAGCTGTGGTTAATCAACTAATCCAGAATTTCCAAGACTACTTTGGTAAAACAATTCGAGTATTGTGAATTCCATAAATTATTTTATTACAATAGATTCAGTTTAAATGACTATATTCCAACTGTCTAAAATGAAGAGAAATCTCAGAGAAAGACATTTCCCTTATTTTCCAAAAAATAGGAGAGTTGGAAGAGATTTGGAAATATGGCTGCAGGGAGATACTACAAGTTTTCTTTGATCATAGCCCCCAGACTCAGCCCCTTGGCTATATAATAAAGTTTTCTAGCCAAACCATCTCAGAGTTAATGTTATTATAGCATATTTTCCCCCAAGCCAGTTAAGCTTAATCTGTGTTTATGTTGAAATTCTTTAAGGTCTGTATTCCAGATATATCAGATGTCACTTTTCTCCTTTGGCCTGTAAAACAGTCACAATCATCTTACAAGATCCTTAATTCAAATTTCATAGAAACTGAGATAAAGACATTGCCTTAAAGGGCTTACATCTCCACAACAGTATAATTCACTGATACAACCAAAGCCTGATCTAAGCCATGTTTTCTAGAAATTTCTATGTAAATCACTATTTTAAAGTATTCTATTTTTGAAATATCAACTTCATTTAAAAATTACCTTGGTATTCTAATTCTAGATATTAAAATAAGAAAAATCTGAACATGTTCAGTATAGACAGAACCATGGTAGGCCTAACTACATAGTACACATCAGCAACAATGAAACTTTTTTTCACATTTTTTTCATTCACTGTTCTTTGAATCCACAGATGAGGAACTCACAGATAGGGAGGGCCAACTGTCCATAAATTTATAGTGGAACCAAGTGTTTCAATTTTGTAACATTTTGAACAGATCTTCACAGCCTGGGAACAGGAATAAAGGAAGCATTTTGTAGACAAGGCAGTAGGAACAGAAGAAATTCAGTTTTACCGAAAGTATTGCAGGAATGGTTCCCTATAGGGACCATAATAATGCATTTCTGCATTGTTATGTGAGAACTTCATTTCCTTGATGAGAAAAACTTTAGGAGGAGTTGAAAAGGTGAAAGGGTAGGGAATTGGTGTTAGATTATTTCAGTGTTCGAAATCTTAAAAATAGAGTGGCTTACAATTTTAGAGTAGTACATTTTAAAAGTCTGCTCACATTTGCTCATGTATGTTTTTTTTACTTCACAAATCTAAATCCTGAAATATCTACTAAGCTTTAGTTTTATATTACTTAGAATAGTAGGTATAAGCGACATTTGTTTACTATTTCTATAAAAAATTCTTTGGCAGCCTTCTAAGTCTGAGGTCATATTAGGGTGAGTTTGGCCTTTCCCTTGCTTGGCTTAGTAAGAGATTGTATTTTAATAAACACAGTGAATGGTTCTGGCTTTGCCTTTTAAATGCGGGTTTGGTTTCAGGGTATTTAAAAATAGCTTAATGATCTGAAAATAGACAACCATCTCATTCTACAAATAGTTTTATTGACCTGTTCATTCCAGTAGCTTACTTTTCCTGAGGACCTGGGCCATCTCATCCTTTCTCTCTTGTGTTTTTCTGTATTTATCTACAAGATGTGTCATTTACATAATAGTGTTTAGTTTAACACAGTAAATAATTAAATACTCGAATTAAATAAGAATTACCTTTTAGAAGTAAAATGTGAGGAATTCCTGATTTCAAACAAAAAATAAAGGAAAAAATTAAAGTGTTTTTAAATAAGCTGTGGTTACCCCATCTTTTTTTATCTTCTGGTCAACTGCTTTCACAATGTATATTGTGGTTTGGTAGAATTACATAACTTTCCTCTGTGTTTTGATTGCATGTTGTAGATTTATAAATAATTTTGATAATGCAGTATGTTATACCTGAGCCACAATGAAATGGCTTTTTTTATAAACATTTTTTTCTCTATTCTAGTTCATCTAAATTGCTTTATTATAGAGAGTATGACATGATGATACCTATTTTTTATAGTTCTTAAAATAACCAATTACTATTCCTTATGAAAGGGTGATAAACTCATATTCTTCTTTGAGGAAGAAAGGATATCTGCAATCTTATTTCTATATTATTTCAAAATTCATTTTTAGTGAATCAACTTGTAACTCAGTTGGCAGAATAGAATACTGTTGATATTACGAGGTCTGTTTTTAGGTGATTTTTTATTTGCTTAGTATTTTGAAATGAAATTGATCAAATTCTCTGGTTTTATTTTCTTTTCCCATATGACCCATTGCCTTGTCATGGAAGAAAGTCTTTCACACCTTTACCTTTAGTTAGCCATCTTGCTTCCTATTGATAACAACTGTTGATAACGATTGTTGGTACTGGTGAATTTCAAAACTATAACACTAAGAAAAGAAGATAATTTTGATTGCCAGTTGGAATTTAGTTCTAAAATCAACCTCTTAAATATTATCTTTCTTGAATTTGCTTATTTAAATTTGTCTTGTTCATGATCAAAATAAAATTTGCATGAGTTGCCAAATCCAAAAGCAAATTTCCAAAAACATACCATCAAGCTGCTAAACAGCTTTATTGCCAGCACAGTGTTTTTAAAATTAAATTTAGCAATTGAAAGCACAAATGTTTATTATTCAGGAGAGATTAAATTGTTCATTCTCACATTTAACCTGGTTACTTACTTTTACTGTTTACATAGTAAATAAAAGTAAAATAGTAGCTAATTTTTTTTTTTAAAAAGCTGTATGTGTCTTTAAAAAATACTAAATAGGAAAACTATTAAAAATTGCTAAAATTTTACTAACTGTATTTCTTTAGGAATTTTTTATTCACGCTAATGAAAACACAGTTTTGTGTCATGTCGTAAGTAAGTCTGATATATTAGAAAAGGCATAGGTTTTGGAACCATAGAAGCACAACTTCAAATTTCAGCTTTGCTATTTAGTAAGTTTACAGTTGGAAAGATAGAAAATTTACTAATTATCTCTTTGTCTGATCTTCATGTGTGTGTTGGGGATAATAATACCTCATAGGGATTACATTTTCTCATTTAACTCTCACATATGAAGCTTTATGCATGATACTTAGCATGGTGTTGACCTTATAAAACAAACAAAGAGCTAGTTATTTTACCAGCAAAGTGGATTTACTTGGGAATAGCAGAGGAATTGCACTTTGGGACAAGCAAACTATGGCTAACCGTAGGCAAATCCAAATTCAGAGGAAAGGGGCTTGCTTTTATAGAAGAAAAAGAGGACGATGAGAAGGGTCGTATGGAAGATCAGGGTGTTAACAGCTTCTCATTGGTTGAGTGTGGCAGTTTCTCACTGGCTGGTCTATTCCCCGGAGCTCAAACCTGAAGGCCACCAGCTAAAAGATTCTGGCGATGATTGACAAAGGTGGAGGTGTTTTGCTAAGCACGTAGAAATTCTAACTTCCTCCTGGTGTGTGGTCCATGGCAAGCAATGTCCTCCTTTTGGGATCTGAGTGGTGGTATGTGACAGCTCCCCTTGCAGGGCTTCCCAGCTCCATTTTAAATGAAGTTTTCTTTATTTTTAATAATGTAGTAGGTACTCAGTAAGATACTGATTCTCTTCCTCTTTACTTCCTTGGTTGTTTCTTTGCTACCTGAGCCTTTCTTTACCATTATATTAAATATGTAGAAAATGTCTGTAAGTTGCTGATTAAATTATGGGCTGGGGCGGGAAACAGCCTGAATACATTTAATTACAAGCTGTATTTCTAAGTAAAAGGAAATTGATACCAGGGTTTACTGGTAATATAAACTACTTTCATTTTCTGTCTCTGAAACTAAATATTTTATTTGATTCACAGAATAAGCTTGGAACTCTTTTATGATCCTTTTCTTCAATGACATTCTTTATATCATCATTAGTGAGTCCATTGGGGACCCATTAAAGTATAAAAAGTAGCATGGCAGACATTGCAGACATGTAACTCATAAATCTAAAGGAGATGAAACAGGAGATGAAAACATTATCTATCAATAAGGTCCTCAGTCTTCAAGATGAACAAGGTAGCAATTAGAATAATAGTTCAAAAAATTATTTATCTTTTTTCTACTCCCTGATTAATAAAGGTGATATTTTCTTAGTATGCCTGCAGGTTTAGAATACTCTAGGCCAGTAGTTCTTATATTTTAGCAAGCATCAGAATCTCCTAGAAGGCCAGCTATAAAGACTGCCTCCAGGGTTTCTGATTCTTGTTATTATTCCCTAAACAATACAGTCTAACAACTATTTACATAGGATTTACATTGTATGATATAATCTATGGGTGATTTAAAGTTTACAGGAGGATGTGCAAAGGTTACATTCAAATACTACACCATTTTATATAAGGGACTTGAACATTTGTGGATTTTTGTATCCATCGGGGTCCTGGAACCACGGACGGATAACTGTGCTCTAACTTCATCTGGTTGCCTCCTGCTACTGAGGGATCCTGGAAGCATCTCTAGATTATAAAGGATTAAAATAGTACAAAATAGGTTCTAATCAACAAACACAGAATTATGAACTTCTCTCATAATTAAGTGGTGTTTACCCAAGGAATTCAAAGTTGGCGTGACATGTAAAAATAAATCAATGTAATTCACCATAGTCATGGGCTAAAAATACCTTACCATATATAATCATTGCACTAGGTGTAGAAGAAACATTTAACAAAATACGATCATTCATGATCAGAACACCAGGCAAAGTATAAAAGAGAAACTTACTCAACCAAAAGAAGGGCAGCTATGAAAACTCTACAACTGACATTATTCTTAATAATAAACGATGTTTTTCTCCTAAGAATTAGATTTCTATTTGACCTTAAACTGAAAGTTCTAATTAGTGACAACAATAAAAAGAAATACAAATTGAAAAGGAATAAGTTAAACTGTCTTTATTCACAGATGACATGATAGTATATGTAGAAAATCCTAAGGAATCTACAAAAGTTAATAGAAATGAGTTTTGTAAGGTACAGACTATAAAATCAAAGTACAAAAACCAATTGTATGTCTACATCCTAGTTAAAGAACAATAGAAATTAAAATTTTAAATACTACTTACAAACAAACAGAAAACAAACAAACAACAAAACTCCTGGAACTAATAAACAATTATAGCAAGTTTGGATACAGGTTAATACATAAAAGCCAACTGCTTTCTTATGTACAGCAATAAACAACTGGAATTTGAAACTAAAGACATAAAGCCATTTACATTAGCACCAAAAAATGAAATACTAAAGTATATATATAATAAATAAGTAAAGATTTATATGTGGAAAACCACAAAACTCTGATGAAAGAAATCAAAGATCTAATTAATGGAAAGATATTCCATGCTTATACTTAGGAAGATTCAATGTTGTAAGGATGTCAGTTTTTCCCAACTTGATGTACAGATTCAATGTAAACCCAGTCAAAATCCCAGTAAGTTATTTTGTAGATATCAACAGATTCTAAAATTTATATGGAAAGGCAAAAAATTCACCATAGCCAATAATACGTTGAAGAAGAAAAGATGAAGGACTGAGACTACCCAACTTCAAGACTTTCTATAAACCCACAGTGTGGTATTAGCAAAAGAACACAAAAATAGATCAGTGGAATACAATAAAGAGCCTAAAAATAGGCCTACACAAATATATTCAACTCAATTTTGACAAAGGAGCAAGGCCATTCAATGGAGAAAGAGTCTTTTGAACAAATGAGGCTGAAACAAATAGACATCTACAGACGTGAAAAAAAAAGAAATAAGTCCAGAGACACATCTTACACCTGTCACAAAATTAACTCACAATGGATTATGGACTTAAATGTAAACCACAAAACTTCTAGAAGAAAAATAAGAAAAATCTAAATGACCTTGTGTTTGGCAATGATTTGTTAGATACAACAGCAAAAGCATTATCCGTGCAAGAAAAAACTGATAAGTTGGACTTCATTAAAATTAAAAACTTCTCTGTGACACTGTTTCTCTACTACCAGATAATGAATGTTAAGAGTCTCTGTGTATCCTTACAGGAAACATTGTGTGTATATTTGTATGTCTGTGTGTTATTACTCCTTACTTCCTTTTAAACAGAGTTATATACTCAACATGTTCTGAACTTTTATTTTGTTAATGTGTCTTTGTAGATCATCTCATATTTGTACATAGCTTTTTCATTCCCAGCTTTACAGCTGTGTAGATTCTATTATATGTGTTAAACACAATTTATTTAACCAGATCATACTGATGGATTTACAGTTTCCAATATTTTGCTATTACAGACAATTCTGTAAATACTAAGCTTTATTTCCCAAATTTACAAGCATGCTAATACAATAAATTCCTAAAATTAGAACTGCTAGGTCACAGAAAATGTAAATGTTAAATAAATATTGTGAAGTTGCTTCCCATAAAGGTTGTACTCTTATACTGCTATGCTCCCACCAGTAGTATAAGAGAGCACTTGTTACCCTCCCTATACCCTTGACAGCAGTGTTTTATCAAACTTCTCAACACTCGCCAATCTTACAGACTGAAAAATGGGACTCGGTTTAAGTTTTATGAATGAGGTAGACAATCTTTTCATCTGTGTAAGAATTATTAATATTTTTTTTTCTGTGAACTATTTATTCATAAGTTTTGCCCACTTTCTAAAAATTGGATTGTTTGGTTTGATTGTTCCTTTTCATATTAAAGAATATTTCTCTTTAATACCTTGAGGCTTCTAGTATGTTTGATATCAATTTTTTTTTTTTTTTTGCTCACAGTACATCTTTGGCCATTTCTTATTTTCAATCTTTCTTAAACTTAAGGATTCTGAATATATTTTTAGTTCCAACACAACTTCTTCTGGGTTGTAACTGTATCCTCTTGAGAGTTTTCATCTCTTTTTGTCTCCATTACAGCTTTCTCTCATCTTTTCCAACAGTTCTGCCTCCCTAGGAGGAATCTGTTTGATTTTTCAGTGATATTCCCTCTTTTGAGCTACCGAATTCATCTTAATAGGTTGTAATCTTAATGGCTGTAGGCTATTGCAATCTCTTGGATGGTGTGGAACTGGCAGTCAGTATAAGATATATAAATTTTAAATCTGGTGTACAAGCAATGAATGAGCTTGCAAAGTAGAACTGCTCTGCTTAAGATATTAGGGAACAAGTGGAGGATGTATGGTGGACCTCATTTACCTGCAAGGACATGAGCAGTTCATCCCACAAGTGCAACCCTCCTCACAGCTGCTGATTAGGCAGTTTCTCAGAGGACTGCATATAGCTTGCAGGCAAATACAGCCTCTTTCCACATGCCAGAAATATCCAGAGGTACAATCCAACCAAGAGCATATGCCTTTCAGATAAATGAGGAATCCCTGATCTTTAACAAAGGTTCTGCTGGGCTTTCAACAACATAGATAATGAAGCCCTGAGGTTACAGCATTTTTATCTTTCATTTTTTTAATAAAGCATAATTATACGATTTATGACAGGATATATAAATACTCAACTGCTTTTAAATCCTCTACTATTCCTTTGGTTATGACTAGATATAATTATCTTCAGGCTTTTCTTCTTTTAAATTATTCTGTAACTTTTAAATCAACTCTGAGATATATATCCTAAAACAAAAAGCTCAGAAACATTTACTAAATGCCTTAACATTTTGTTTTAAAAGTATTTAAGATAAGTTCTTTCTTTATATATTTCTCAAAGGTTGGATAAATAAACATTTTGATTAGAAGTCTGGAAATGTTAATGGCAGTTTGATATTTACTGAGCTATAGTTTGAGGACAAAAATAAGAAAAAGGACCCTGCCCTCAAGGGTCTCAGTCTAGTAAAAGAAAGGATACTCATATAAAGAAATACAATATAATGTGATCAGGACAATAATAAAATATGTACAGAGTCCAAAGGTTAACATAAAGGCAGCACAGGAACAAGGAAGTACAGAGGAATTTGTGGTCAGCTAGATTTTAATGAGAAAATAGGAATCTGCCCAGTGGCCATAGGAATTATAGATAGAAGGAAAGACATACATTCTTTCAGCAAAGTTCATCATTTGGGAAGATATTATGGGACAGATACTTTGAAATACTTGTCCTAAATATACAATGATAAATAAGATAAAATCTCTGACTTTGTGGAGTCAGGTGGAGAACCAGTAACTAAGTAAACCAGTAATTAAAGTATACTGTGATAAATGCTACAATAGAAATAAGTAGAGATCTTAGAGGCTTATGGGCCAAGTGGAAATAAGACCTAAACTTAGATACAAGGAATAAACAGAAATTAGCCAGGTGAAATGTATGTATGTCAGGAGTGGAATGGAGGATGGTGTCAGGGAGGCATGATATTCCAGGCATGGAGAAGAACATACAGAAAGGCAAAGACAGAGAGAGACAGAGACAGAGAATATGCCAGAAGCATTAGGTGTCTGAGATAAGGCTAAAGTGAAAGCAAGAACCATATCACAAAGGATCTTTTAAATTGGGGTTTGGACTTTATCTTGAGGGCAATAAAGAGCTAGTAAATTTTTTTAACATGAAAAGACTTGTTCAGATTTGTGTTTGAGAAAAAGTATGGAGCTATAATACAGTGAAAAAATAGACATAAATATGGAAGTAAATAAAACAGGTACAGTAATACAGAAATGGTTTATAGTAGTCTGAATTAAGTAGCAATGGAAATAGAGAAATTGGGTGGGGAGGGCTGAGAGATTTAGGAGATAGAATAAACAAGCCTTACAAGTGATTTGATTGGGAAGAGAGAGAAAGACAAAGTCAAAGATGATGGTTGCTTCAGTTTCTGGTTTGGGCAAAGGGGTGGTGGTGGTAGTGGTGGTAGATGGTACTGTTATTCAGTAAGATAAGAAAAGGGGAGAACAGATTTTGAGAGGATAAAATGATCACTTTAATTCTGGTCAGACGTAGTCTGAGATGCATTTAAGTTATTCAAATGAAAGTGCCCAATAACCAGTTGGATATATAAAAACTCAAGACAAAGGTGTGAGCCAGCTATGGATTTTAGAATCATCCATACAGAAAGTAAATGATAACTAAAGCAATGAGAATAGATGCAATTCCCTGAGGAGAATGTACAAGGTGAGAAGAAAACCTGACAAAATTCCACAGAATACTAACATTTAGAAGACAAAGGAATAGCTTAGAAGAGTAGACTGTGAGGAAAAAGTCAAAAAGGAAGATGAAAATATTAACAAGAGAGAAAAAAGAAAGCACTTAATGAATGTTTACTATATGCTAGGTGATATACTAAGTGATTTATGTGTGCTACCTCAGTTAATCCTTACGTACCTTATGAGCAACTTATTATTATCTGCATTGTTATAGATATGGACATTTTGGCTTAGAGAGATCAACTTGCTCAGGTTTACACATTTGGTTGGGTAAAAGTACAACCAAGATTACACCCCAGTCCCGTAGAGCCCTTGTTCTTAAATGCTATGCTGCACTGCTTTCCATGAAAGGCTTAAAAAGTGTGGTATCATCAAAGAAAAACAGTGATTCAATATGAAATACACCATTCCAGTAGCACTGAGCTCACCTGTACCAAGATCTTGGTTTCTAATAACTTTCTCCATTAAAAAGAAATCAGGAACAATGGCTGATCTATGGAGTACTCAGGAAATATATAGAATGAGCCTGCAGCATCTTGTAGTGCTAAAAAATAAGAAAGTGATCTAAACAAAAAAACAAACAAACCACCTCACGATGAGAGATATATGTCAAAGGGACACAGAAAACCAACTGAAAGCTTCCAATGGCCACAGTTATAACAATATGAGCAAAAAATAAAGTAGAATTGGACTATAACCCAGAGTATAAACTAAATGTTCATGAGTCCATACAGAATATTGAATGAATGAAGAGACAAATCTAGGGTGCAGAAGAATTCCAAATAAATTATACAGAAACTCCCACTGATGGAGGTGGACCAAACTCTCCACTCTTCAAATGTGGGCTCCACATAATGACTTCCTTTCAAAGACTCTGGTATGGAAAGTGGGGGAGGATAAAGAGTCACATTACAGTAGAGAAATATGACAAACACTACCTCAGGCAAGTGTTCAAGGTTCACATCAACAACAGTAAGTCATGTTGATAGTATGCACCCTTGATATGCTGTGATAAACCCATAACCTCAATCTAATCATGACAAAAACATCAGAAAAATCCCAACTGAGGTATATTTTACAAAAATACTTGGCTAGTATGCCTCAAAATTGTCAAGTTATCAAAAACATGAGAAGTCAGAGACTGTATCATAGCCAAAAGGAGACTAAGGACACAAGACTGTGAAATGTAATGTGGTATCCTGAATGCTTTCCTGGAACAGAAAGAGACATTAGCTAAAAACTAAGGATATCTGAATAAAATACAGACTTCCATTAATTATAATGTACCAATGTTGGCTCATTAATTGTAAAAAATGTACTAGATTAATGTAGGATGTCAACAGTAGGGGAAACGAAGAGGTTTATGAGAACTCTCTGTGCTATCTTTATAATTTTTCTGTAAACCTAAAACTATTCTAAAATTTAAAGTTTTTTTTTAAGGCACATTAACAGTGTCAAAGGCTGATAAATTACAAGACAAAGGCCAAGGGCATTTTCAGTGGGTTAAAAGAGTGAAAAGCCAGATACAGTGGGCAGAGGAGTGAATGAAAGTAGAGAATGGAACTGTATGCATATAGCTTCTTCCCAGAACTCTGACAATGAGGGGGAGAACAAATCAGAACTGGAAGTAGATATTGAATTGAGGAAAGTGGTTTTAGTTTTTGCTTTGTTTTGTTTTTAATCATGGTATAATTCACATACCCAAATGGTCACCTTTTAAAGTGTATAATCTAGTGGTTTCCAGTATATTCACAAAGTATAATCACCACCACTAATCTATTTCCAGAATATTTTGATTATCTTGAAAAGAAGAGGTAAAGTTAAAGGAGACTTAAATAAATGGAATATGTTCATGAATAGGGAGACAGCATCATTAAGATCAGTAAAACATCATTAACATCAGTAAAACCAAAGTGGTCTACAGACTCACTGCAATCTCTATCAAAGTTCTACTTCTTTTTCACAGAAATGTAAAAGCTCATCCTCATAGTTATATGGAATTGCAAGGAGTCCTAAACAGCCAAAACAATCTTGAAAAAGAAAAAGTTGGAGGACTCAACAATTCTCAACTTTGATACTTACTACAAAACTATAGTAATTAAAACGTTATGGTACTGACACACAGAGAGACATATAGACCAATGGAATAAAATAAAAATCCTCAAATTAAACTCTCATATATACGGCCAATTGATTTTTAACAAGGGTGCCATGACCATTCAATGGGAAAACGACAGTCTTTTCAACAAATGGGTGCTAAGAAAACTGTATATCCACATATCAGTTTGACCCTTACCTTACATCATATATAAAAATTAACTCAAAAGGGATCAAAGACCTAATCTAAAGAGCTAAAATTATTAAATTCTTAGAAGGAAATGTTGAAGAAAATCTTCATCACACTGGATTTGTCAAACATTTAATGGATATGATACCAAAAGCACAGGCAAGAAGAAAAAAATAGATTAATTGGAATTCATCAAAATAAATAACATGTGCAAATCAAAGATTACTATCCAAAAAGTGAAAAGACTACCTATTGAATGGGAAAAAATATTTGCAAATCATTTATCCCACAAGGGATTAATATCCAGGATATATAAAGAATTCCTAAAACTCAATTCCCAAAACCAAGCAATCCCACTCAAAAATGGGCAAAGGACCTGAACAGACATTTCTTCAAAAAAGATATACAAATGGCCAATAAGCATATCAAAGAAAAGATGTTTAACATTACTAAGTCACTAGGCAAATGCAAATCAAAACCACGACATTATTTCACACTTACTAGGATGGCTATAAAAAACAAAACAACAAAACTGAGACCAGAGACTCAAAAAATGCATCAATAACAATGTGCACAGTAGCAAAAAGGTGGAAATAACCCTTATCCATTAACACATGAATGGATAACCAAAATGTGGTAAGTACAATGGAATATTATTCACCCACAACAAGGAATGAAATTTTGATGTATGTTACAATAATATCAATAGACCTTGAAAACACGATGCTTAGTGAAATAAGACAGGCATAAAATGACAAATACTGTACAGTTTCACTTATATGAGGTACCTAGAACAGGCAAAGTCAAGAAAGAGAAAACAGAATAGAAGTTATAGGAGCTAAGAAGAGAGGAGAAATTGCTTACAGGGTACAAAGTTTTTGATGGGAACGATGAAGTGTTGAGTATAAAGAGTGGTGATGATGATATTATACAACATTGTTAATGTATTTAATGCCACTGGATTGTACATTTACCAATCATTAAAATGATAAATATTCTATTATGTATATTTTACCACAAGAGCAGTCATTCTCTATTGCTCCTCCTTGCCCCGCCATCCCTGGTAACCACTCATCTATGTTTTGTCTCTATGAATCTGCCTATTCTGGACATTCTATATAAAATGAATCAAATTATATTTGCCCCTCTGACTGACTTCTTTTACCTAGCATAATGCTTCCAAGGTTTGCCCATGCTGAAGCATACATCAGTACTTCATTTCTTTTTATTGATGAATAATATTCCATTGTATAGATAGACCACTTTTGTTTATCAATTCACCAGTTGATGGACATTTGGGTTGTTTCTACTTTTTGGCTAGACACATTGATGTACAAATTTTTGTGTAGACATATGTTTTTAATTCTCTTGGGTACAGTCTTAGGAGTGAAATTGCTGGGTTATATGGTAACTTTATGTTTAGTTGTTTGAGGAATAGCTGGAATGCTTACCAAAGCAGCTGCATCATTTTACATCTCCACTAGTAATATAAGTAGGTTCTGATTTCTCCATATCCTCTCCAATACTTGTTATTATCTGTCTTTTTTATCCTAGCAAGCCTAATGGGGTGGAGTGGTATCTCACTGTGATTTATTTTAATTTGCATTTCTCCAATTACAATGATGCTGACATCTTTTCATGTGCATATTGATAATCTGTATATCCTCTTTAGAGAATGTCTATTTAAATCCTTTGCCTTGTTTTAAATTGGGCATTTATCATTTTTTTCTTATTGAGTTGCAAGAGTTCTCTGTATATTCTAGATGCTAGTCTCTTATCAGATATATAATTTGCAACTATTTTCTCCCATTCCATGATTTTTCTTTTCACTTTCTTGACACTGAATATTTGTGTCTTCCCCAACTTCGTATGTTGAAGCCCTAACCTCCAATGCAATGGTATTTGGAGAGAGGGTCTTTGGCAGTAATTAGGGTTAGATGAAGTCATAAGGGTGGGGACCTCACGATGTGACTCATGCTCTTATAAGGGACACCAGAGAGCTTGTGTTCTCTCTCTCTCTTTTATGTGAAGACATAGTGAGAAGGCCTTAGTCTGTAAGCAAGGAAGAGAGAGAGCTCTCACTAGGAATCAAATGAGCTGGCTCCTTAATCTTAGACTCCCAGCCTCCAGAACCATGAGAAATAAATTTCTGTTGTTTAAGCCACCCAGTCTATGGCATTTTGTTATGGCAGTCTGAACTAACACAGTATCTTTTCAAGCACAAAAGTTATTAATTTTAACGAAACCAATTTATTTATTTTTTTCTCTTGTTGCTGTACTTTTCGCATCTCATCTAGAAAACCACTAAAGATCTATGCCTATGTTTTCTTTTAAGAGTTTTACAGTTTTAGTTCTACATTTTGGTCTTTGGTTCAGTTTGAGTTAATTTTTGTATATAGTGAGAGAAAGGGGTCCCCCTGCATGTGACTATTCAGTTGTCCCAGAACCAGTTTTTGAAAAGGCGATTCTTCCAATGAATTATCTTGGCATCTTTGTCAAAAAATCAATTTAACATAAATGTGAAGATTTATTTCTGAACTTCCAATACTATCCCATTAATCTATGTATTTAATCCTTATGGCAGTAACACATGATCTTGATACCTGTAGCTTTATATTAAGTTTTGAAATCAGAAAATATGTCCTCCAACTTTTTTCACCTTTTCAAGATCACTTTGGCTATTGTGAGACTCTTACATTTCCATATGAATTTTAGAATCAATTTGTCAGTTTCTGTGAAAGAAGCACTGAGATTTTGGTAGGAATTGCATTGAATCTATAGATGAGATGGAGGGAATACTGACATCTTAACAATATTAAAAACCTGCCAATCCAATAAGATAGAATGTCTTAGGTCTTCTTAATTTTTTTCAATGTTTTATAGTTTTCAGTGTATACATCTTATACTTTCATTAAATTTATTACTAACTATTTTATTCTCTGCTGATTTTTTACATGAAATTGTTTTTTTAAAAAAACTTTTTTAGCTTTATTGAGACATAATTGACATGTAATGGAATTGTTTTCTTATTGTAATTTTCAAATGGTTCATGACTAGGTATAGAAATATAATTGACTTTTGTATATTGATCTTGTACCCTATAACTTTGCTAATAATATCATTTATTAGTTCCAGTAGTTTTGTTGTGGATTCCTGAGGATTTTTATATAAAGACCATGTCATCTGCAAATAAGAGAGAGTTTTACTCCTTCCTCTCCAGCCTGATGCCACTGGTTTGTTTTTCTTGCCTAACTGTCCTGATTTGTTGTTGCTGCTGCTGTTGTTGTTTTTAACGTGGGACAAAGAATTTTAAAATACCGATAGGAAGGAAGTAGTATAAGGGTAGTAATCAGTGGAGTAAGGCCTCTAAGGAAACAGGAACAGGCTTCAGAATACAGATGAAAGGATTAACTTTAGCAAGAGCAGCTGTACATCTTAATTGTAACAGCCCACAAGCAAGGGCACATTGAGAAGGATATTGTCAATCAGACAATGCAGCACTGAACTCAGTTGAGTCAAATATCTTAAATCCAGGAGGTTGAATCTCTTTGTTCAATAGCATTCTGCAACTGTAAGAAGGATGGCTGGACCGCTTCAGGGTTAGAGTTTTGCTAACAAGTAATACAGAAGAGAAAGGAATGGAGTGTGAAACAGTATGGTAAGTATACAGAAATGATACTGCAGTAAGAGATGAGACCTGAGAAGTAAGCAGGAACCACATTCTTTCATTGACTCCACAAATATTTACTGAGTGCTTACTATGTGCCGAGCATTTTTCTAGATGCTAGAGATAAACAGGGAATAGAACCAAGCCCCTCCCCTCATTGAGCTTACATTCTGATGGGGAAGAGAGTTATAAACACATACACATATAATACTGGATAGTAAAATGTGCTCATTATAATATTCACAGAAAAATAAGGAAGGTACTAAGAAAATAAGATTATTAGTCCCAAAGGACAAAACTAAAACAAAATATTTTCTTCCATTATTTTTTCTGCGCAGTTTTGTTTTTATATTATTATAATCATATTACATCTGTTCCTACTATTTTCAAGTTTGAGAAACCTTTTGCGACAATTTAAAAAATTGTATAGAAAGCTACACGTTAAGTCATAATTTTAGAACGTTAAGGAAAATATGGTTAAGCTAATAATACCTTTTCAGTAATTCACATTAAAGTGAATTTAAATTTTACTAACCATATTCATCCACATATATAGGTAAGATATCTTCCAATTAATCTAAGGTCAAAGGTTGAGAAACCACTGTCATATTATTTATAAGTTTCTACACCTTGTTTTTTCACTTTGCCTTAGATTTCAAACATTTCCCCCATATTTTACAAGTTATATCTAAATAGTTAAATAGCTATGTAATATTCCATTGAGTAGAAACACTGTAAATTACTTATCCATTCCCTCATTG
The DNA here is from genome assembly GCA_028627145.1 of Eidolon dupreanum. Lineage (NCBI taxonomy): Eukaryota > Metazoa > Chordata > Mammalia > Chiroptera > Pteropodidae > Eidolon > Eidolon dupreanum. Next base: position 119,294,422 of record CM053507.1, on the reverse strand, counting down.
TCAGACAGATTATCTTCACTTATTACTGATAAATAGTAGCACAATAAACATATTTTTAAAATTACTTTCTAATTCTGCTCCTGGTATAACCATTTAGCTCTTAATGAACCATCACTCTAGCAGATAAAAATTAAATTCTGGATAAAACATAAAAAACGACTATCTCAAAGCAAGAGAAGGACAAACATTTGTGTAGGCAGGTGAGTTTTCCATTTTCTATGGCTTATAGCTAGAAGGGAGGTACCGGTCTGTGCTACGTAGGGTTCTAAAACTCCCATAGAGTCTATGGCCATGCCACCCTGAACAAGCCCAATCCTGTCTGATCTTGGATGCTAAGCACAGTTGGACCTGGTTAGTATTTGGATGGGAGACCACCTAGGAAGACCAGGTGCTGTAGGCGTAAAAAATTAAAAAATAAGGGATTATAAGCTGGCAAGGTCCTGTAATCTGTGAGGTCAACCAACGGTTGCCTCACCTAAAAAAAATAATAAATAATAAAACTCCTATAGAAAAAATATAACCTTACTGGCTTAATAAACTATATAACAGAGTTTAGGATAAACATAATTGCTGAAAAGGGGAGAAATTATGAGAAGAGACCCAGACATGGGAAACCCCAAATTTTGGGTATAAACTCTGTCTCAATCTTTGACTGATCCTGAAGCACACATCATGGGGGAGACTCTAAGCAACCTAGCTAAGGCTAAAAAATTTTTAAATTAAATTAAGATTTGAGTTGCCACTCTACCAAAGTGAAGATAGAATTTGCAGTCAGCATCCAATAAAGTTAAGTTCCCACTAAAACAAAAAGAACACTCTTGGGAGAATTGAAACAAATCCAGAGCCTTTACAACATATTCACAATGTCCAGGATATATCTGAAATCATCTGACATATGAAGAAATAAGGGAGCATGACCCATTCTCTAGGGAAAAGGCAATCAATGAATTTAATCCTAAGATGACTCAGATGTTAGAACCAACAGAGAAGGATTTTAAAGCGGCTATTATAACTATAAACCTTCTACTTCATGACTTAGTATCCCTTCCTCTCACCACTCTATTATCTCTATCCCTACTCAATACCATAGTTCTCCATATCTACCAAGCCTGTGGTTCCTAGCTCCTTCTCCTGACCTGAATATTACATCTTATTAAAGCAGAGATTCCCAACTATGTATCTTGAATAGGCTACGTATTAATAAGATACTGACATCCTCAGCCTTTGGGGCAGCCAGGAGTGGCCTAGGGCAGCTGGATCTCCTGGCTAGCTTACCCTTGACTTTAAGCAGCCTCCTTTGTTTAACCTTAATGCCTCCTATAAATGTTACCACTTTCCATTTATGCCATAATGTGAAAAAAAAAATTGAGAAGCATATAAAGGACTTCAGTAGACACTTCTCCAAAGAAGATATACAAATGACCGATATGCACATGAGAAGATGCTCAATATTACTAATCATTAGGGAAATGCAAATCAAAACTATACTACCTCACACTCATTAACATGATGAATATTAAAAAAAAACAAACAGAAAATAACAAGAGTTAGTGAGGATGTGGAAAAGTTGTAACACTTGTACACAGTTGGTGGGAACATAAAATGGTACAGGTGCTGTGGAAATCAAAATGACAATTCCTTAAAATATTAAAAATAGAATTATCATATGACTTAGCAATTCCACTTCTAGGTATAAACCCAAAAGAAAAAAAAAGCAGGGTTGTGAGGAGATATTTGTACTCCCGTGTTGATAGCAGCATTATTCACAATAGCTAAAACATAAAAGCAACCCATGTGTCCATCAACTAATAAATAGATAAGCAAAATGTGGTATAAGACCCACTTATCTGAGGGGAATATGTTCCAAGACCTCAGTGGGTACAAAACTGTGGATAGTACCAAACCCTATAAATACTATGTTTTTTCCTATACATACATACACCTTAGAGAAAGTACTTTATGGCTTCTCTTTGGCATATCTGGATTGCCAGCATCACTACTACTGTGCTTTGGGGCCACTATTAAGTGAAATAGGGTTACTTGAATACAAGCACTGCAATACTGATAGTCGATGATACCAACAGTTGATTTGATAATCAAGACAGCTACTAAGTGACTAAAGGATGAGGACACACTGAACAAAGGGATGAGTCACTTCCCGGGTGGGACAGCATGAATTCCATCATGTCACTTAGAACAGCATGCAATTTAAAACTTACAAATTGTTTATTTCTGAAACTTTCCATTTACTATTTTTGGACCATGGTTGACCATGGATAACTGAAACTGCACCACAGATAAGGTGAGACTATTATATAGATGTGCAATGGAATAGCCTTAAAAAGGAAGGAAATTCTGACATAATGCTACATCATGGGTGAACTTGATGTCATCGTGCTAATGAAATAAGCGAGTCATGAAAATACAAATACAGTGTGGTTCCATTTACCTGAGATCCTTGGGTAGTCAAAATCATAAAAATAGAAAGTAGAATGGTGGCTTTCAGGGGTTGGGGGGAGGGGGAAAGAGGGAGTTAATTATTTAATGAGCATAGAGTTTTAGTTCTGCAAGATGAAAAGAGTTATAGCGATAAATGGTGATGGCGGTTGCAAAATACAGATGTACTTAATACCACCAAACTGTACACATAAAAATGGTTAAAGTGGTAAATTTTATGTTATGCGTATTTTACCATAATAAAAAAGTTGAAAAAAAAATTGAGAAGCATTAAGACTTTAAGTATCTTTTATTGCTTCAAAATATGTATTTAAACTCTCAGAATAATTCTACTGACTATTATTATTATTAAGCCAAACATTAGTATACTGAAATACAGATTTCTCTATATAGCTCACCTTAGACTTAAACCCTCTGATGAAGCTGGTGTTTCACTCATAGCTGTTTGTATTATAATGGCATATATTTTGCTGTTACTTTTTATAATGGAAAATTTCAAACATATACAAAGAAAGAACAGAATAATGAAACTCCAAAATAGCTGTCACCCCACTTAAACAATTAATCAATTCATAAACAATTTTATTTTATCTATAATTGTACCCACTTTACTCTTCTTCCTGCAGTGGATTATTTTAAGCCCATCTCAGACATCATATCGATGATGTCTAGAAGTACTTACCATAAATGTTTCAGTAGTTACCTGTATATGCTAAAAGATACTATTGAAAGATACATATTGAAAGATACCACCAGTGTCCTGCATAAGCTCCTATACTGGATTATATCAGATTTTCGATATAAACATTCCCCCAGTAAGCAATATATTAGACACAGGAATTACAACACTTCATTCATTCCATTGTAGTCCCTTAAAAATTAGACCACTAGGTAATAGGGGTCTCAAACAAGAAAATCAAGAAGAAAATGGTTTCAATAGTTAGTTTCAATTGTAATAGGATCATTGATCAAGTAAGGTCTTAGAGACCTCTTAGAAAAGAGATAGAGAAAAGTCACCCACACGCGCTTTCTCTCTCTCCACCTCTCAGCGGTAACTGACCTTCATATGATACGAGTTACTTGGTATATAATAACATGGTAATAGAATATATAAAATAAAACAAATGTTTTATAAAACAAATGCAATAAAACTACTCAATGCAGAAAATTATAATTCAACTGTCCTTACCTTTTGTTGGACTGAGATTCTGATCTATAAATCCTCTTAGTTCTGCATTTGTAGAACTCAAACCAACCTGAATAAAATAGTTTTAAGAGTTAAAAAGAAGATCTTATTATATAATTATTTAATAAACTATTTTATACCTTCCACCAGACAATTACATTGACTATAGGATTAGGATTAAAAACAAAATGTTGCCATATTACTTGAAATGGGAAAAATATTAATTGTTAATATTAAGGCAAAAATAAAATGTTACTTATGAGCAAAACTTAGGTCCGCAGATTTTACTGATTTTTTTTTTTTGAAAACAAATAATGTAGCAGCCATGAAGTTGCCAATAGTTATACCAAAATTTCACCATGATTGCTGCCCTTAATTTTGACTGTTCAAAATCACTGCCTATAATGCTTTTCAACATTATGACATGTATGGATTAAATAAAGACCATTAATAACACAATGCAGAGGTGAGGTTCACTGGCTCAAGTCCAACTGCTCAGGTTCAAACTATAGCCTACTATATGTGTGGCCATGGCCAAGTCACATAAGTTCTCTGTACCTCAGTCACCTCATCTATAAGTTGGAGGGTGCTAGAAGTACTTACCAATTCATGTAGTTAGAAAGATTAAGATAATTTATGCAAAGTATATAGCACAGTGGTTGGCACAGAGACTCAATCCATGTTAACATTCATTATTATTAGCATGATACTTGAGGAACTACCTATAGCAAGTATGTTTATAAATCTACCTTCAGACAATTTATTTCATTTAATGTGCTGTCCACTGGACTACCTCGAGTCAGAGCTGAATATGGTAGTATCATCAGTTTTAAAAATTTATTATAGAATCGGGAGGAAAAAAAAAACCTGTTTTTGAAAACTTGACACGAAGCAAGCATCCAATAAATGGTTCTATGAATACTATCATAATATTGTTTTAATCCTTATAGATTTGTAATCTTGAAACATAATTGCTAATTTGGTACCTCAAATATCCTTTCAAAGTACTACCACACTGAAAGGATTTTAAAGCACACAAAGCTTTATAGCTTTATACCTGTGCACTTGTCTTATGTTTTTAAACTACCCACTGCTTTAACATTATATATTCCACATAAGAACTCATTTCATACTGACAATTTCATAATATAAGAGCTAATTATTTCATTATTTGTTAATTCAAATGCTCTACTAATAGCTATTTCTTTTTGTCAAAAGAGATATGTTACCAGAAATATTTCTACATATCGTTCACATCATGAAAAAGTAATTCTGATGCTAAGCTATCTCTAGCATCTAATATTACATTTTCATAACAACAGCTGAGGTGAAGACATCTAAAACATAACTTCTTAATTCTATGGAGATAATGGAGTAGATACTTAATTCTGTCTAGCTTCTTACAAGTATTCTGTTAGAAATAAAGTAAATCCTTCCCAACAAAATGTGTGACAAATTACCAATGCATGGATCTGAGTTGCTGGCAAATATTAATCTTAAGTATTCAATTTGTAAATACCAAGAGTTTCTGTGGCATCACTGACATGCCTCCACTTTTTAAACTCTTCTGCTATAAAAAGAAGAGAAAGATAAAACCTCTGTTGGTGTTCTACTGTAAAAAGAAAGCAAAGAAGGCAAAGACAGCCTTTACTATATTCATGCTTAATACAATGTGACCCTTCAGTACATTTATTACAATATCTTCAAAAGTACCAGTTCATATATTTTTGTTATTATACAAAGATAACAGCAAAAACCTCAACTAAAACCACATAGTCATAGTCGAGAGTTCACAGTTACTAGGTTACTGTTATGTTTCTAAACACCTGCTCTTAATGTCCAACTTCTGCAGAGGGAAGCAGCAAACGAATTCGGAAACTTTTTAAGCAGCTGTACACCTGCACCCTAATAACCAACAGATTATAGTCTAAAAAGATAAAGGTCAATTGCGAATCAATATGGTATGCTAATTTTGGTCTCATAGATGGAGGGAAAGTATTTGTATTTAGAGCTTATATAAATGCTACCAAAATTTATATAATTAAACCTTCAAAAATGTGTTTATTTCTGCTTTCATGAACACTTTACAGTTTAAAGACTCAAAGAAAAAGTAGATTGCTTAAGAATAGAAAAAGTTGGTACAAAAATGCTTTAAAAATACTACTTATTCTTTCCTTATTGTATCTGTTTAAAAAGAATCTTTCTATAATGTTTCATGAAGCAAGAGAAAAAAGTGAACTCATTTTATGTAAAACTTTTCATCTAAGAAAATCCCGAGAAAAGTTTTCTATCTGGATATCCAAACACTGTGTTTAATACTATAAGCAGTCACTAAATGTCTGTTGAATAAAAAAAAATTCAAGCTCAATTTTTAAGAATCAGACCAGATTCCCCAACAACTGCATTATAATTTCACTGATACTTAACATTTCAGATTGACAAACAAAATTCAGAGTGAGATGACCTGTTCTCAAAGTTCAGCTCTACCGCTTACAAGCAAGGAGATCGTGGAACAGTCACTGTAAAATGAGGATGACAATACATATGTGTATGACGAACTCAGAAAGCTCCTTAGATCAAATCAAATGATAATGTGAACATATTGGTTAATGGCAAAGTAATAGTCAAGTAGGCATTGTTATTCAAATGGCAATAGCTTTTAACACTTCAACACTGACATAGATACTTCATAAAATTGGTATGGACCAATAAACATACAGAATACCAGTTTGGCCTAATTAGTGATCAGAGAAATGAAATAAATCATATACCACTTTTGCTGATTAGATTAGCAAATATTAAAGAGAATAAATAGAAATGGCACACTTATACACCACTGATGAATACATAAGTTGGTACCATCTTTCTGAAATACAATTTAGTAATATGAATCAAAAACTCCCCAAAAGCATGCTCCTTGTGAGCTAGTAATTTCCTAAGACATTGCCTCATGGAAATAATCTAACAAGTAAGCAAAAATAAACAAAAAAAATTAAAAAGAAAAAACTGGAAATAACTTAATGGCCAATATCAGGCATTAATAAAGCAAAAGCAACTCTTCAAAAAACTCTGTTATCAAAATAAAAATGCAAAATGGGAAACAAAAAATAAAAATGTAAATAATTGAATATGTTTAATAATGCCTTCATAAGACCTAGGCAATCTCTTCAATATCTAAGAGTCATTTCTCAGTGACATGTAATACAACTGATCACTCCCATTTTCCTGAAACACCTTCCTCACTTGGCTTCTTCAGGCTAACACTGCCTCCTTCCTCTCCAGCCATTCCTTGAGTCTCCTTTGTGCTTTTCCTCCTCCGTAGATACGGGAGAATCCATGTGCTTAGACCTCGATCCTCATGCATTATGCATTCTCTATTCATGAATGATTATATAATCTCATGTAGTCTCACTGCTTCAAAATAATTCAATATAAAATAACTCCAAAATTTCTATATCCAGCTCCAAGCTTTCGCCTGAGCTCCAAAGTCATTTATCAAACAAATTGCTTAGCCAGTGTCTCTACCTGGATGTTTTTAATAGAATCAAAACAATTTTTGAGTTTGCCACAAAATCCTGCACTTCTCCAAGAATCTCTCTTCTCATTAGACAGCATAGCCATTTATCCAGTTATACAGGCCAAATACTAAATAGTAGTCTTTAACTTCCTCGCTGCCCCTGTATCCTAATTACTCAGTAAGTCCTGATGGCTGTCCCTTTAAATACACCCTAGATCTGGCCACTTTCGCCATCTCCAATATCATGACGCCAGCCCAAATCACCACACTCTGTTGTCTGAACTACTGGGATAAGTACCAAATGAGTCTGCTTCTATTATGCCGCTCTCCCATCTATTCATGTAGTAGCCAGAACAAACTTTTTAAAATGTTAAGTTAGGTCATGCAACTATCCTCAAAACCTCTAATAGCTCCTCACTGACATTTAAAATACATAGCCCTCACCCCAGTCTTCAAGGCTCCATATGAGCTGGCTCCTGCTTTCTTTCAGACTTCATCTCCTACTACTCTCTATTGCTTACTCTGTTCCATCTGTAAACTGGTCATCTTGCTGTTCCTTGAACAACCACACTTTCCCCTGCCTCTACCTGGAACGCTCTTTCCCCAGATATAAACACATGGCTGGCTCCTTCTTGGACTGAGACTCAAGTGCACTGCTCTAAATGCCATTTCCTTAAAGAGGACTCTTCTGAGCACCTAGTTCAAAGAACACTCCCTCATCTCCATCACTCTCTCTCCTATTATCCTATTTTAATTTTTTTAATAACATTTATCATTACCTGACATCATATACCTATTTATTGTCTTCTCTCACTACACTTTAAGTCCTAAGAAGACAGGAGCCTAGAACAGTGTCAGGCACATACATTTTTTGGACAAAGCTGTGGAAATGTGAAAGAATGAATTGCTTATGGCATTATAAACTGGTATAATCCTTTTCATAAGTATCTTGACAAAATACATTAAAAGCCACAAAAACATTCTTATCGACTGCAGAATGGTTAGTAAACTTGACTGTATATTTTCAGACAGCCTATTTCATTCGATACTTTCCCACATGCTTCAGACAAGTTTGAGGCTTGATCTCTCCATGTCCCTAACTCCAGAGTATTAGAAGAGGGTCAGTTCATCACTTATCGCTCTCTCCCTCAGTTGCTATGGCAGGAGAAACATGTTGTTTGTTGTTTGATTTCTCCAAATATACAGACAAAATAATGGGAATATAATTACCACTGAACTTCATAACGTAAAGTTCAAATACTTTGTTACTTTCAGGAAACAAGTTTTAATATAGCAAACTGTACATATGGCTAGGAAGATTATATTTAATTCAAAGTAGATTTTAAGCCAAAATATACTTGCTATTTAAATGTTAACCATATTGTTGCTCAGGATAACTTTTACATCCCTTTTTTCTAAAGGAGAAAAAAAATCAAGGTACTATCCAGCAAGATAACTCTCAATACACAGACTAAAACTTTGCCTTTTTCTTTTCTCCAAATAGTACTTTAACAAATATATACAATTTATCCCAACAAAATTAATTAAATGTTAATGAAGCATAAGCTATATCTGCTTATATTAATGCATGTTAAAAGCAAGGTTAATAATAGGAAAACAGAAATAAGTAATAAGCTTTATTTTTTTTAATGCTATTTTTTAGATATGTAATAGGTTGTAATTAGAACTATTCTTCTAGCTCATAAGGAGACCTTTTTAAATCAATATACTAATTCCTTCTCCTGGTCACAACTAACCAAACCACTAGTGGATATTAGACTCAAGCAGTGCCAGAGGTCCTCCCCAAGGAGTCTGAAACTGGAGCAGACACCAACAGACAGAATCTGTCAGGCTACCTCCCCCACTTCCTTCACATTTCTCTCTCTCTCTGAACAGGCTGGTTCTGTAGGATGGAGAAGCTGACGGGAGAACTGAGGAAGATGATTTGCAGAGAGATAGAGTAATGAAACAGATGCACAGAGACAAGCAGAAATGAGAACTGGAAACCAAGAACTACCTCAAATCCTGATAGATTTCAAGTTCCCGGGCCCAGATCTTTCTGAGGGCCCACTAAATTCCTACTCCTGAATTCCTTGAGACATCCCTGTATATTTATAATAAATTCCCTTTTCATTTATAGTATTCTAAGCTGGTTTCTGTAAACTGTAATCAAAGATTCCAACATAATAATCTGGGAACAGTAAAGCAATTATAGTAAGCTACTTCCCTGTATGTTTTAGTATTTATTTTCTAGCATAATCCTTCACCATAACTAGAAACAAATCCATTGATACAAGGTGACAGTAAGAATGTACTTAAAAGGAAGTAGATTCAGAAAAGATAGTCTTGAGCAAAAGAAAAAATTGAATAACTTCTCCTCAAACATGTAAGGTCTAATGTCCCCTCCGGAATCATGTCATAGAGGATGGCAGCTCCTTCTGGACAATGTCTAAGTATACACACTTCCCTGAGTAAATCCAAAATTAAAAAATGGAGCCAAAGAAAACAGTGATTTTCTCAATAAGGCCAAGGAACTCTCTCTAGCAAGTACTAAAGCAAATTTATTACAGTACTCAACAAAGGAGCAGGATGGGAAACTTTCTGGAGACAGCAATTTTGCAGCTGTTGAGAAGGAGCAATTTGGCAGCAATTTAAAAGAATGCTACCATGCCCATTTGAGTACTATATTCAACAGCAATAAAGTTTACTATCTCATTCTTTGCATAAACAAAAACAATTATAAATTAATGCCAATAAACTGAATTTGATTAATCAGAATAGTAAAAAAAAAATCTTCAGGAAAAAGTACAACTCACTTTAAAAATACATTTAAAAATTTACAAATACTTACATTTTTTGCCGTCATGTCAAATTGTATTCGATTTAAAATTCTGGAAAGCCATTAAAAAACAAAAATTAAAAAAACTTTGTCTTCAATAATTCTTTGAAAGAACATCCTGTTAAAGAAGGAAAAAAAAGGGAATAGTAATGTAATAATAATAATAATAATAATAATAGGCAACATTTATGTCATAAATTTATTATGTGACATATATTGTTCTTTAAGTGAATTGCTTAAAATAATCCTCACACTAAAACTATAAAATATGTACCATTTTAATCCTCATTTTCTAGATAAAAATTGGGGTTTAGAGAGGTTAAGTATGTTAACCAAGTCAACTCTGATAACAAATGACAGAACCTGGTCTTGAAATATACAATATTATACTACATTGCTTTAGATAATCCATTAAAAGAAATGCCAGGGCTTAGAGAAACAGCAAACTCCAGGGCCGAGAAAGGAAATGCATAAGATAAACCTAGAACATTTTATTGTACCTAAAGTAAAGAAGGGCTCAAAAAATGATGGAGACACATCGAAAGTATACAGGAGCCAGCTTAAAGGGCCACTGAGCACCAAAATATATACAGATTAGCAACAGATTATAACAGATTATAATAAACCCACTGGAAAAAAAAATAACATTCCAGGAGTCCAACACACATATAAACAAATAGTGAGGAAGATGGGAAAGCTCTTCTTTGCAACGCTAACTAATAAATATAAAAGGATGATAATTAGAAAACCACCAATTCGTGGTTTTCTACAACTGATTAGGCAGGAATCATCAATAGATGCTAAAACTAGTGGATGAGAGTTAGTGAGAAAAATGATATTTACATAGTCTTGAAATATCTCCCCACAAAATATATGTCAATTCAAATTTTACAGTGAAGAAACCTGACACACATCATTTTAGCCAAAGTGATCAAAGCCACCAAATGACCACCAACAATGGCACGAACCAAAATCTGCATCTCTCCTCAGCTGCACTGAATGTGATGATTATCACTTCTGAGGTGTTTCCACCCAAAATGTATAATCTAAACCTAATTATGAGGAAATATCAAAGAAATTTAAATTGAGGGATATTCTGTAAAATAATAGTTTGAATTCTTCAAAAATGTTAATGTCATGAAAGACAAAAGCAACCTGAGAAATAATTCCAGATTAAAAAAGACTAAAGTCACATGAAAGTTAAATTCAGCCTATGATTCTAGACTGGCCTCTGCCAGAAAAAATAACTGCTATGAAGACCACTGTTTTCTTATTGGGGCAATTGGAGAAATCAAAATACAGTCCACAGACTGGATAACAATATTGTTTCAGTGTTATATTTTCTGCTTTTGATCAGAGAATTGTGTGTGTGTATGTGTTTTCTTAAGGTAAGTATCTTTGTTCTTAGAAAAAATAATTCAAAATATTTAGGAGTGAAAGGGGTATATAAGCAGTAACTTACTTTCACATGATGAAAAAATATGTAATCTGTATATATAGAGAAAGTGAGAATGATAAAGTATATGTGCCAAATGTTGACAATTGGTGAATCTGGGTAAAGGGTATTCAGGAACTATGTCCTATTTTTACAGCTTTTTTCTTATTTTAAATTATTTCAAAATTAAAACTTTAATAAGACATTCAAGCAGAAGGATAACATAAACCTTAATTTTGAAAAGATAATAAAAAAGGGGCTTGAAAAAAATAGAGGCTTTAAATCTGCCTTATATGCTAGAATTAGAATTGAGTAAACCTCTGTGGAAAATAAAGATGTTTTTACTTTTCAATAAAACATCGAGTTTATATTTTTTTCATTGATAAAGAAACATAAGTTTAAAAATCCAAGTAAGACTTGAACTACAACTCTGAATTTTGCTTTCTAACTGTAGCTGCAGATTTGTTCACAATGTCTACCATGACTTAATATGAAAATTAAGTTCCTACAGTGGAACTATTTTACATTTATCAATTACTTGTTATTTCCTTTTCGGTATTACAAATATGAAATAAATAAAAAAGCATGAGTTCCTAATATCCCATTTACCAAACTATCTGACATATTAAAACTAAGAATTTAAGTACTTACTCCATTTTGAAGATTAATATTTTTAACCAAGCTTTATCTAATAGATCATACTTACAAAATTTGTCCACATTCAAAATCATCAAAAAGTACTAACAAATTTCAAAGAGGCAATATTATATAGTTTATGGTCCCTGACCACAATGCAATTAAATTAGGAATCAGCCATTTAAAAAAGTTGTCATGTATTTACAAAATGAAAATATATTATTGCTCAAACAATCCATAAATTAAAGAGGGAAGTTTGAAATATTTAGAATGACAAAGAAAATAATAATAAAACTTGTAAAGTGTAGCTGAAATAGTACTCAGATGGAAATTTACATTTCTTTTCATTTATTAAGCAACCAACTTAAAGGCTTAAAAAGATCATTGTAAACTCAAAGGAAGAAGAAAAGTAAAAGAACTAATGAAATAGAAAAAATCAAAATAACAACTGGTTCTAAGTGTCTTGCTTGAAGTATGTATCTAATAAATAAAGCAGCATTGTTAGCAGAGTGGAAAATGCATGAATTTTTTTTTTTGGCTCAGTCTCAGCTCTGACACTTACTAGCTGTGTGACCTTGACCAAGTAACCTAACCTCTTTGAGCTTCAGTGTCCTCATCTGGAAAACAGGTATACTGAGATTTTCAGGGTTATGTTAGGAGTAAATTAGATACAACGGAAGTGAAAATCATCAAATCCTCCAAGTCAACGTGCCAAATGCTCTGTTTTAAAAATAAACAATGAATACTCTTAACCACACGCACACAAAAAAATCAATTTAAAATAGTTTAAAGATCACCTTATAACCTACTGAAACATAGTTGTAACAGAAAACAATATGGTCTTTTCCACCCATAGTACCTGTTAGATTTTAGAATACCCAATATCATTTTCCTCTTCTTTCTTAGGAGAAGTTGAAGGTGGTAATGTGCCCAACTAAAAATACTACATTCTCAGTCTTCCTCTCATATAGGCTGACCACATGACATAATTCTGGCCAATGAAACACAAGCAGACCTTGTTGGGCTGAGCTACCAGATTTCACTAATAAATGTCCTTTTCCCCTTCTCCCTTTTTCTTCATGTCCAGAGTATGGTTGTAATGGTTAGAGCTCCTTGTCTCCATGTTATCTGTTTCATTACTACATTCAGTATTCAATACCATATTATATTTCCTACGGGCTGTGCTATTGAGAAGCACTGTACTGGTCACCCAAATAAAAGAAATTAAGTGTTATTATTTCAGCACACTATAGCAATAGGCCACAAATAAAAATACTGCTTAGCCACATCAATGAGCTGGACAAAAGAAATTTTGTTTAGTATTCCCTCTGTATCTTCACATTTGAAAGTGTATGAGTTTCTTGAGCAAATTTACCTTAATGTCTCTGTGCCTTAATTTTCTCATCTGTAAAACAGGAATAGTATATCTACTTAATTAAATGAGTCAAGATGTGAAAGATTGTTAAGACACTTCCCAACACAATCAGTGTTAGGGAAAAAAAGCAGTTCACTGATTTCTTACGACAAATTCAGATTTCTTCCTCCAAAATAGATAACACATAATTCTCACATAGTAGAAGTGAAAAATATCACAGTATAAGTTCAATTTAAAACAGAAAAAAAGTGTTTAATTGTTAAGAAAAACTTTTCTAAAATTAATAATAAGCAATACCTTCATTCATTAATTTACTTATTCATCCAGCAAACACTGAATACCCACTACATATAAAGCACTAATCCAGGCACTGGAGACATCCTAGTAGATGACAGAAAATAGTAAGCATAAACCTTCAAATGTAACTTAAATTATATAAAATTACATTAAGATAAATGATACAAAAAGAAATGGGATTGTGACAGAGATCTGCTTCATTCAATTAAAAATGAAGAAGTAGGTTGTATTGGCTTTGAATGACAGCTTATAACCTTTTAATTTAAAAAATAATATATGTTTCTAGGTATTTTTAAAGTTTTTCTCTTTCTTTTACATTGTCTTTGAGCTAAAAATTATTGCAATATATGACTTAAGCCAAGGGTCTTAGAAGTAAATAAACATTTTTTAATTTTTATTAAGGCACCAAATGTTTCAAGAAATTGCCATCTTTTGGCAGTACTAGTGATTCTTAAAGATAAACCGATTATGTGCACTGATGCATTATGTTTAATCCAGACAACAATTGTATACTTCTTCCTGCCACCAAGTTTTCTGCTGGTCAAAAAAATAAATCAGATTTCTTCTTCCACCTTCATGAACACATTATGTCAAGCTCAAAAAGTCAATTTGTGACCTCACCATCTGCCATGATCTCATGTCAGTGTCAGACAATATAACTCTCACAGATGGTCTGGTCTCAAAATGCAAGCCCTTTTCCTTTCCAATCACAATTTAGCAGCTCTGATTACAAAGCCTTTTAAAACGGTACAATATTAATCAAAACACAAGGAAGAAAGCAAAAATAATTATAAATAAATTTATAGAACTGACATCAGGGTTTGTAGACTTTCTAATGCTGCTAGTGTTATGCTACTAAAAATTAAATTTCAGCAAAGGCAGCATGTTTAAATGGAAGACATTACTAGTTTTAAATATGTGCTCATGTTTCAAAGTTTGGAAAATATACAAAACATAAAGTAAAAAAGAAATATCAGCCATAACCCAACTTCTAAGAGTCACTTACAATAACTTTTTGGCATAACCTCCCTCAGTATTCTCTTTCTGCACTCTATCTTTTGGTAAGTAATATTATTTAGAAGATATTTTATAGAAAGTGACAGCATGTATCTTTTTCTTAAGTGACAAGCATATCCAGGCACTCTACTAAGTGATCCACATGTATTATCTCATATAATTCACACTACAACTCTATCAGCTAAAAATTATTACTGTTTACATTTTACAGACGACAAAATGAGTTTAAAAAGTTGAAGTAATTTTCCCAGTTAACTGTGCGAATGGCTGGCAATGACAGACTATCAACCCAGGATCTCAGAATAACAGACATGTTCTTAATGACTAAGCTAATTTACAAAATGTACTGGACTTGAGATACAATAAACATATCCTCAAAATATAACAAAATATATAATTACTATTACAATAGCTCCATATACAAAGATAACTTTCTATTCCAAAAGAATCCTTCAAAATTTCCTATAGGACAAGTCATATATCATTGGATTGGGTTTAACCCTTTTTAGTTCCTTCTTCTTTTATTTCAGTATTAAATTAAAATTTTCTTTACTTTTTTGATCACTTCTTGGCCTTCTGACTAAGATCAAGTGTATTTTTTCTTGTAGGTAGTAAACATCCTCATTTATTTTTTTACAGCTACACAGTATTCCTTTACATCATTATACCGTAATTTATTTCACTAGTCCCCCACTGAACATTTAGAGTTCCTGCTTTTAAATTAGTGACGGTAATCACATTTTAATGACTCACTCCTTCATGTTTGATCTGGTCTTTCCTCAAAAACATGTTCTTTCTGCCTCAGGACCTCTGCACATGCTGTTCCCTCTCCCTGGAACTTCCACCGATGGTTAACTTCTTCCTTTCAAATCTCATCTCGAATATCACTTCTTCAGAGAAAACTGTCCTGCTCTCACTACCCGAATTAGGTCAGGGGTCTCTACTTAATGCTCTCCTACTTTCTCCTTATAGTACACATTGAGTTGTCATTACCTATTCATTTGTGTGATTATCAGAATGTGGTCTATTTCTGCCAACAAAAGTGTAAGTTCCATGAGGGCAGGGATCCTATTTATTTCATTTACTATAATATATCCAGTGTCTGGCATATGGTTAGAACCCAAGAAATATTTGTTTTTTTGTTTCTTAAGGAATGTTTATTAAATTCATTATATACTCAATATTTTATTTATTTTCATCCTTTAATAATGTATGAAAATCCCATTTAATAGGACTTGGCGGCAGAAAATGAAAAGAAATCTTTAACACATCCATATGCCTGAAATGTCACTAAGCTGTATTTGAGAATTCTAAGTGTAATTTTCCTATCATCAACAAAAAGTGTTTTGGAACCAGCATTATATCTGGGTTCACTGATTTTTAAAAAAGAGTTATTATGAAAGAAAATTTTAATAGGGTATATTTAATTTTGCTAATTTTTAAGGTAAAATAAACAATAGACAAGAATAAAATTTTAAAAACATTTTTATGTACTAAAAGCTGCTCATCCATAGAACCATCAATATTTTAACTTTAAAAAAAGATAATTGCTTTTATGTTCATTGCTCATCATTAATTAAAAAATAATTTTCCAGACTCTACAACAATAAAAATTGGTTAGTACTACAAGCAAGTAATAACAACTTTTAGCAGTCTTCTACATATGTGCAGTGAAATAATGAGTCATGTTGTCTGAGCACTACTTATTTGTTTACTTATTCAATACTTACTGATTGCCTGCAGCAGGTCAAACACCAGGCTGCACATTAAAGATACTGTGAAAAACAATGGCACAGTCTCTGCCTTCATGGAGCCTACATTTTCACTAAGAATGCAGGCAATGAACGATGAATTTCAAAATCAATTACTTATGACAATTTCTATAAGTGCTTCTACAGAGACAAAAATGATGTAAAGGAAACATGTAAAATAAGAGACTGGGACTCTGGTAGTTTTAGAAAAGATTTCTCTGAGGAAGTAAAGTTTGAGCTGAGCTCATCAAACAAACAAACAGAGTTAAATCACTGGCAAAGAGAGGGGGTTACATCACTGCCAGATAAAACAAACAGCATAGGGGAATGCTCAGAGGAAGAAAAGCACACAGGAAATTTCCAGGACCTGAAGGAAGATCTATGCACCTGAAGACAAAGGGCAAGACGGAAGGCTGCTAAGAGACGAGGCTGGAAGCCAGATTATATAAGATATTGCTTTAAAAAAAAAAAAAAATCAGATTAGCGGGAAGCCTCGGGAGGATTTTAAGTAGAGCTAAACCCCTGAACTAGAGTGAGACTAAGTTATGTTCACCAAAGACTAAGTAAAAATTATCTACATTCTAATTCTTTAAAAATCAGCAATATCAGCTATATTCTATAATTCTTTAGTAACTGAAACAATCATTTCTTGACTATATTAGATAAGTTTATATTCACTATATAATCATTTATCTAACAACCTTAACCCATTGGAAAAACTCAAAGCTTAGAACTAAGCAAAAAAAAAAAAAAGAACATCCCCAGCTCTCAAATTAGCTTTCAGTAACTCAAGTCCTCAGGCCTTTCTTCACCTTATTGATTTTATTTTATACAAAATTCTTATTAAATTGCTTTTCTTGATTTCCAGACATGAAAATAGAAGCCAATTATATGCAATAGAAAGTGAACAAATGGGCCAGGCATGGTTATAGATGGTATACTGACAAAGTAATTGACAACTGGCAGCTTAATACTAAAGGAAAATTAGATACAGAATTATATTTCACCAAGTAAATTCACTAAAGTAGAAGTCTTCAAAAAAAATTCTTCCCTCATTCCCTGGCAAAACTGGATTAATGACATATTTCTATACATGTTTCCACAATAAAAACCTAAGGGATATTTTTGTTTCAAACATTTTAATAGATCATAACATTTATTATTTGTTCTTAGTTATTGAAACTACAACTCTAAGAGAAAAAAACTTATTTCTGCCCTGTCCAAAGAAGCAACATTAGAAGAGATCACCCAAATTTGGAACAAAAATGCATTTCAAGATCCTGCCAAGAACCTAACAGAAGGTTCTTTTATCAAGCGGTACAAGCCAAATTTTAAGCCATTAATTTACTTACACACAATGACTGCATGGATTAGACCAGTTGTTACACATATGCTCTCTAGCAAAATTGCATTTCCAGAGCAACGTAGATTTAGATTAGTATTACTAAGACTTATTCTTACGTGATCTACCACAACAGGCTAGATCTAGAATTTCTAAAATACTACTTGGTTATTAATATAAATTTACATACAAAGTACTATACAAAGAAATATGTAAGTATAAAATGTTCAATTTACCCAAGAGGCCAAGAAGAAAATAATGGTAACAATCAAAAAGCAGCAGTCTAGAAGCAGTCTATGCAGAAAATAGCATAATTCCTAATTCTCATTTAGAATATCACTCTACTTGTATAATACCTAATCTATATTCAAATGAAAATAAAACAATTTTATAAACAGCATCATCATAATAACTATTATGTAATTTCTTGAAATAACCCTACAGAATAATTATCTCCATTTTACAGGAGGGGAAATTGAATAAGAGAGCCAAAATAACTTACCTAAAGTCATATAGAACCAAAATTTACTATAAAGTTTAGATAAATAAGATGTGACTAGGTATGTGTTCTACATCATGAAAAGATGAGTTTTAAGCAGTTTTCACTTTAAAGTAATTTAAGATTTTAAAAATATTATACAAAAGGAATTTTGTGTTATTTGTAAATGTTGAAGAAGATAAATTTAGTATTATATACTTTAAAATAATCTAAGAGACTTCTGGAAAAAATGGCTGAGTACAGAAACATTTATCTTACTTGGATGAGCACCCTAGCCACTTAAAAATAAAAGTCATGCGATAGCTCTTTTTATTTGTTAATACATTAACAGTTTTAAAAAAATTAATTTAGAAAAAGGGAAGAAAGCCAGAAAATATAATAGTATACAGGGAAATGTCATTCAAGCTATTTCCCACCTACCCCATTTATACTTCTGTATAGACAGTGGCAGTACTCATGTTTTGCGTCAGCCCCAGGTTTCTTAAGGCACATACAAGTAATACATAAACATTCTTATATTCTCATTTTTTAAAAAGCTGAATATTTAGTTCTGTATCTTGCATTTTTACAACTTAACAATGCAGCATTGAGTTCTTGCCAAATCAGTACAAAGAGAATAAATATCTTCATTCCCTTTTACAGCTGCTGAATATTCTATGAATATAACATTATTTAACCAGTTCCCTCTTGTTAGAATTTGGGTTTCCAAGCTTTTGCTACTATAAACAATGGTTCAGTGAATACCCTTATACACATGTAATTTCACACATGAAATTGTCTACTCTAACGATATATGCATTCTTAGAGCTATTGCTAAATCATCCTCCATAGGTGTGGAGGAAATTTGCACCATCCATAAAATTGTTTCTCCATAGCCTCACCAGTACAGTGTGTTTCTTATTGTTTATTCAATACGTTTTTTAAATAGCATTTGCTTGCAATTTTATCTTGTTCTTTTTCAGTGTTTGACTACCATTACTCGTCTATGTTTTCATTTGGACTTTGCAATACACATCTCCAATACCAGGGGGGACTCCTGTCAGTGTTTTTATTGGATCATGTCAATCTTCCCTAAATTAATTTATAACCTTCACACTTTCAAAATATTGAGTCTTCTTATCTAAGAACATAGTGTATATTTCTATTTATTCAAATTTATTTGTCTTTCAAGTATATTTAAAATGTTGTCCTTATATAGCTGTTAATATGGGTTGAACCATTTACCCCCCAAAAATGTGTTCAGTCTTAATGCCCGGAACCTGTGGATGTGACCTTATTTGGAAATAGGGTCTTTGCAGATGTGATCAAGTTAAGATGAGGTCATGCTAAAACTGGGGTGAGCACTAACCCAGTATGACTGGTATTCTTATTAGAAGGGATGAGATAAACACAAAGACACAAAGGGAAGTCAGCCACAGGAAAATAGATGGAGGTGGACTGGACTGTGCTGCTATAAACCAAGAAATGCCTGGGGTTATGAGAAGCTGAAAGTGGCAAGAATGAATCCTCCCCTAAAGCCTTCAAAAGGAGGATGGTCCTGCCAATCAGTACCTTGATTTTGGACTTCAAGATCATAGAACTGTGAGAATATGAATTTCTGTTGTTTTAAGCCACACATTGTGTGCTACTCTGTAGTTGCAGCCCTAAGAAACTAATGCAATGGATTTACATGTTTCTTGTTATAGTTAATCTTATTTTTTTTTCTTTTTTTTTAGTTTGGGTTTTTTTTTTTTTTAGCTGGTGGTTGTTCCTATTATACATGTAATTCTCCATCATATCTTTCAAGCTGTCTGAATAGTTATAAATTTCTATTTATTAATTTTATACCTCACCACATAACTAAATTCTCTTACTATAACAGTTTTTCAGTTGACTCTTGGGTTTTCAGGTATAAAATTATATGAAAATAGGGATTGTTGGACATCTCAAGTCTGTAAAACAATGGAGGTAGCTTGAGTACAAATCTCTCCCTCAGTCTCCTGAAACAGATATAAAATAAACTAGGAGAATAAATGAAACCCACACAGAACCCATGCCTTCAACATTATCATTATGAGACAGAGATCATAGCAATATTCAAATGATCTATCAAATAGAAGGGGAAAAAGAAATAAATTCCATAAGAAATCTCACTCCCTATCTTCTGCAAGCCTGTGGATGTGGAAAGTACATAAAGGGAGGCTAAAGAGACTCCATAAAAAAAGAGCAAAGGGGTACAGGGGGCTTAGTGGAAGCAAAGGCAAAATCACCCCCACAGAGAGAGAGAGAGAGAGAAAGAGAAACAATAAATGTAAAAACACTGAACTCAGGTTAGGGCTTACTACTTCTCAGCCCTAGTGATGTGAAAGCATACAGAAAGTGCTGGACCAGCAGTGGCAGCTTCCAAGAAAACATGCTTCTAGGGGAGAACCAGGTATATAGATATAGAGAAGAGCTGGTACCTCTTGGAGACAAAGCAATGAATGGAAGACAATAAGGAGAAATTAGGGCTTCAGCAGAAACAAAATAGAAACAAGACATACCAATCCTTCCTCTACTCCTCTCCCTCACCATCAATACCACAAATTCATAAAAAGAAACCGAACAGAAGACGGAAGAGTGACATAAGAACTCTTTAAACTAGGAACTGTCCACAAAATGAGTAGACAGACAACAACAAAAGTAGATGATGTTCATATTGTGAAAAGTCAGGAAAATACAAATGAAAGCTTCTCTGTTGGTTTTTTCCCCCAAAACCAACTATGAAGGGGAAAAAAACTGTAACACACATCATACTGAATTAAATATCATCAAACAACAACTTGCAGATATGAAAAAAAACTTTGAGTCAGAAATATAAAAACTAAGAACGAAAATGGACAAAAAGAGAAAGAAATCAGAGTTGCCTGAATTCCAGAGAGAAATCAAAGAAAAACAAAAATATATAAAAAATAAAAACAAAATTATAAGGCATAGAAGGGAGAATACATTTTAATAAAATGTATTTTAATAAAATGAAGGTTGTTGAAGAAAAGCAGGAAAAGAATAAAAATGAAAATGAAATAAAGAAGCAAAAAGGTCAGAGAGAAATTGGTTGAAATGGATGGTAGGCAAAGGAGGTAGAACATTAGTATTACTGGTGTCCCCAATGAAGAATATCAAAAACAATGGAATAGCACTAATTCTAAAACTACAAAACAAGAAAACTTTCTAGAAATAGAAACAGACCCAGAATGATCAACTGTGACATATATCCTTGCAAAATTGTTTAAAGAAAAAAAAAATTCAGGGCACTCAGGCAAAAAGATAGAATAATTTACAAAGGCAAGAGAAGTAGACTAGCATCAGATTCCTCAAAAATAACATACAAGCAAGACAACAGTAGAGCAGAATTTTCAAGAAACATGAGGAAATGTAAACCAAGGATATTACATTCTGCCAAGCTGTACTTCAAGTTTCAAAACATCAAAACACAGAGTTTTGGGGGTATGCTCCGTGGCATGGGTCTTGGCAATGATTTTTTGGATTTGACGCAAAAAAACAAAGGTAATAACAAAAGCAAAAATAAACAAGTGGGACAATGACAAACTGAAAAGCTTCTGCACAGCCAAGGAAACCATCAATAAAATGAGAAGACAACCTACAGAATGGGAGAAAATATTTGTAAATCATATATCTGACAAGGGGTTAATATATATATGTCTCACACAATTCAATAGAAAAAAAATAACAATCCGATTAAAAATTGTCAGAGGCACTGAATAAACATTTTTCCAAAGAAGACACACAAATGGCTAACATGAAAAGGTGCTCATGATCACTAATGATCAGAGAAATGCAAGTCAAAACCACAATATCACCTCACACTTGTCAGAATGGCTGTCATAAAAAAGATAAGAGGTAACAAGTGTTAGGAAGGATGTGGAGAAAAGGGACCCCTCAGTGGACTGTAGTGGGAATGTAAGTTGGTGCGGCCCCTACAGAAAACAGTATGGAGGTTCTTCAAAAACTATAGAACTATCATGTGATCCAGCAATCCTACTTCTGGAAATATATTCGAAAGAAATAAACTCACTATCTCAAAGAGATATCTGCACCTTCATGTTCACTGCAGCATTATTTACAATAACCAAGACATAGAAACAACCTAAGTGTCCACTGACAGATGATTGGATAAAGAAAATATTATATATGAAAAACCACAGGCCCCAAATGGTATTGAGTCACTCATGCTAAAAAGAGTCTGACACCAAACCTAGATTACTTGATCTAACTGCAGTTTCAACCTTTGCCAGAAATGTAAACTTAATCGACCAGGTTGTCTAGAATTTTCTGGTCAGGTACCAGTAAGGTAACCTGTCACAAAGTTCCTCTCCATCCCCAATTAAAAAAAGAGGCAATCTGCATAATAAAAACCCTTCTTTCTTCTCTTCCAACCCCCCAAAAGATGTCCAGGCCCCAAAATAACCCTTCTTTTCTTTTGCTAATAGCTCCTTTGCTCCACCCTTCTTCCTATAAAAACTTTTCATTTTGTTCAACCCCTCAGACAGCCCTTCTAGTTGCTAAATGGGATGCTGCCCAATTCACCAATCATTTAATAAAGCCAATTATATCTTCGAATTTACTTAGTTGATTTTTTTTTTTTTTTAACACACTTACACTGTCAGCGCTGAGCTGATAGAGAAGGGAAGGTTTCAGTGGCGATGCGACCAGTTGATAGAACATACCATGGGCCGACATGAGAATGAAATGGCAAACACCTACTTTATTATGGCGAATATGCTTCTATTGTGGGGAACACACTTTTGCCCCGTTAGGGGACCACATCGACTTTATACATGTCAGAGAACAATAGTGGCATTCAGCCACTCATGCGTGATACAGTAAGCTGAAGTATGTTTATATATGTTAGGCACAGGTGCACTACTACACTAATGTAACATTCTAAATCTGGGGTCCTATTCCTAGCCGTGAGCCTGGATCACAGCCAGACCTGGGACCAGCCAGGCCTGGAGCCCAAATACACATAGAGGAATATTTTTCAGCCATAAAAAAAGAAGGAAATCCTTCCACTTGCAACAACATGGTTGGACCTCAAGGGTACTATGCTAAGTGAAAATAAATCAGACAGAGGAAGACAAATACTGCATGATTTCACTTATATGTGGAATCTGAAAAACTAAACTCATAGAAAGAGAGAACAGATTGGTGGTTGCCAGTTGGGGAATGGGGGTGAATTGGGTGAAGGTAGTCAAAAGGTATAAACTTCCAATAATAAATAAGTTCTGAGGATATAATGTACAGCATGGTGACTACAGTTAATACTGTACTGTATATATGAGAATTACTAAGAGAGTTGACCTTAAAAGTTCTCATTACAAGAAAAAAAAATTTTTTTAAACTATGTGAGGTGATGGATATTAACCAGACTTATTGTGGTCATCATTTCACAATATATACATATGTCAAATCATTATGTGAAACTCATATAATGCTATATGTCAATTATATCAATAAAGCTGGGGAAAAAAGTGAATATGGCAGAATTCAAGGGAATACTATGAATGTGTGCCCTTTCTGAGAAATGTGTTACAGGATGAACTTTATCCAACCAAAATATGCCTGGGAAAACTTTGCAAGAGGACTGAGAGAGAGCATTTTATATATTGAATTGTAGAGGTAAAACTAAAACAAGACTGTGGTCGTGGAGCGAGGAACAATAAGTAAGTATTACATGTTCTGACAAAGTGGAAAGAATGCAACTAAAAACTGGAAGGAAAGAGAAGAGAAAAGGAGAAAAGTAAAATAAGATCACTGATTGTTAACAGAGGTGGGAGTCAAAGAGTATCATTTAAAACTGCAAGTAAAAGGTTAAGTAAAATAAAAGGTATCATTAGAATAAAAATACAAACCTTCCCAAATACCAAGAAATGCTTAAATAAGCAAAGAGAACATAGAGAAACACAGTAAATATAACATAATACACATCGTAATGACAAATAGTATGTAGCATTATAGGGTACATAATATACCGTATTTATGCAGTATAAGAGTTGACTTAATAAATGGTACTTACACAATTGGTCATCCATCCGAAAAAAAAGAATATACCAACTATCTTAAAGGCATTCCTTTGAAAAAGAGAGGGGAGACTAGCATGCAGAAAGTTTCCTGGGAGTGCTCTTAGGAGATACACCTGTAAGTAAGTGAAGGCGGCAGAACTGGGAATGGGGAGAAACTGGCCCAATGAGGTGGCAACTGGGGCCTCAGCTGTTACTGTATGGAGCTCTGGAGCTGGAATGCTCTTCAAGTTGTGCAAAATAGAGGCATGTAGAGGTAGATCTCATATTCCTGTAGAACCCAGTTAGTTCTCATAAAACTCCTCTGAGAGGGAGCATAACCCTAGGCAAGACAGTACATTAAGGGCAAAGCCTAGAAATGGATGCAGCTGTGAGCCATCAGCATAAGTAGATGGAGAACGCATACTCACAAAGAGAAGGTCTGGGAAGAGTACCAGAGTATCCGCCACAATTATACATAAGTGAAAATTAATTAATGAAGTTGGTTAAAATACACTCTCCCTCACACACACACACACACACACACACAACATGATTATATTTACATAAAGTTATGCCACGCAAAATAATATAATACATATTGCTTAGAGATATACACTTACAACCAGAAGGAGCACAATGAAATTACAGATACTAAAGTTCACCTTTCCATGTAAAAGAAGAAAAGCATTTTGGATGGCGAACAAAGAAGGCCTCAAGAACTATATGTTGGATTGTATAAGCAGAGTTACAGGTTACAAAAGAGGTTCATTGTATCATTCCATATACTTATTTATTTGTATATCTCAGTTATAACAAATATTTAAGTTATAAAAAAAGAGAAAAAACAGTAACAAATCCAAGACCTATCTTTTAAAACAATAAACTGATAAATTACTAGCAAACCTAATCAGGAAAAAACAAGGAGAAAGCACAAATACACAGCATATGAAAATATGAAAAGAGAAAAGTACCACAGAACCAGAGGAAATTTAAAAATCAAAAGAGCTACTTTGTTCAACTTGGGGCAAATAAATTGAGAAGTTGGATAAAATGGGTGATTTTTCAGAAAAATGTAAGTTACCAAAACTGCCTCTAGAAGAGGTAGAAAATCTAAGGTGACAGGTTACCATAGAAAAAAATAAAGTTATCAAAAGGCTGCCCATCTAAACAGCAACTGGGACTATACTGAGTTCTGTTAAAAAGAAAAAAATGATTTTTCATAATTTATTAATAATTTTAACTATTAATGCTTTTAATAAAATGCTAAAATAGGCTTTTATAGGATTTGATAAGATGTTAAACTCATCCATTATAAAATATAGTCTTGCTAAATTCTTGTTATAAGTATTTAATAAAAGAGAAAAACAATGAATACTTAATAAGATTATATTTTACAAAGAATGCACATAGAATTTTATCAAATGCCTTTTCAGCATCTATGGATACAGTTTTCATTAAGCATTCATTAAAGAAACTGTCTCAAAAAAAATAAGAATATCTATTATTATAATTTAACACTTATTTAACATTGTTCTGTAGATACTGGCTAATGCAATTAAACAAAAAAGTGATGTAAGTATCTAAATAGGATCTGAAGAGGTAAAATTACCACTACTAACAAATGATTATGACTATTTAAAAAGAAGCCCCACGAAAATCAACTGGAAAGCTCTTAAGAGGGAACTGAGTGATATGGCTGATTACACAATTCATACTCAGAAATTAGTTGCTTTCTTATATATTAAAAATGTCTTCTAATAACCAATTAGAAGAAAAATAATGGAAAAAATTACCCCAGTTATAGAAGCAATGACCAAAAAAAAAAAAAAAAAGAAAAAGAAAATTAAGAAGAAACTCAGCAAAAAATATATAAGGATAAAAAAAATGGGAAAAAATCAAGTTCATGAGCAACAAAATGCAAAATCATAACAATATCAACTATCCCCAAATTAATTCACAAATATAATGAATCACAATAAAATTCATAATTTTATTAATTTTTCCTTCTAAATAGATCATTTGATTCAAATGTAAAATGTAAATTTGTAAAATAATTAGAAGAAAACATAGGCAAAAGTTGCACAATATCAGATTTGGCAATTATTTCTTGGATATGGCACCAAAGGTACAGGCAACTAAAGAAAAAACAGACAAATGAGATTTTCAGAAAATTTAAAAATTTTGTGCATCAAAAGACAGTATTAACAGAGTAAAGAGGAAAAACACAGAATGGAAGAAAATATCTGCAAATCATATATCTGATAAGAGATTAATACTCAAAATATGCAGAGAACTTCTAAAACTCAACAGAATAACCCAATTCAAAAATGGGCAAAGAATTAGAATAGACATTTCTCAAAAGATATATAAATGGCCAATAATCACATGAAAAGATACTCAATATCATTAACCATTAGGGAAATGCAAATCAAAACCACAACGATATACCACCTCACTCACACCCATCAGGATGGCTACTATCGAAACAAAACAAAAACAAAAAACAGGAAACAACCAGAGTTGGCGAGGATGTGGAGAAACTACAACACTTGCACAGTGTTGGTGGAAATGTAGAATGCTACAGCTGCTGTGATAAACAGTATGGTAGTTCCTTGAAAAATTAAAAATACAATTACCATGCAATCTAGTAATTCTACTTCTGGGTATATACTCAAAAGAACTGAAAGTAGGATATTGAAGAGGTACTTGTTCACCCATGTTAACAGCAGCAACATTCATAATTGCTTAAACATGGAAGCAACCCAAATGTCCATCGACTAATGAATGGATAAGCAAAATGTGGTATATGCATACAACGGAGGAGTATTCAGCTCTAAAAAAGGAAAGAAACTCTGACAGATGCTACAACATGGGTAAACCTTGAATACATTATGCTAAGTGAAATCAGCCAATCACAAAAAGATAAACACTGTATTCTATTTTCATGAGGAGCTTAGAGTAGCCACAATCATAAAGATAGAAAGCAGAATGGTAGTTGCCAGGAGTTGGGGGCTGAGAGATAGTAATGGGGATATTACTGTGTAATGGGTAGAGTTTCAGTTCCACAAGATGAAAAGAATTATGGATACGAGTGGTGGCGATGATTACACATTATGAATACTTAATACCACTAAATTGTACACTTAAAAATGGTAAAGTGGTCAATTTTATGTTATGTTACCACAATAAAAAAAATTTCTTTAATGGACAGAAAATAAAGTAGGATAAAGTAAAAAAAAAAAATCTATACGCAGGAATAAGCAAGGAATAAATTCTGGAAACAGAATAGCTTGATGGACTAGAAAAATAAGTCCAAGATAGATCCAAATCAATAACAAAATTTAGTATGTATCAAGTTGACATTTCAAATCAATGGGGTATAGTTTAGGTGGATTATTCAATAAGTAGCATTGCTATCAGTGAAAATTGAGTAACAATTTGAAAACAAATTAATTGGAGCCATAACTGACACCTCATTCAAAATAAATTCTATATGGATCAAAGAAATCAATGCAATTGTTTAGGTACTAGAAGAAAACATGGGAGTTAGATTTTTTAATCTCTGTGTATGGAAAATTTTTCTAAATATGAACCCAAACCCAGAAGTCATCAAAGGGGTGGGGGTGGGGGACGGATGTGAGTAAAAAATAGGTGTGTGTATCTTTTTTTTTTTTGCACTTAAAGAAGACACAATGCAATCATAAGAAAAATCAACTGGAAAAAAGTATTTTTGCAACTCACATTACAAGAAAAAAGTTTATTTCTATCCTATGAAAGCTCCTATAAATAAATAAAATACCAAGAACCTAAAGAAAAATGGACAAAAGATCTATAACAGAAAACACAAATGGCTTTTAAACATAAAAAAAGGTTCAACTCTCCTAAGAGAAATATCAAATAAATTATAATATACAGATAAAAAATGTTGATATCAATATACTGTATTGAGAATAATGAGGAAAAATAGACTTTTTCATACTTTGCTAGTGGCAGAATAAACAGGTACAATCTTTACAGAGGGTAACTTTATCACATATATAAAAATTATAAATGCATTATGTCATGAGTTTTTTCCTAGTCATGTAAAACCACATGTATACAAGAGTATTTACTATGGTGTCATTTTTTTACACACATGTGCATATTTTATTAATTTTTTTATTAAAGTATAGTTGACATACAGTATTATGAGTTTCAGATGTACATTATATTTATTCAAAATTTATATACCTTATGAAGTAATCACAGCATGTTTAGTAATCATCTGTCACTGTACAAAGTCATCACAATACTATTGACTATATTCCCTTTGCTGTACGTTACATCCCTGTGACTTATTTAGGTTGTAACTGTAGGTTTGTACCTCTTATTCCCTTAAATCTTTTTCATCCATCCCCCTACTCACCTCTACCGGCAACCATCAGTTTATTCTATGTATCCATGAGTCTGCTATTGTTTTGTTTTGTTTGTTTTGCTTTTTAGAGTCCATATACATGCGAAATCATACAGTATTTCTCCTTCTTTGACTTATTTCACTTACATAATACCGTCTAGGTCCATCCATGTTGTTGCAAATGGCAAGGTTTCATTCTTCTTTATGACTAATATTCCGTCATATACATACACACACCACATCTTCTTTATCCATTCATCTATCGATGGACACTTAGGTTGCCTCCATATCTCGGCTATTTTGAATAATGCTGCAATGAACATAAGGGTGCATATATCTTTTTAAATTTGTTTTTGTCTTCTTCAAATACCCAGAAGTGAAATTGCTGGGTACACTATATCATTTTTAGAGCAAAAGATAAGACAAACCCTGTTTACCAACAAATCATTACCTAAAAAAACAAATCATTACCTAAAAAAAGAAATGAAGGAACTCATTGTGTACTGATACAGAATGACCTTCAGTACAACCTGCCCAGTGAAAAGCAGCAAATTATAGAGAAGTATGTATATCATACTAGCATTTTTATAAAAGGACTAGCTCTGAGACAAAGGAACTGGCTGGATATATGGCAGAGTGGGAAGAACACTTATCTTTGATTAATTTTAATGAAAAGGTAGCATGAGTTAATTAGTTTGTGTTTATGGTATAAACACAAACTACCTGTATAACACAATAACTTAATTTTTTAAATTCTGTATTTTCCTTCATGCAGAAACAATACTTCTGTTTTCATAACATAAGCAGAAATAATCATCTGAGCTATAGAGAGAAAGAGTATGGTTTTTGTAATATTTTAGATAGAATCTCCTCTTGGGGAGCTTGAAAAGACATAGAACAAGTAAACGAGATCAAATTCATTAAATATGACACATAATGCAAGCTGGCTACATGTGGAACTCCCAGATAAAATTCTAGTAACACAGTTTTTAAAAAGCCAGAAGATGGCGATATTACTTCATTAAAGTTTCACTGGTACCAAAACCTAAGCCTCTCACCCTTTGTTAACAAGGAACCTGTTTTTCTTCTTTGTCTCTCTTGTCGCCCTTCTACATTCCTTCCTGTATTTACCTATCCATCTCCTCTTCTCTATGAGGTGAAACTAAAATAAACATTAGTGGAAAGGGAAGATAGAAGAAATTCTTGAATTTATAACAATTAAAATGTATTACATCAAAAACATGTATACATTTATACAACATGAAAGGAGGCAAAAGCTGATGAGAGACATAAAGCTTTTTGAAGACAGAAGATTGCTGAAGAGTAGTTGGCTTGCTAAAAGAAGTCAAAACCATACATGTGAGGGTAGGTGTGTATATAAAACCATGAAAGCAAGCACAAAAGGAAGGCTTAAGAATCTGAAGGCAGGGGTTGGGACTGAAAATAGGAATATTGGTTGACGTTTGAATAAGAAACTCTTCACCCAGAAACCTTATCATGTAGCCAAGAAACTGCCTCTTCTGCATCCCAGCAAGAGAAAAGTGGTTTACTTTCTTAAGACACTAAACCAGACAGGATGTAGAAACCAGGTATGCACATGGGGTGTGTCATACCACAAAGAGATGAAATGAAGATGTACATTCTGAACAGTGGACCTCACCTCTCTCCCCCAGAACAAAGACCCGACCCAAGAGAAAAGACCTACGATCATTCAATCACCCTGTGTTAAGACTTGCAGTTAAAGAAACACATAGACGCAGAGAACAAACTGATGGTTGCCAGATGGGAGGAAGGCTGGGGAGCTGGGTGAAGAAGGTGAAGGCATGTAAAAGTTCAAATTGTCAGTGACAAAATAGTCACAGGGATGTAAAATAAAATACAGCCTGGGGAATATAGTCAATAATATTGTAATCACTATGTATGGTGCCAGGTGGGTACTAGACTTATTTGGGGAATCACTTTGTGTGCTATATAAATATCTAACCACTTTTCTGTACACCTGAAACTAATATAATAGTGAATGTTGACTGTAATTGAAAATTTTAAAAATAATTTTTTAAAAACTTGCAGTGAACAGCTCTCCATGGACAGTTTTTACTCAGCTTTTACTGCCTCACTCTTTAATCTGAACAGGTGGCCAAAGTTTACTGAACAATGGAGAGCCTCTAATATGAAATGAAGAGGCCAAATTAACAAAACAGGATAGACTGAATTAATAAATAAAAGAGAAAGAAAAAAAGAAAGGAGGAAAGGGGGGAAGAAAGCAAAGGAAGGACAGAAAATATCTCACAGCAGAAAAGTTTCTTAAAAATTGAAAAAGATTAGAATACCAATCAAGAATGTTCAGCTAAAAAGAAATTCCAGAAAAGAAAAAGAGGAAAAAGGGAAGGAAATTATACTAAAAAATGACAATTTTATTTCTGGCAACACAGTGAACTAAATGATGTGTAAACTTTTTCTTAATGAAACATCTAAAATTCTTGGATAAATTAAATATTCTCTCAAATGCTGAGCTCACAAGAAAAAGCTTTCAGCTGCTGTGGAGGAATGTGTCAATATAAATAACCAAAACTTTTGGCTTTTAATGGCTTTAAAGTGACAAGAGATAAGGCCTTGGAAACCACATGAAGACTGGAACTGAGGTTCCCACCCTTTTTCACACTTTCTCACTGAAAGGATGGACTAAAGAGGGGGGCAGAAATCAGCCACCAGTGAAGACAAGACAGGAAAATGTCTCTATCCATCTCTAGACTTTGGAAACTAGAGGGAAAAATGACCTCTTAAAAAACCTGATTCAGATATCATGATAACCTCCAGTTAAAAAACAAAACAAAAACAACTCACCAAACACAGCGAAACACTAAAAATAAAGAAATCTTAAGAGCAGGCAGAGAATGGACAGCAAAAGTACAAGCAACAAAAGAAAAAAAACGACAAATAGGACTTCAAATCCAATGTCAGTTTCCTCCTGTTTTTTTCTAAGAGTTCTATAGTTTTACCTCTTAAAGTTTAGGTCGTTGATTCATTTTGAGTTAATTTTTGTATACGGAATGAAATAAGGTACAACTTCATTCTTTTTCACGTGGCTCTTCAGTTCCCCCAACACCATTTGTTGAAGAGATTGTCCTTTCTCCACTAAATGGTCTTGGCACCATCATCAAAAATTATTTGCCCATATATGTTATGGTTTATTCTGGGCTATTATATTCCACTGATGTATATATCTGTCTTTATGTTAGTACCACAGGTTGATTACTATAGCTTTGTAATAAGAACTGAAATTGGGAAGTATGCGTCCCCAAGCTTTGTTCTTCTCTTTCAACATCATTTTGGCTATTTGGGTTGCTATATGAATTTTAAGAAAGATTTACCTGTTTCTGCAAAAAACCATTGCTGGGATTTTGATAAGGATTTTATTGAATCTGTATATCACTGTGTGTAGTATTGACATTTTAACAATATTGTCTTCCAATCCATGAATACAGGTTGTCCATTTATTTGTCTTCTTTAAACGTCCTTCAGCAATATTTTATAGTTTTCAGTGTACCAGCATTTTGCTTCCTTGGTTAAGTTTACTCTTAAGTATTTATTTTTTTCATGCTATCCTAAATGGAATATTTTTCTTACTTTTCAGATTGTTCACTATGTTAGTGAATAGAAATGCAACTTTTTTTTTATCCTGCAACTTTGCTGAATTAGTTCTAACAGGTTTGTGTGTGTAGAATCTTTAGGATTTTTACGTATGAAATTGTATTGTCTGTAAATAGAGATAATTTTAGTTCTTCCTTTCTAATTAGGATGCCTTTTCTTTTTCTTGTGTAATTGCTCTGGCTAAGACTTTCAGTACAGTGCTAAGTAGAAGTAGTGAATGTGAACATCCTTGTCTTATTCTTGAACTTAGAAGAAAAGCTTTCAGTCTTTCATCATTGAGTATAATGTTAGCTGTGGGCTTTTCACATATGACCTTTATTATATCGAGGTAGTATCCTTCCACTCTCTGTTTGCTGAGTGTTTTTACCATGAAAGGGTGTTGAATTTTGTCAAGTGCTTTTCTGTATCAATTGAAAAGGTGGACTTTTTAATAAATGGTGCTGGGTAGTCATTTTGAAAAAGATAAAATTAGATCCGTTATCTGACACCACACACAAGAATAAATTCTAAAATGATTTGAAATCCAGATGTAAAAAAAATGAAACCAGGCTGCCATCTACTTAGCCAGTGACAAAGGTAAGTATCACCAATGATAAAATATAATGACATGATGAACCCCTTGATATGATGTTCTGTGAAAAAAAGACACATCATTTTTTGTGATATTTTTACCAAAAATGCATAATGCGCTCCAATCAGAGACAATGGACAAACTCAAAGAGAGGGACATTCTGAAACATATATGATCAGCACAAAGTCATATAACAAAGAAAAATTGAAGGCTGTTAAGAGAATAGAGATGACTGATGAGAGCTAACAACTAAATGCAATGTAGGATCCTGAATAGAATCCTGGAATAGAAAAGTGTCATTAGTGAAAAAACCGGTGCAATTCAAACAAGGTCTGAGTTCAGTCAATAATACTATACCAATGTTAATTTCTTGCTCTTGATAATTACACTCTGGTTATATAAAATGTTAACATTATGAGAAATGGGCTGAGGTATATAATTAAACTCTGTACAACTTTTGCAAATTTCCCGTAATTCAAAACTTAGTTTGAAATAGTTTTTTTTTTTTTTTAAAAAAGAGCAGTAATTATAGCATTAAGAGTGATAACCATCAAAAGAACTAAAAGTAGATGTGGTTAAAGGTGATTTTGCCAATTCACACTGTTAAAAGTCAGACTAGCTCCCTTGGAGAAGAGAGGTTCATGACTGGAAAGGGACACTGGGGTGCTGGTAATAGTCTGTTTCTGAATCTATGGTTCTGGTTACACAGATGTTATTTATTATTTAGTTAAGTAAAAATTAAGTGCAATTTTTAAATCTACCATCTGTCAATAAAATGCATTTTTAAAAACATGGTTTTACCTCTGGAGAATGGAACTAAAAATATGAGGAAGGCTTTTCTTTTAGAAAATTTCGAAATTGGTAATAGCTGAATATAATACAAGCAGTCAAGAAGGCAAACAGGAGACCCTACGCCTACGAGAATCCAGAAAATACACCTAGCCTTATTTCCTTATCCTTAGCTCCTGATCTATGTTCTTCTTGAGGAAATATGGGATTTGTGCAAGATAACCAAGAGCTAAGATTGAGAGTAGGGATTGTCTTAATGGGGAATATCAGACACAATGATTCACACACACTAAGCACTAGAAAATGTAAAATGTAAATTTTTATTGGACATAAAAATTTTAATAAAGACTGGTTACTTAAGACAGATGTAGATTAACCATGCAAAATTCATCAAAGTTGCTATTAGTTACAATATGAAAAATTCCTTCATACTTTGCCTTTTATTATAGGAGGCCTAATAAATACCTAGATGGTGGGCTGAGAATTACTCTACCCTTGCAGTAGTTAAGATGATCAAAAACAATCAGAAAAAGTTTTACATATATTAATAAGTCAAATTAATGTAATAGTTCTGTTTTCACTCAAGGCCAATCTGAGTCAAATTGTTTCTTTCCAGGGTGAAATACCAGAGTGAATTTTACACAAATGGGAAGAAGAATTAAGTCAGAGGCTTTTGCTACATAGACAGACAGACAGACAGACAGACAGAGACAGTCTGAGCTCCACTGAGCTGTTTGTTAGACTGCTTCAATATATACCTAGAGTTAAAGGTGAAGAGAAATAAAAATCTTTGTGTGCCATATTCTCCACTTGGATAACAAGATATGTACCATCATTCTTATTTCTGAATATACTTATTTTCTTATTGTATATTCAATTTACAAGAGATATGCACATCCCTGCTGATAACAGCATTATTTAGGCACAGCATCTTTGACTATGAAATAATAGTGCTCCACTCTAATAATAATCATTGCCACTATTTTTTGTTAGTATATTTTTATTCTTTTTAATTTTTGCAACACTTTTAGCCTTCATCTCTTCTTCACAACTTAAAGATCTGACATAATTTCATTACACCCATTTTTCTTTTAGTCTACACATATTTAATTTTTGAACAAGTCAAAAGGACATGTAGCACTTAATATAGGCTTTACAATAAAATAAAAATATTTCTGTTACAAAGAAGTTAGATTAACATTTTAAGTATATACTTGTTTCTATTCACAGTAAACCAGTCAGTATAATAGATTCACACAACTCATAAGCATGATTTAACCAAGTAACTGAAATCAGCTGAACTTAAGATACCACATACATTACACAGAAATGCTTTATTTTTTAAATTACAGTAAACAGTGACGCTAGTGAGAAAATGATAAAAAAAAAAAAAAGACTAGTTTTTAAGTCACTTACTTACATTTGGATGAATTCACAGCACACTAGAAAAAACAGAAACTACACTAGAAAGACCCAACTAAGAAGAAGCTCTAAAGACTTTTGGGTTCTTGCATGAATGTTGAAGGCTTCAGACAATATTTTAGCAAAGCAATATAGTAGAGTGGCTAGCACTAGTCATACAGTCAATTCATGTTTGAGCTCTAGCTCTGCCATTACTGTCTTTCTGATCCCAGAAAAGCAACTTATGTCATTTATTAAAAACAAACAAACAAACAGAAACAAAAAAACTATGTCATACACTTTTGGGGAAAGAGGATTAATTGAGATCCTTATCACACAGCAGGTGTTGAGTGAAGTTAAGTCATTAGAAATTCACAATGAATACAAATTTCTCATATTATGAATCTTTATCATGTTACTTAATCCTGGAAATATGTTTTTGGGTTTTTTTGTTTTTTACATTTCATGGGTTATAGAAAAACAGCCTTGTAAATGATACCACTTTTTTTCCATGAGCTGCTTACATTAGTACAATCCCTTATTTTCCTTACTTACTATGGTCTCTCTCCTCTTGGAATTTCTTTGTTATGAGGAAGAAGGATTTCGTATGTAGTGACCCCTTTCTAAAAAGTCCTTTCTTTAACATTAGTTTCACATGCTTTTGATTAGTGTTTCAGTTTCTTGAAATTTATTCTTCTTTTATGTCACTTATGTCAAGAAAGGAAATCCAATTGTCTTGAACTCTTTCTCCAGAGTGTAACTTCAACTAGCTTAGAAAACTAATAACTCAGAACAGATCTTTCTCAGAGTCATAGCACCTGATAGTCTAAATTATCCCATGAATACTATTGGGTCTGATACAATAACAATAGAAGAAAATAATTTGACTTGGGAAGAGGGCATACTTTTTTGTAGTTCTTTCAGAGAGCACTCGTTAATATTTTAAAAAAATATTTAGTCGCTTTTACACTGTAATTAACTAGTTTACTAATTAAGTTAGCAAGTCTGTTCAAATTTTCCAAGGTCACTGGGAGAAGTTATTACTAATAGACCTAAAATCATTCTGATGTGAATTAGAAATGAATCCAACATTTGCCAACATCTAAATAAATACTGGTACGCCCTAATGAAGATGTATTGTATAGCATTTTCTAGGTTTAAAATAACTCAATAATAGTAGTAAACTAATTTCAGTATTGAATTTTTCTTTGACGATGCTTTTGCATTACTTGTTTCCACAGTAATCCTGCTCATTCACAGTTGTCTTGCTGAGTTCCAGCTCTGAAAAGCTGAAACTTGAAAGAATACCTCTATGAACCATGAACGTCTTATATTTGAAATCTAAACAGCTGCATCTACTCCAGTTATTTCAGAGCTTCACTAAACATGTCAGTTAAAAAAAAAAAAAGACAAAAACCTCTGAATAATGATTAGCATTTTAGTACTTTTATTGAAATGAGATGATTCTCTTTGCATTTTGCTTCTTCATTTTTACAATTTTGAAATGTTTAATAAGTTATCTTCATTGTCTGACATATATTCTGCCTAAAGCTTTTATTATGACAGCACAAAGATTTCAAGAGATCAATAAGGTTTGTGATTCTTTTTCCAAGGAATTCATATTGTAATTGGTCTTTTTTAGATAAGAATTTAAGCTGCCCTTATCCTCCCCTTTCCCAACCAAAATAATTCTCTTATGAAAGTCTATATTTGAAAAACTGATCTAAAGTCTTTCTGAATAAGTTTATCAAGATCAAAAGTAGTGAAGTACTCTTGGAAAACCTTTCTAAAATAATTTTCCTGACCATTAGTGTTATCTTCCACAAATTATTTTCTTTCAAGATCTCTATTTAGTAATTTTTACAGCAACTGTGATATAGTATAATGTCTTGGATAGCATGAACTTAATGGCAAAATTTTAAGCAGAATATATCAACAAGTATTCTATCACTTGTCATATATGATAGAATTTTTTGCAGAATTTCAGTTTATGTTTCTTAGAATGCTTGTAGATAATGTATTGTTACTTTTGAACACTGGTTTGTTCAACTTAAAAATACATAATCATTATGCTCAAAATTTTTTCCTACTTGTAAAGACTTTAGAACTAGAAAGTATCAATTAGTGCAGAATTATTTATCTGATAGTTTTTCCGAACTTTTGTTAAAGTAGAAATCATTTTATTGACCATTTGTTAGTTACATATGTTCTTATAGCAAGTGTTTATCATCCTTTCTCCCTCCTTTCCTCTCTTCCTTCTTTGAATAGCATTTAATAAACCCTTCTCTTTTATAGGTAGTTTTATATCACACCACAATTTCAATGATGCTGTGAAAGAAAACTTTAATAGATTGGTAATAGATTGGTTTTTTAATTGTCCACTCCTGAGTGGACTGTAAAAAAGAAGTTAGTGTTTCCAGTTTTGATTAAACTTTTTATTTTGGCACTTTATAAATTCATACCATCTCCCCACATTTATATGTTTGTTATCGTACAATTTGATTTAACTTAAATAAAACTGAATTAGTCATTTTAACAACCTCATTCTTCAATAACAACATACTTGGCTCTTTTTAAAGTAAAAAGGAATCTGTTAAATAAACTTATTATGCTTTTGAGTAGTAAAAAAAAAAAAGATTTTTTGCTTCCCTAAACTACTTCCCCCTATTCTTTCCCTGTACTTAGAATTTTTTAAGGGCTGAGGCTATGTCATGTCCCTTTGTCAACTCAGTGCCTTATACAGTGCCTGTAACACAGTAAGCCTTCCATATTTGTCTGCTGAGTGACTCAGCCAAAGACCACCTGGTAGGGAGTCACTATCTCTCCAAGCCTACTATCTGGCTGATAGTTCATATCATCCCTTAAAAACAAGGAAGATTAAAAATAAAAAATGGGGGCGGGACTTGAATTTAAAAGGATAGTAAACAGAAAACAGTAAGAGAGATGAAAAGTACTCAAAATAAAAATCAAATTAGATCATTACAGATTATTCAAATGGGGAAGAAAAGACTTTAAAAGATACACATGCATTTTAAAAATGAAGATGACTCTGGCTGCAATGCTTAAGGATAAGAAAAAGATTGGAAGGAAGGTCAATAAGAAGCTATCTATTATTGTAGTCTAGGAAAGAAGGGAGGCCTAGATTGTTGTCAATGGTAACAACAGTAGGAATGGAAAAATGGATGTGGATTACCTTTGTTGCTTTAGGCATCTCTATCAAGAAAAGTTCTCTTCAGACTGGATGGGGTGAAATGAGCATTGGTGTCCTGCCCCAAATGAGCATTTGATAAATTTAATCAATGAATTAATTGAAACCAAAGCTCAATATGGATGAGAAGATTTAAGAAATTAACTGCTCTAAGTAAACCTTTAACAAAGTATAGAGCTCTAGATGAAATTACCATGCAGCTGTTGTCAATTGTTCAGAAACTATGGAGAATAGGAGAGGTTGCTACAAGACTAAACCAGGAAAATATTGTCCTGTTGTTCAGAATAAGAGAAAGGGGATTCTACCAATGATCAGTGAAGTTAAATGTAACTCTAGACAAGATTCTACAATCATTACTGAGAGAAGTTGCTGAACACAGAAAAAGTACTAACCAACATATGCTCCTGGAAACCAATAAAGTCTCATTAAGGACAAGTAATGACAGATTAATGCTCTTTTCCTGACAGTTATTGAACTGGTAGAACTCTTAAAATTTATATAGAAAAGTATCTGAGTTTTAGGATGGCAATTGTTAAAGTTCCTTACATATTTATTCCTTGTGAAAACTTGGAAATATTTGAGATGGCTAATAATAAATTAGCTGGATTCCTAACTGGCTGAAGAACTTGAACCAAAGTTTTTTTTTTCTTAAATTAACCTTAAAAGAACTCTCTAGCAAGGCAAGAGCTCTGTTCTTAGTCCTACCTAGTCAACATTTTAATAAGATTTGCATGAAGAAAATGTCAGCTTTATCAAACTTACAGTTTATCAAATCTATGGACAAATAAATACGCCTATTTATTGGATGACCAAATCAGGATTTTGTTTTTAAGCTGTGGATGTAAAAGGGGTTCTACAGAAAGTAACCTCATAAAGTGATCTGACCACAAATTCCCAACTGGGCAGGTCATGGTGAGTAGTCACTTCCTAGGCATGTAACTTCTTTAGCATAAGATTTATCTTTGCCTTAAATGAGCCCTGCCCATTGTTTCTGTGCATCTAGGTTAACACACCTTTGACATGCCTCTTTTCAAACCCCTCAAGTGAAACCACCCTCAAGAGAGCACATAATCTTGTTAATTATCCTGTAACCCAATCTCCACTTTGCTTTCTTCCCATCTTCATGTAATCTTCCTTCCTTTCCTCCTTAATTCCAAATGCATAAAAGAAGCTGAAAACTGTCATTCTGGGAAACATTTTTCTGTTTCTTGAGATTTTGTTCTAGGCATATCTTCTGTTTGGCTCAAGTAAATTTTTATAAAAACTCTCTAGAGGTTTGGACATTCTTACATCTATAAAGTCAACAGACAGGAACCAATCTGACAAGATAAATTTAATACAGATAAATGTAATGTCCTATCAAAAAATATTCTATTAAAGAATTGGAGAGCATGGACAAAAGGACTCTAGAATTATAGCTGATTAAAAAAACAATAATAACAGGTAACGTATATAGCACTTAAATGCCAGGGACCATTCTAAATGCTTTACATGTATGTGTTCATTTATTCTTTATAACAACCGCATTAGATAAGTGCTACTATAAGCTCCATATTACAGAGGAGAAAACTGAGGCCCAAAACGTTTACGTAATTCACTTAAGGTCACCCAGCTAATAGATTGTAGCGCCAGGATTTAAAACCAAGCAGGCTAGCCCCAGAGTTCTTCTTAACCAGGACATTATTATGCATTAAGAGTGTGATATGGTTGTCAAAGAAGCAAGTCTGCTCTTAATCTTAAAGTACATGCTTTAAAAGCAGAGAGATAACTTATGGTCTTCTCTACTGGTTAATATCTAATTTTGAGTACCACACTTCGAAAAAGAATATGGATAAACTGAAGCAAATCCACAAATAACTGATCACTATTGTGAGGAGGCTCAAATCAAAACAAAATCATTAGAAGAAATTAAAGACTGAGTATATTATGTCTAGAGAAGAAATGAATCAGTGGAATTTAAGTATCTTCGATTATCTGAAAAGTCAGTACTAAAACCAGTATAACTTCTAATTCAGTAAAGAAATAATTTATAAAAATTAGTTGTCCAAATATCTTCCCCATAGAAACTATGAAACTACAAATCTTCTCTCCAGAAAAATATACAAATGCATGAAATTTTGCATCACATTTCCAAGAGTTTGAAAGTCTACTTTTAAATCTACTCATGCTCCACCCCTAGAATCATGTATCCTAGATTAAAATGAAAAGGCCAAGAATGAAGAGGTGAGTACATTTAATAATCTTTAAAATTCATTACAGAAGCTAAGCAGGGTCGGGCCTGGTTAGTACTTGAATGGGAGACCACCTAGGAAGACCAGGTGCTGTAGGCATGGAAAATAAAAAAATAAGGGATTGTAAGATGACAAGGTCCTTGCAATCCCTGAGGTCAACCAAGGGTTGCCTTGCCTAAAATAAATAAATAAGTAAATAAAATTCATTACAACTTAAAATTCTATGATCTAAAAAAAACTCTCAATTCTATACTTTCTAGTTTCTTTTGAGATACACTATGATACATATTACAAAGAGTTTAAATATGCCAACAGTCAAAAAAAAGCCAAGTTTATCAAGTGACACTATAAACCGACTATAAATTCATAGGTAGAAAGGCTTATAATTTAACATTTAAAAGAAACATGCTTAAGTTTAAAGATAAAAAATAAGATGCTAATATACTACTCAATACCTAATATTTAAAGGCCAAATTAGAAAGTCCCCCCTCTGCTTTAAAAACTTCATCTTAAACTCTCTGTTTCCATCCTTTTTTCCTAGTTAACTGTTAAAGCTCACAGACCAAATGGACTAGAAGTCAGAATACTTCCGTTCTAATTCACTTGCCATGAATTAATTTTGGCTTAGTCTGTCTCCTCACCATAACCTAAAAACTTTCATATATCTAAAAGGGCTTTAAAAATGGTGAAATGTTATGTAAATATAAATTAACTCATGCATTATGTATAAAACAAACTATCAACAGCAAGAAAACAAAGCCAGTTTATCATGTTAAAAAAAAAAATGTATATTCACATTTCAATTCCTAACTACAAAAAGCAATCTTTGAATCGTTTAGGGTAGGTTTCAGTGCATAATTTTCATCCACAAATGCTTTCCACATTAAGTATAAACATATCTGTACAACCAATTTCAAGTTGTAGTGAGAGGACATAACTCAGTTAAGAATTTGGGCTGCAAAGGAAAAATCTGAGGGTGTCAGTGGACAACAAGAGTTGGGTGGAAAGTTACATGATCACAAAATAATTAAAGTATTACATACTTGAAAAATCTATTTTCTCTCTTAAACAACCAGAAATAAGGAGAATTCAAAAGTTAAGAGTTTAATAAGTCTTGAGCCTTTATTAACAAATATAAGTGCCCCACTGCCAAAACTGCAACTGTCCTGCCAAAACAGTGCTACAGACACCATGTCTGCTATTAGACTAGACTCTAGTTCCAGGCACAAGATGTTCTAATAGCAAATGCACTGAGAGCCAATACACAGTATGACAGAATCCAGGCTCTAGGCATTTGATTTTTCTCCTTGGTGCTACTTGAGAATGGACACTGCAATTAAAGATTTATTA
This sequence comes from Eidolon dupreanum, assembly GCA_028627145.1. Taxonomy (NCBI): domain Eukaryota; kingdom Metazoa; phylum Chordata; class Mammalia; order Chiroptera; family Pteropodidae; genus Eidolon; species Eidolon dupreanum. The sequence goes on along the minus strand of CM053507.1, from coordinate 119,252,436 downwards.
TAGTAATAGGATAGTGATAAAGCTTCAGCTAAATTACAGGCTAACCGATGAAATGGAAAGGCAACATGCATTATCAGATCAGCTAAATTATTTTCTATTTAATTTTGAACAAAGACAGGGTCATGATTACACTGTATAGAGGACAGATGAATAACTATATTAGGTGAAGACGATTTCAAGCCATTAAGAGAAAAGGAAAGTGGCCCAGAAAAAATTAGGCTGTAGAAGTCAAATGAAAAAAATACAAAACTAAGGTTTGGGGGAGAAAGAGTAAGGAAGTGAATGAACTACTGACTTACTAAAAAGAGAGCAAGTAAGTGGGACAGGGAGTCTGAGCCCTCTGAGATAGAATGAGGAAGAGCAAAGTATTCAAAGGATCAAAGGGAGCTTCAGCAGTGAATATGGACAGGAATAAGCCTGTTAACTCTTTCAATATTAAAAGATAAACAGCAGAGGGAACTTTTCTGAACCAGCATTCATGGTTATCAATAATAAAAAATGTCTAACTCATGCAGGACACTTAATAAATCGTGAGCTTTGTTCTAAATGCGTTCCACAGATCAGTCCATTTACTTCTCGCAACACCCTGAATAGGCAGATAGTACTATTATACAGATGAAGAAACTGAGACCTCACAATGTAAGGTAACAAGCTGGTACCAGAGGCTGAGCGCTCATGCACTTAGCTCATCTCTCTGCGAGATCCTACAAAATCCTTTGTGTTTTCTGTGGAAAGGGATGTTGGCTCTTTGGAATTTCTCGAAGTAGTCTGGCCCAAAAAGTAATCCTCTACTTTAGAGAAAAGTTCCTTTATGGGAGATATAAAGTTCTTCCAAGCGCACAAAGCTTTAGAACTCTGAAAAACATCTGGTAGAGACAGATGGAGCGTGTGGTCACGAAAGGAGGAAAGTCAGAAAACCAGACTTAGAAGCCACTCTTCTCCCCCGATGAGACAGAGAACACAGAAAGCAGCCCTTCCTCTCCTCCACGAGGCGTGACTCACGGACGCTGCCCACCCCCCAATTTGCAGTGGGGTTGGGGTGAGGTGGGAGGCGCCCTCAGGTTTCCACTCTCCTCCAGACACTCACGGGTTACTCGGCAAGGCCTGGGAGAACGCGTGGGAATAAACATATAGGACTCGGGGTAACACGGAGGCCCCGAAGCGCTGGGAGGGAAATCTGCCCAGGAGCACGCAGGGCCAGGTCTAGAGGCCCTCGGCACACTGGCCCGCGCCAGCGCCCCAGATCTTACCGCCGCGCGGCTGCAGAGGACGAGGCGGCCACGCAGGGCTGTTCTTCCAAGCCTGGGGCGCCGGTGCTTGGCGGCGGCCGGGTCCCGACCTGCAGGAGTGGGAGATCCGCGGCCTGCCCAGCCCAGACCCTGGAGTTCGAGGCCCCGGGACGCCGACCGTGCGCGCGCCCTCGAACCTGCCCAAAGAAGAGTCAGGGCGCGCCCCGCGTGCAGAACAGCGGCGGCAGCCGCAGGCAGGATCGCTGGCAGCTCTGTCCGCCCTCACCCGGCCCAGCCACTGCCCCGCTTCCCCCGCGCGAGCTTTGGCGGCGGAGCAGCACGATGAGCGCCGGTTGGCCCGCCGGGTGAGTGACGTAAGGCGCCGCTACCCGCGGATTGGCCGGGCCCGCGGTGCGTGCAAGGAGTAAACAAACCCCGCCCCCAGGCTTCCCAAAGAGAGGAGGGGACCTTGAGGTGAGGGGGCAGGAACTCCAGCGTTCTGCCCCAGCCCAGGGCTGCCCAGCAGAGAATCCCAGTGGGTCCTCTGCAGTGACCCCTCCATCTCGTTCCCCAGCCGCCTCCAGGGCGGACTGCAGGCCTGAGGCCTAAAATTTATAGGCACGCCCTTCGCCCCCTCCACTCCCCTGGGCTTCAGTGGGAATCTTAAATTTTCCATCTGCTCTTATCTCCCAGGCTGAAAGCAGGAAAACTATATCTCTTAGAAAGAGGGGCACTAAGGCGGTTACATCTCCGTCCCAGGCCATTAATGAGTCGCCCCCAGGGATCAGCGAGAAGGGGAATGGGGATGAGTGACTGAGGGGCCACGTGTGGGGCCAAGTGTGGGCACCCTTAATTATTCAGACAACGGGTTAGAGACTACTGAGGTTGTGGGTTCTTCAATACCTAGGCAAATAAGATCCAAACCAGGCCAGGTCAACATGTCACATAGAAGCTGAAGAGAAAATGGCAGCCCACACCCCAAAATATCTGTCCATTTAAATATTAAAACATTTGTCTATTAATCCTGTGCCTACGTGAAAAATCATATGTGAGCTTACATTCTAGTGGAATGGAAAATAATATGCAAAAGAAATACGCAAAATGTAAACTATGTTACATGCTGATATGTGCTGTGAGGGGAAAAACCAGATGCTTGAGGCATGGCTTGTGTTAAGTAGGGTGCTTCGTGAAGGCGTAGAAAAGGTGTCATTTAAATATATACCCAAAGGAGGTAGAGAGATGAGAGCACCTTTGGATCTTTCACTGGGGTGGGGTGGAGAGTTCAAGAATGCCAAATGCAGCACTTGAGACTGATTCTAAAATGCAAAACCCCAATGGAGTGATGACCTTACATTGTCCAGTAATAAATCAATAAGATTTATTTAATTTACACAGAAATGTTAAGGTTTCAATGTAACAAATACTTTTCAAACACTTTAAGCACAAAGATACAAAAATGAGCAAGACAGATAAAACCTCTACCCTCAAGAAACTCAGTCTAGCAGGGGAGACAGATTGTAAACCACCGTAGTACAATGTGTGTACAACCATAATAGAAGTAGACACATATAGCACAAGGGCAAATAGAGGTCAGGGGCAGGGGGTTGAGGTGGGTAAGAGGTATTATTAAGGGGCTATAACTCTCTCAGTATCTCTTTATCTAAACAGAGAATTAAAACTAAATTTTGGAGTAACACAATGGCTATCAGGGATTCTCTAACTTCTTTATAAGTTCCTAAGGTGAGTGTCTGAAGATAATATTAAGCCAAAACATGAAATTATTAATATTTGGCAATTTTCATATGACTCAACTTAACACTCTTGTAGAGTTAATGAGTATTTTGCTATGTAATGCATACAGTAAGTGTTCAATAAATGATGGCAATTATCATTTGATAATTATTACTTTTGAAAAAAATGATTTAAAAGTCAATGTTTCACAACACCTTCCAACATCATAAAATAAAATGGGCAATGGAAGTTCTAAATTTTCCATTTTGATCTAGCTGTGTTTGATCTAGCTGTTTTCCAGTTTGATCTAGCTGTGAATTTCCATGACCTAATCAGGATATGCTGTAAAAGACACTAAATGCTATTTTCACAGCAGGCCAAGAAATTCAGAATAAGGAACAGCTTGGTTTTGAAGCCAAAAACTGAAAATTCTCCAGGACAGAATAAATTGTCAAGTTGCTTCAGGGAAAAAAATTCATGTAAATCAATTTTTCATTCCCACTCACAGTTCCAATTTAGCAATTTGCACAATAGTCAGCTTTCTCTCTTCCTTCTTATTTCCCCATTAAGGGATCTTATTTCCTTCGAAAAGAAAAATAAAGCTTCCACCATCTCCAGTGCCAGAGAGTAGATGTCTGAAACATGACAGAACACTTATTGATTCAGCAAACACTTATTATATGCCAAGAACAGTGCAAAGCATTGGAAATATGAACATAAGTACCCAAAGAGCTCTGTTTATGGGTGTTCCTTGTGCTTATAACAATCCCCCAGTTCACCCACACCTCACCTACATGTGCCTTCTCATAAGCTTAAAAGACACTTTCTCCAGAAAAGTTTCCTCTGACTCTCCATCTCCAGCTCTTTTCCCATTAAATTCTATTTGTCTTTCGAACATTCATCAAGCTTATAATTTACTCATTTGGTATCTTTGTTCTGTTAGACTGTAAGCTCCTTGAGGTCCAGAGCCCTTGTCATCCTGTTCACTATCAGTGCTTAAGAGAAGTCTGATAAGTTTTTATTGAATGGATTAGATTGCCACCACCCAGCACAGTTGGAAAGAAGAGAGAAGCACAAATAAATAGTCTCTACTTGTAAATATGGTGACCAACAAAGAGAGGGCCATGAAAGAGAAAGATTTGTTACAGTTAAACCTGAGGAATTTCCATGTTTGCCCCTCTCCTGGTGCTGGATGCTGCTCTCTGCAGGTGGAATTTATAGGATTTATGGGCCAGTGCCTCTAAAACTTTAATGTACACAGCACATTTGGAGAGCTTATTAAAATTCAGACTCTGAATCAGTAGGTCTGAGGTAGGGTGTAGTCTGCATTTTCAACAAGCTCCCAGATGGTACTGCTTCACCAAACACCTTTGAGTAACAAGGACCTTAGTGACACCTTTTTATCACATGAAACCATCTGTAATTGTCTGGACAGTTGCAGATATGATTTTTTTTTTAAAGCATCTTGTTTTCATGCCTAATCTATCCAGTGACTGACAAAAGAAATAACACTTAAGAAAAAAAATGTGTTAAATCAAGGCCTTGTTTTCCAGAAACAATCCTATTATGTGCAGTTTAATAACATAAATAGGGCAAAGTGGAATCAATACCAAGCTATATGTTGCTTACTTTTTCATGTTTTTGAACTACAGATATTTGGGTTCAAACTTTATTATTCATCTGCAAATTATATTTTTTTCTCAACATTTTGAGAGTCATCCGTCTTGATGTAGTTAATTAATTTTCACTGATATAAGAATAACAAAATCTGTATAACCCATTCTCTTATTGATAGGCATTTGGGTTTTCTACCTTTATTTTTTAGCCTTTTGTTATGAATATTCTTGTACACCTCTTCTTTGTACATGTGAAAGTTTCCATAGGGTCATAGTTGTGTACAGGGGTGGGAGTCAAAATATTTAACAACTGGTAATACACAACAGATCTTTGTTTTCCTTTCCCACTCTGAGACAAATTCTTATATGCACGTGGTTCATTTTGGAAAATAATTCCAAACAACAGTAGCAAGGGCTAGGTAGAGTGCAACATGAAGGAAGAAAAGCTAATCCAAGGATATGTTACTGAGATGATCACTGCTGGAGGCCATCGAGGCTTCATGATGCAGGAGACTCTCCAAGGAACTATAAAGAGCACAGCTCAGAACTCTCCACTTAAGAAATGGAAAAAGTTGTATTTATGCACTGGCTCTCATTCCCACTGGAATCAACTCTAGCGCTTCCAGATTTGACCGTGGGTGAAAATGACAGAGTGGGTTCAAATGAGTATTCTACGCTGGGAGGCAGAGAAATCCTAGCTCAGAAAACAGGAACTATGAGAAGGCGAGATGCTGTCAGATTACACCTGGGCCACTGATTACTACAACTGGAATAAAAAACAGTAGGCCAAGAGGGTGTGAAGTAGGGCAAAAGGTGACCAACACTGATATAAATAATTGAATAATAAATGGAGATTAAGAGACAGCTCTTCCTTACAGTAAAATCCCAAATAATTGTGAAGAAATAATGAAAATTGAAAATCACTATGATTAGGCAAGTAATACAGGAATGATTGTTGCAGGCAGGAATCACATCTATGGATGTTACAACTACTGAGTGAAAGATAGGAAACAGAATATTTATATGGTCTAAAAGTATCTCCTCATAAGATTATTAACTACAAAGTAGAAAAGAGTAACCTTATGATGGAAAAAACTTGGCAGATACCACTATAATCGAGTACTCAAGGTTACCATAATCAGTAAGAACACGTGTTGATGTGTCTTCCTGATAAGCTACACTGAGAAGTTCATATTACTTCTGCAGTTTTCCAACAAAAATTCAGAACCTTAATCTAATCACAAGAAGGTATCAGACCAACCCAAATTGAGGGACATTCTATAAAATAACTGCTAATTTTCTATAAAAAGGTCAAGGTCATAAAAGAAAGACTGAAGAACTGTCACAGTTTGCAGAAGACTAAGGAGACATGAAAATTAAATGCATTGTGGGACCCTGGATCGACTCCTGGACCAAAAAAAGGATGTTAGTTGGAAAACTAACAAAATTCAAATGAGGTCTGTAGATTAGATACTACTACTGTATAAATGTGGATTTCCTAATTTCAGTAATTGTATTATAGTGATGTAAAATGATATTTAGGGGAGGCTGGATGAAGGGGGACTTCCGTGTACTATTCTCACAACTTTTCTGTAAGTCTAAAATTATTTCAGAATAAAAAATTAAAAAAAAATAAAGACTAAGGAATCCTATTGAAACACAGATTCTGATTCAGTACATCTGGAATGAGGCCTGAAATTCTGCTTTTCTGAAAAGCACTCTGGCGATGCTGAGGCTACTGGTCCCAATAACGTACTTGAGTAGCAAGACTTTTTTCCTTCTGTTGTATTGAGGTAAAACTGACATAAACTATGCATATTTAAAGTGAATACATTGATGAGTTTTGACATATGTGTATACCCATAAAACCATCACTACTTCAAGATAACGAATTCTTGTTGGAAGACAATTCTACATGCCTCTCTTGTTTCTGCTTATCTTGTAAGTAGAGGCACCGAGGCTTTTGTTGTAGAATAGAGATAGTGTCTCCCTGCAGAGTAGAGGGCAGTTTTGTTTACTGTCCGACATAATAAAAATAATTTCCTTGGGAGCAAGCACTGAGCAGATTTACTTGCAGTCCATTACAAAAGACTCAGGTTTCTTAAGCTTGAGATTCCTCAGCTGTACCACAGACCCACCGTGTGTACAGCATCAACCTGGACTAATCCGCACAGTAGTTGAGTGGCAAGGGGAACCAATGCAAATATGAAGATCCTGATGTTTGCTGTGCCAAGAGTACTAAAGTCTTTAATCTCTGACTGAGGAGTCTCATATCTTCTGCCAGTATCCATGAAACTGTGAGAGGCTAACCTGTTGATTTCTAAGTAGAATACAATTTCAGATTTTTCTCAGTTCTTCACAGTGTTTGGTGATGAAGTTGGGATGAGGACAAAGATAGGACTTCTCATAAGAGACGAGACAAGGGCCCCTGTGGGATGGTTAGACAATATGAGAATTCCCTGGGATCTAGTAGCTAATATTCTTGCTCAAGTGGTAGGGGAAGGAGAAGAGGAATTTAGCAAATTTAATGTATTTGCCTTACAATCTCCACCTCTTAATAGGTTCTGTTTCTTCTTCTAAAAAACAAAAAATTCACTATTACTCCATATCATCCTCATTTCTTTTTTCCTATAATTTCTTTTACATAGCCGGATTCTTTAAAAATATTGCTATAAATTAGATAAATTTCAGGAAATCAGCTCCATGTGTCTCCATAATGACCCCCTTCTTTGTCTTTCTCATTAGACTAATATTACTTTGAACTAAAATCAAAACCAAACCCCTTTCTTTCTTCTAATAACTCAATGTTTTTCATCTTTCAAGTTTCCTACCATGATCTTAAAGCTAATAATGGGCTCCTCTACAGTCAGGGAATGAAATCCCGATGGTCTGACTGATTCCTCCACCATACAGATGTCAGTATATATGCATGAGAACCCAAAGCAATGAACAGAAAAACACTAAATTAAAATGGCTTTAATACATATTATGTATAGATCAATCACTCACTGTTTCATTGCAGTTTTCCAAATAATTGTAGATAATTTTCAGAAGAGATTTTTAACAGCTACTAGGCTAATTCTATCATCTTAGTATTTGAAATTATCTTTCCTCCAGTCCTTCTAAATCTTTCTAAATATTTAAAAATACAGTATATTTTCACAACAAATTATACCATCTTTTCCCTACCACAAAGAATCCTTCTCTAGCAATTTCTTTTGTGCAAGAATTTAGAAGAGAGACTAAGGGGCCTAAACAGGCTCTAAAGAGACAGGGTGACATAAAACCTTTTTTCTCTAACTATATTAAGCCCAAATTTATCTTGAGTCACAACTGTAGTTAACATATGCTTATTTCTCTGTGACCCTGATGTACAGAAACCAAAACAGAAAATAGTATTAAATAAGAATTTCTAGGTAAAATTAAAAACACATTCAAAAGTTAAAGAAGATAAAAAGGTAAAGGAAAAATTCACATACATATGAAAAATATTTCTATTGTTATGCATCCTAGTTTTTATCTACAGATCTTAACAATGGTTTATTAGGTTCTCAATGATTATTTAAGAAAACTATAAAATTCATAAAGAACACTAGAGAAATAAGATTATAAATTTACTGATGCATATAAATTAGAATCTATATTTATTGCCTTGCACAGATAGGAAAATTTTGTATTAATTTTCCACAAAATCATTCTGAAACATTTACACAAATCAGCTTATTTTATTTATTTTATTTTTATTATTTTTTTTAGGTGAGGCAACCCTTGGTTGACCTCACAGATTGCAAGGACCTTGTCAGCTTACAGTCTCTTATATTTTAATTTTTTTTACACCTATAGCACCTGGTCTTCTTAGGTGGTCTCCTATTCAAGTACTAACCTGGCCTGATCCTGCTTAGCTTCTGAGATCAGATGGGATTGAGCTTGTTCAGGGTGGCATGGCTGTAGACAAATCAGCTTATTTTAAATAAAAAAATTAGAAACATTATGATAGTTATGTACAAAATGTATATATTTGTACAGTCTACTTAACATTCTAAGTAAAGGTAGCTGAAATGTTTTTGCTATTATACAGTATTAGTACCACACTATAAGTTACAGAAGGAATATGAGAACTCTTCCACTCAGTACAATATTAAATCATGTTCAAATGTCATATACATTTTGCCTAGAAGGATTTGAAAATCCTCCTTAGTGACTTCTTAAGTCACCAGACTGATTTTTTTTAAAGTTGAAATAAAGATATTCGTTTAAAGATATAGCTAATTTAGCAAACAACCCAATTAAGTAAATGGGCAAAAGAGATGAACAGACATGTCGCTGAAGAGGATAAACAGATGGCGAAAAACACATGAAAAGATGTTCAACATCATTATTAGAGAAGTGCAAATTAAAACCACAACGAAAAACCACACACCTCTTGCAGTGGCTAAAAATAAAATTGTCCAACACCAAATATCAGTTAGGTTTAAGATTAGGGTTAAGGGAAGGGTTAAGTTTAATGTTAGGGTTAAGGTTAAGGTTATAGTTAGTTTTAGGGTTAGGTTAAGTTTAGACTTATGGTTATGTTTATGCTTGGAGTAAGGGTTAGGTTTAGCTTTAAGGTTAGTTTTAAGGTAAGAGTAAAAGCAACAGGTTTAGGTTTAAAGTAAAAGTAGGGTTAGGATTCAGGGTTAAGTTTTGATGTTGGAATTAGTGTTAGGATTATATTTGGGGTTAAGATTAGAGTTAGATTTATAGTTAGGGTTATGGTATAATCATTTAGGTTATGGTTAGATTAGGTTTAGGTTTAGGTCTAGTTTTGGGGTTTGCATTAGGGTGAGGGTAGAGGTTATAGATAGGTTTAGGTTTAGGGTTAGGATTAAAGTTAGGGTTAGGATTTGGGGTTGGGGTTTGTGTTAGTGTTAAGATTAGGATAAGATTAAGGTTAGGTTTAGGGTTAGAATTAAAGTTAGGTGTAAAGTTAAGGTTATTGTTTAAAGTTAGGGTTAGATTTGGAATTAGGTTAGTTTTAGGGTAAAGGTTATTGTTAAGTATAGGATTAGGAAATTGGGTGGTTTAGGGTTAGATTAAGGGTTAAGTTTAGGTTTAGGCTTAGAATTATGGTTAGGATTAAGTTTAGGTTAAGAGTTAGGGCGTGGGTCAGGTGTACAGTTATGTGATTTTAGGGTTACAGACAGGGATGGGGTAGGGATAGATGAAGGGGTATGTTTAGGGTGAGGTTTAGGGTTAAGTTTAAGTTTAGGGTTAGAATCAGGTTTTGTTTGGAGTTAGGATTAGGTTTAGGGTATGGCTTAGTGTTAGTTTTAGGGTCAGGTTTATGTTTATATTTGCATTTCAGTTTAGAGATTGGGTTAGGGTTAAAGTTGGTGTTAAGGTTTAGGTTATAATTAGTTTTAGTTTTAGGTTTAGGATTTAGTTAGGGTTTAGTTTATTATTAGGGTTAGGCTTAGGGTTTGGTTTAGGGTTAGTTTAGTTTTAGGATCAGGGTTATAGTTAGGTTTAGGTTAGGATTTATGTTAGGGTTAGGAGTATGTGTAAGTTTAGGTTTAGAATTAAGATGATGGTTAAGATTTAAGTTTAGTGTTTGGTGTTAACAATAGTATTAGAGTTAGGGTTGAGGTTAAAGTTAGGGTTAAAGTTATGTTTTGGGTTATGTTTTGGCTTGTTTTAAGGTTAGAATTAGGGTTAGGGTTAAGTTTAGTGTTTAAGTTAGGTTTAGGGTTATGGTTAGGATTATGTGTAGGATTTGTTACTGTTAGGGTTAAAATTATGGTTAGTGTTAGTTTTAGTGTTAAAGTTAGGTTTAAGATTTGGGTAATGGTTTTGCTTAAATTCATGTTTAATTATATGGTTAGAATTAGGGTTAGGATTACATTTAGGATTTAGGTTAGGGCGAGGGTAAGGATTAGGTTTTAGGGTTAGGTTTAGTGTAGAGATAGAGTTTTATTTCTTTCTGATATTATATTATTTTATTTTTGTTTATTTTTCAAATTTTCTATAAGATAAAGTTTAAAAGTTGAAAAAGATATAAACGGTAAAAAACAAGTTGCAAGCTAGGAGACGATATCTGTAGAACATAAAATTGACAAAGCATTAATATTTCCAAAAATTTCCAAAATTCCTAGTCCTTAAAGGCACCAACATCATTTCTCATTATCCCACATAATAATCTTATCTATTTGCACTATGACTTGGACTGGTTACTTCATGAAGTTATAAAGGCAAGGAAGGAATTTTCTACTTTTCTGGTTCTCCTATGAGAATCCAAGAGCTGCTCTGAGTTGTTGCCAGCCTTTCCATGTCCAAGAAGCTCTGAGCCAACCCACCTTACTTTGAATTATTTTTCCAGGCTACATGCCTTAATCTGTGCTCCTGTAATTTGCAGAACGTGAGAACTCACTCATTCCCTTGCATTTCTTCCCTACTTCCCTACTCATTCTAAATAATGTAATTTTTGGTTCTTCAGCCTTTCATATTTTTTTATTTGTATTTATCTAAAAATATTCTTAATATTCTTAATAATCTCTACTATGTGCCAGATACTAAGGCTTTCAAGGATACATTTCTTTTTGTTTTTATTTTTTAACAGCTTCACTGAGGTATAATTGATATCCAGAATACTGCACATATTTAATGGATACGATTTGATGGGTTTGAACATATGCATACACCTGTGGAACCAGGATAAATTTGTGAACAAAATACATGCAGTCACTGCTTTTATAATGCTTATATCCTAATAGGGGAGCCAGACATTAATAAAATATTCACACAAGTAAACATAAAAAATAAATATGATAAATGCCATGAAGTACAGATGCAGTATATAAAGGACAGTATGTCAAGGGTACTATAGAGATTTTGAGGATTAGGGACAGGTGTAGAAGCACAAAATGTGGTGTTTGGACATCCCAGAAAGTGTGCACCTCATGCAGTTCAACACGGAACCTAGAAATAGATGATCTGAAGAGGAAACCATAGGCTATACCATTCTAGAAATTAAAAGTGAGTCAGAGAGCACTGTAGATACCTATAGGTGAGAGCTATTTCAATTCCTCACTGAAAAACCATCCTCCCCACCTTCTTCACTCCATGTAATTCCGTAGGGCTGACTACACCAATGAATTCAAGAGTAGGACATGTAAATAGGACAAAGCTGGGAAGTTTATCTCATCTACAGGGACTGATTCACAGAAACCACAGGAACCAATCATGAGCCTATCAGGGAAATTAACTTCGTATTATGTTCTGAAAAAAAGATTTTCTCTTTCAGCCAGGTGTACTTCTTATAAGGGCATAGGAATCGGTCTTGCCCCTCTCTGAAGCCTGATTCTAAAGCCAATACAGAGGCACCAAGATTTCCAAAACTACCAAGCCCATGGTTATAATAACAGAAAACAAGAATTCTTCAAGTGGATTATTAAGTGTAATTGTAAGAGGGGCCCACCTTTCCCATTTGGTTCTCAGATCTGTGCACTCAGCTTTGTGGTAAGCAGCTCCATATATTGAATACACAATACAGTGTAAGTATGGCAACATCCCAAGCCCACAGGGTTTTGAAAGTTCATAAATGATTATGTCGGCAGAAGAGCCATGGGCAGGGAGATCAAATCCATACTCAGACTATGTCTACTCCAGTGAATAAAGCCTCACTTTCTTCCCATGATAGGAGAGGTCAATATATTCAACCGATCATCATGAATATTTCCATTTCGAAAACAATATCAACTTCTGTGTTGGAAGGCTGGGTACACATAAGAGGTGGTAGCCACCTAGTCTTGGTGGAATATCGTGATGTTCACTTCACACAGAGCCCCCATCCCTGCTGCCATGGCTATTTTGTGCATGGTCATAATGAATTTGAAGGAGGCAGAGAAAGCTAAGTGACATTCACACGACACATCATATATCTGATTTGTTCTGATGATGGTGCCTCTGTGGGCATTTGTGGTAATGACTATCTTCATATTTTGCCTACTTTGTGAGGTTGATCTTCATATCTACTCCAAGACCTCCTATTTAGCAATTTTCCAAGGACTCGATCAGCAAAGGCAAACTATCAGCCACTGCCCAGAATCACTGTAGATCAATCCCTCAGGCCGTCTCATCTTCCATGTAAAGTGTCCAACCAGATGTACCACACGAGTTCTATCTAATATTTCTTTCCACCACTCTATTTCAGAGGTCACCAATTTGACACTGTAGTACAATTGACCACTTCCAGCTGTTGCAGGCAAATCATGAAAATCTATCTATGAATCAGGCTTTAGATTTTTTTCCCATGAGACTGTAGGTATGAACTGAAGAAGATAAGGTAAAGCATGAGAAAAAATTGTGAGAGAATTGTCTGAGCTCCCAGCCCATAGTTTACTTGTGCCTTTCAAAATGGTGTGGGCCCAAACTTGTATATGTGCCAAATCAACTTATAGTTCTTTTACATGCAATTTTGTGGTTAAGGGATCCTGTTATACCTAGTCCATGGTAAGAAGTTCAAGTCACTTGCTTTCCCATGACCCCACTGTTCATGGGAAGCAGGAATAACTTTTCAAATGGAGAAAAGGGGACAGCGATAAAAGGCTCACTCCTTATGGTCAGCACTATGATTCTATTGTACGATTTGCCAGTGTAATCCTATAGCAATCTGCCAAATACCTCTAATATAATTCAGTTTTCCGGTGCAACTTGCTCCTGTTGCTGAGAACTTTCTTGCCCTGAGTCCTACTCCAAACTGGCAGCCTTATAAATTACCTAGTACATGGATTGGCACAGCATGTACAAAAGTGAAATATGTTGCCTTCAAAATCCTAAGAGGCGCATTAAAATTATATCTCTTTCTTAGCTGTGCATAGTACAAAATGCAGCAACTTGTCTCTCACTTTCAAATGAATATCCCAGAATTTTGTACTTAGAAACTCCAACCACTTTTGACAATACCACTGAATTTTTATAGCTTTATCTCCCACCATCTGCCACGCTTAATTGTCTTAGTAAAACATCTAGAGTGCTCCTAATGCCTGCTCACCAGATTCCATTAGCAAAGTGTCATGAACCAACATGATGATCTGGGGCATGTAAAGATGAACAAGTTCACTCAGACTTTATTATCATAGAAAGGAGGAGAATGGATATAGCACTAAGGCAAGAGAATAAAGGTAACTGTTAACCCTGCCACATAAATGCAAACTTTAACAAATTTAATCAATTGGAATAATGCATCTGCAAAAAATACAGCACATGCTTGGATCAAATACTCCCACACCCTGCACTACGGCTGCCCCAGCTCCACTGGCAGTCGCCTGCACTCAAGCCCCTGGTGCCTGGAATCATACCTACAAATTTCATCACCACATGATCATATTTACCATAACCTTTTGTCATTTTCCATTACACACTGCCAAACAGTCAAGCAGTCCCTAAGTAGCAGCATGGTGGCTCACAGGGCTGCAGGGATCACTTATGCAGCTGTAAGGGTGGCTTGCCACACTTCCATAGTCAACTTGTAGGTATGCAATAAGCCCAAATGGATTCAGGCAAGATCAGCATGTTGTTAGGTCCCCACAAACCTAGTCCCATAGGACGACTTGGAACTGGAGGGACCACATGACAAACAGTCATCGAAGAGCCAACTCTAAACTGCAGCCATGAAGTTTTAGACTTACATGGAAGCTAAGAAGCTGTTTCTGACTAAATGAATTTTTCTTATTAAAAAATATATCCTTTAGAACTTTTTAAATTTTCAACAAGGCTCTATAAGTAGATTTCATACTATTTGTATATTTGCAAATATTCTTGTGCTTTTTTTTGCTTCTAATAGTTTAATTGTATATAGATTCTATGGGAAGCTACCACATACTACGACACCTATGCATTCTAAAGGTATTATTCAGTTTGTTTCCTGTCATCTATTTTGCTGATGAGAGATCCACTGTCATTTTTACGGTGACACAATGACATGCTCATTCATTTTTAGAAAAGTTGTCTCTTTCCCTGGTAGATATATAAAAATATTTTCCCTTTATCTGTGATTTAGCTGCAGCTTCTTCACTTGTGTGCAACTTCTACCTGAGGACAAAATCTTTTTTCCTTTCTAGGCAATTCTCTGTAATTGTCTCTGGATATTTCTCCTACTTATTTATTTCTCTACTTTCTTTTAGGTAAATATTGGACTTATTTTGAAATTGTCCAATATATTGCTAATATCTAATAGTTGTTCTTAAAAAAAAAAAAAAAACCACTGTGGTGATTGTGCTGCATTCTGGTAAAGAACTAATTTAAAATTTACTTTCAATTGTGAACAGTTTAAACTTCTAAAAAGTTACTATTATTGGTTTATTATAAAGGTTATTTTATTATTATAAATTGTACAAATAAATAGCCAGATGAAGAGGTACATAGGGCGAGGTCTGGAAGAGTCCTGAGCACAGAAGCTTCAGTCCTAATGGCGCTGGGTAGAACCACCCTCCTGGCACATGGATGTGTTCACCAATTCGGAAACTCCCCCATTTGGGGGCTTTTATGGAAGTTTTACTCTTTAGGCAAGATTGATTAAATCATTGACCATTTGCAATATGACCAATTTAAACTTGATCTCATACTTTTGAGGAATTTTTCCTTTCAATTATCTTTTAATATTTCTAAGTGTTCCATTTTTAAAATATCTACTTGTACTTGATTTATTTCTGCTTGCTTTTGTTCTTTATTGGGAGAAAATCTTTTTTAAAAAACAGCTTTGTTGAGATATAATTGATACACCATGACCTGCACATATTTAAAGCATCCAATTTGATAAGTTTTGACATATGTATACACTCATATGTATACACAATTAAAATAATGAATATCATCACTTCCTAAAGTTTCCTAAATCCTCTTTCCTCCTGATCCAACCCTATCCCTAGGCAACCCCTGATTTACTTTCTATCATTTGCACTTCATAGAATTCTTATAGAAATGGAATCATATAGCATGTACTTTTTTCTAAATCTGGCTTCATATATGTTGTATCAACATTTCATTCCTTTTTATTGCTGAGTAGTACTCTACTGTATGTCTACACCACAATTTGTTTATCCATTCACCTGTTAGTAGACTTTTCAGTAGTTTCCAGTTTTTTGGTTATTACAAATAAAACTTCTATGAAAGCTCATATATAAGTTTTTATGTGGACATATGCTTTTATTTCTCTTGGGTAAATAGGCAGGCATGAAATGCCTGGGTCCTATGGTGGGTATATATTTAGCTTTCTAAAAAACTGCCAAACTGTTTTCCAAAATGGTTGTGCCATTTGTACTTGATTCCTTTCTTCCTGTAATTTTTTTTTTTAATTGAGGTGAAATTCACAACACACACAATTGTTTTCAAGTGTACAACTTCGTAATATTTAGTGCATTCGCAACGTTGTGCAACTACCACCTCTATCTCTAGTTTCAAAACTTTTCATTGCCCTAAAACACCCCATACCCATTAAGTAATCCCTCCGAATCTCTACTCTCTCCCTATCGCCCCTGGCAGTCACTAATCTGCCTTCTACCTCTACACATTTGCCTATTCCAGGCATTTCATATGAAAGGAATCACATACAACCTTTTTGGTCTGGCTTCTTTGACATAGCATGTTTTTGAAGTTTATCCATGTTGTAGCATGTATCAGTACTTCATTCCCTTTCATGTCTGAATAATATTCCATTGTATGTATATACCATGATTTGTTCACCCATTTACCTGCTGATGGGCATTTAAATCGTTTCCACCTTTGGCCACTGCAAAGACTGTAGCTGTGAACATTTATGAGTGACTACTTGTTTTAAATTTTTCTGGTACATACCTAAGAGTGAAATTGTGCGGCAACATGCCAGTTGCTTAATTTTTTGAGGAACCTCTGATATATTTTCCATATCCTTACCAACACTTTTCTAAAAAAAATTTATAGCCACTCAGTGGGTGTGAAGTGATATTTCACTGTGATTTTGATTTGCATTTCCTTAATGACCAGCGGTTCTGAATACCTTTTCATGTTGGCCATTTGCATTATCTTCTTTGGAGAAATTAGCTATTTAAGACTTTTGTCCATTTTTTAATTAGGTTGTATTTTTTTTTTTTTGAGGGGTATGTTGTAAGAGTTCTTCAGACATTCTAGATACTAGAGCCTTATCAGGCATATGATTTGGAAATATTTTCTCCCACACTGTAGACTGTTGCTTGAGCTTTTGAAGGTAAATCTAAGAATACATTGCCAAATTTCTTGCTTTTATGTATGTTACCGCTTCCTTTATCTACTTATTTACTTAACTGGAATTTGAGTTGAATTTCATTTGATTACTGCCTAGTTTCAAGACTGGCAATCTCATCTTGAATGGAAGATTTTTGTTGCTGCATTCACTTATAAAACTTGGGCCTCTACTCCAGCACTTAGCATTAGGTGTATACCTGAGATCTCCAATAAAGTAAGAAAATGAGGAATGTTATAGATCTAGTCCAGGAGTTGGAGGATAGCAATTTTGTTGAGGCTTTTATACCATTTGCAAAAAATATTAAACACTGACTGCAGCCACTATGGAAAACAGTATGGAGATTCCTCAAAAAATTAAAACTAGAACTACCATATGATTCAGTAATTCCACTTCTGAATATTTATCTAAAGAAAATAAAACGCTAACTCAAAAGATATATGCACTACCATGTTCACTGTAGCATATTTACAATAGCCAAGATTTGGAAACAACCTAAGTTGTTTGAATGAATAAAGAAAATGTGCTATATGTGGGAATATACATATATGTGGAATATTATTCAGCCATAAAAATAAACTCTTGCCATTTGCAACAACATGGATGGACCACAAATGCATTATGCTATGTGAAATAAGTTAGACAGAGAAAGACAAATACCACATGATCTCACTTGTATGTGAAATGTAAACAAAACAAAACAAAAATAAGTTCATAGATAGAGAATGGATTAGTGGTTGTCAGGTACAGGGTGTGAGAGGTGGGAAAAATGGATGAAGGAGGTCAAAAGGTATAGACTTTCAGTTATAAAATGAATAAGTTATAGGGATGTAATGTACAGCATGGTGACCAATTTAAAATTTCTCATCACAAGAAAAAAAATCTGAAACTAAGTACATTGACGGATGTTAACCAGACTGACTGTGGTGATCACTTTGCAATGCATACAAATATCAAATCATGTCATACATATGAAAATAACATAATGTTATATGTCAACTATAACACAATTAAAAAACTTGACTATATTAAGGGTTGCAAGAACATAAATAAACAAAAAGAATTCTTATTTACTGTTGGTGGAAGAATATAAAGTGGCAGAGCAACTTAAGAGAGAAACTTGGAAAACCAAATTACACTGAAAATGTACAATTCAGTGATTCTATTTCTAGATATATTCCCCGGAGTAGGTATCTGTGCTCAGGGAGATTGTACAAGGATGCTCCTACCAGGATTAATCTCACTAGGTATTAATTAGAAATTATAGAAAAATGAAGAAAATAAAGTATAAACTTACAACAGAATGCAATATATTACTCAAAATGATTCAGAGCTGCATGTTATCAACAGACTTCTGAAATAACGACAAATGTTAGCTGCAGGAAAATGTGTCTAGTATGTCACCGTCTAACTTTTTAAAAATTAAGTACTGGTCACAGGTAAATGTGTTAAAAACAGACTGGAAGGTGCACAGCTTTGCTCATACCAGCATTATTCACAATAGCCAAAAGGTGGAAACAACCCAAGTACCCATCAACAGGTAAATGGGTAAGCAAAATGTGGTTTATACACCTAATAGAATATTATTTGACCTTGAAAAGGAAATTCTCATACATGCTATAACATGGATGAAACTTGAGGACATTATGCTAAGTGAAATAAGCTAGTAACAAAGATACTATATGACCCCACTTATAAGAAGTACCTAGAATAGTCATATTCACAGACAAAAACTAGAATGGTTGGTTGTCAGGGCCTGGGGCAGGGGGTCAAATGGAGAATTAGTATTTAATGGGTACGAGTTTCAGCAGCAAGTTCTGGAGATGGATTGCAGTTGCAGTTATACAATGTGAACGTATCTAATACTATGGAACTATACACTTGAAAATGGTTAAAATGCTAAGTTCTGATATACATACTGTACCATAATTTTTTGAAAATCATGAAAATGTAGATTGTAAGGATACAGTAAATTATGACAATAGTTACCTCTGGAAGCAGAGAACAGAAATGAAATAAAGACAGACTTCAATTCAATTGACCTTTTAAAATAACTTTTCCTATCAGCCTTGATTTTAAGCTTTGAGCTTTAATTATAGCTGAGTCTTACACAGACACTATGTGGCACACAGCAATTGCTTGGCTTGCACCTCCACCGACCAGAGGTAACTAGAAGTGGTTAAATACTTCTCTTTAGCATTTGCTTTTACACTTTTTATTATGGAAATTTTCAAATATGTAAGACAATTCAATTACCAGCTCATAGAGATCTCTACTCGTGTGTTCTTAAGGCCCTATTCTGATGACCTAAGTGTTCTTTTTCTCCACTCTTCAGCTGAATAAAGGAAAAAGTCTATCTACTTATATCAGACTGACAAGTGATATCCAAAAGTAATATTCTGGGCACAGCGGATGTTGAGGTTAAGTGAAACTATCTAAAAATGCATGACTTTTCTTTGGTTCTTCCAGGTAAAAGAGGAACATTTCGCATAAGGTCTATTTCCTAGTAGTTTGAGACATTATGGTTTACCAAATATGTTATTAATTAACATCTGTACAGTCATAGAATTTACCCTATGGTCTAAAATTCAACATTCTAGGAAGCTGCAACACAAAATAACAAAAGACAAAAACACCTTTAGACAGCATTTCCAAATCAGTGTGACCTCAAATTGCTTTGTTTCCATTGCTGCTGTTCTTGAAATAAGACAAAGACATACAATCTCACTTACATGTAGAATCTAAAAAAAAACCCCCACAACCCCAAACCAAGCTCATAGACAGAGAACAGACAGGTGGGGGATGGGAGCTGGGCAAAATGGGTGATGGGGGTGAAAAGGCACAAATTTCCAGTTGGATGTAATGTACAACTATATTTAACAATACTGTATTACATATTTGAAAGTTGCTAAGAAAGTAGATGTTAAACGATTCTCATAAGAAAAAAAATTCTGTGACTATGTATGGTAATGGGTGTTAACTACTTATTGTGGTGATCATTTTACAATGTATATAAATATCAAATCATTATGTGGTTGTACACTTGAAACAAATATAATGTATATTGATTACACCTAAATTAAAAAAAAAAGAATTATTCAAATCCAATTCTAAAGCATAATTTCCATTACTTATGCAGTGGCACTTATCACCAAGTTGTTTTCCCACTGAAAACTGGAAAAGGATGGAATCTTTTGTCTAATCAAGTAGGCTTGGACAAAGACAGCTTGAGAGTCTCTGCTGTAAGTTACCATGGCTAGAAGAAAATAACCTACCTTGAGAATACAGTGCCATCATGCAATACCCAATCATTCCTCTACTTCCTGATAAATGCTGACTTTATGCAAACAGGTACCATACAAGACTCATTTTCCTGTGTCCCTAGGACTTAGACCTATAGAGGCTTCCTTAATGCATGGAATGAATGAAACCCATGACACATTCACAAAGCAGTAAGATCTTGGTGGTGATCAAAATTTTCACTGCAAAGAAGTGTTTGTTAAATGTGCAAGGCTCTATCTTAGGCTAAAAGAAGTCACAAGGGCCCTTCACAGGGCTGTCATAGCTCTCAAACTTGGGCAGCTCCAAGTTCTTGGCTCTTAACCAAGTTTTTGAAAAGTTTTGGGTATAGATACCACAGTTCTTTACCTCCCTTACACCTCAGCACTACAATTCTTCACATCTAACTGTACGTTCAAACTTTAATGTTTGTTCTCTGGTGTGGTTGGCAGCCTTCTGATTTGCATGTCCTTGTGTCCTTCCTCTTGAGTGTGGGCTGTGACTCACTTCTAACAAACAGAATATGGTAAAGTGAGAGAATGTCATTTAAGATGAATTTACAAAAAGGCTCTTGCTCTACCTTGCTCTCTTGCTTCCTCTGGTGGAAGCTACCTGCTATGTTGTGAGCTGACCTAAGGAGAGGCCCATGTGACAAGGAACCGAGGGATGGTGCTAATCAGTAGCCAGTGAGGAACTGGGGCCCTCAGTCTAACAAACCACAAGTCATCGAATCCCAACCAAAACCACTTGAGTGATTTTGGAAAGCCTGCCAAGGCTTGAGATGACTGCAACCCTGACCAACAAATCAGTCACAGTGTGAGAGACACAGCCAGAAGACCCAGGTAAGCCATATTGAATCCTGACCAACAGAAATTGTGAAATAAATGTTTGAAGCTGCTACGTTTTAAAATAACTTTTTACACAGCAACGGATAACCAATACACCCAGAACAAATGAAGCATTACTATATTACAGCCTGAAAACTGTCTAGCAGTTACCTTGGGCAAGTTACTTAACCTGCAGGGGCTTTGGTCCCTTATCTTCAAATGAAATGAGAAGAGCCTTCTCCACCTCATGGATTAACTGTTAACAGACTCAAACTGGTTTACCAGTATCTTCAAAGAGAAGTCTTAATCTAACTTTTCATAATTTGTATATCCTTGTATCAAAAACACTTTTTAATTAGTAGTAAGGAAGGACACATTTGAAATCAGGTAAAAATCATGTTTTCCTTTTAATTGATCACTTAATTCACACTGTTTCCTCTCTTGGCTGCTACTTTGGTAACAATTAGGTCCCCACCTCTCAAGAACATTGCATCTGAACAAGCTGAGACCGACCCAATGTGAACACAGGCCCTGAACCAGGGCTTCGGGAATAACAACAACAACAACAACAACAACAACAAAAACCAGCCTTTCTCTTCACTTAGAAAGGGACAGTGAGTCAGAGGGCTGAAAGCTCCATTTTCCAAAAAGAGAACCTGGAGCTCAATGTAAAAATGGAAACCAAAATATATCAGAAAATGAAGTTTAGTGCTTTCTCATATACTCAAGGTCAAGATGGTTTTTGAGAAATAAGCATCTGAATATCTGGCCTCTTGTATTAGGAATGGCCCCACTCCAGCATTTTTAAAGAAAGATGTTTTTGTTTCTATTTCATTTCTTGAACTGGGTATAAAATCTACTAAAAGGGAGATAGCGAATCAGAATAAATCAGCTCACACACGAGAGACACTCCTAGATAGATTTTTGGTTGCTGAGAATATTCAGCACATTATTTCAAAGTGGCAAAATTCAGGGTATTCTGAGAAGGGAATTCAAAAGCAGCAGCTACATTCACTGATAGATTTTGTGAGACACACATACAAACAACCCTATTTTTTTCAGTGTACATGTAAAGAGGCCAAGACCTCTGATCATTAAAATAAGTTATTTTGTACATTACAGTGCACAGAACAATAGAAGGAAAGACACTTTCTTAGAGAGTGACGGAAAGGCATTTGCAAAAGGTTCATATCACTCTGAGGTGGAAGGCCTGGAGCCCAGTGTCACATGACCTTCATTAGCTTGACCCCTCCTCTTCTCTGGTTGCGGTAGCCTTAGTGGGAGCTACTTCCTCTAAACGTTCTGCTGACTTCTTCTCCTCCTCCTCCTCCTCCTCTTCCTCATCTTGGGGATAAAGGTCCGGGTACTTCTGCATGCATTCCTGCATGGCCCGGAACTGGTCTACACAATCTGATCCCTTGACATCCTCCGTGCTATAGTGGAAGCAGGAAAAGGCTGACTTGAACTGTTCCCCACAGGGGCCACTGGCCATTCCCCCAAGGCACGGGCAGTTCCAGTTAATGTCTCCATTTGGCAGGATCAATCCTGGAACAGGAAGATAGACAAGTAAAATGTGAGAGATTGTTCTCTAGGTTTCAGAAAAAGCAAACCAAGTCCAGTTGCCATAAGCCACTCAAGATGTGGAGAACAGTTAAGAATTGTTGCCTGGCAGGCACTCGCTTGTGGACCTACCTCTTCGATTGGGTTCAAATGCCTGGTGCAAATCCAGTGTTCCTGGCTCAGATGGAGAGAAGCCACCACTGACAACTTACTCCATGTGCAACACTGATCTATATTCTAGGCCACCACTCAGTGCTGTGGCTGTGGCCATGCTTCAAGAACTATGTACTGGAATCCATTTAGTCCAAAGTAGAAGTCATCACTTGGATGGTCAATGAGAAAACCTTTTTAAAGCCCAAACACTTTAAGGAGCTGATGTATTGACCTCTTCCTTCCAATCTCTGCTTCTGCCTCATGGGCTCTGCTCCTGAAGCCCTTCTCACTCTGGTTGCTCTCAGAAGCTCAGCACAGTGTGAGGACAGGTAAAAATGAGGAGGTTGATCTTTCTGCGCTGACTGGGAAGATGTCCAAGATATATTGTACAAGGACAAGGCCAGTGGCATATCACAAGAGTAGTGTGGTTCCACTCTTGCAAAAATGAAAAACTTAGAGGAATATTAACCATAGTAACCAAACAGTTATACTATACATGTGTGGGGGAGGGGTTAGGGTTTCACATGGATTTTCATTTTCAATATTATATAGGCCCCTAACTTTTATGCCTTTTATTATCTTTGAACCTTGTCCACATCTAAATAGTATTTCCTGGTTTTCTAAAATGCTTTTAAGATGATGATCCATTTTCAACTTTGTGACAGACATGGACAGAAATATGACTTGTACAGAAGTATCTTACATGAGTTGATTCAGAGGCTGAGAACACTCTTTAAGAAAGACTCTTGAGTGTCCAGTGAAATTACACAAATTTTTACTCCAGAGCAGTCTCCATATCTGGTGCTCTGAGCTAGTGTCCAAAGTCCTAGGCCTAGGCTGAACCCTGTCTACTTTTAGCTTAGGAAGCTTTAGTAATCAACAAATCTGTGGTTGCAGGTCTTTCCCAATAAAACAGGCTAACAGTGGAGATGGCAATGGAAACTGGCAGGCAGTTCACCACTAGCATCACAGACAGCTGCAGTGCACGTTTTCATGTATTAATCTACACATGGTAAATCACATAATCTTTTTGGCAGCCTTCTGCAGTGGGTACTACTAACATGAAGTTTCTGGGGTTCACTGGGGTCCAAATCAGGACTACAGCCAGGGCCCTTAGGATTCCCAGAGACCATGCTCTTTGCCTCATATCTCACGACCTCTCCGGACTTTGCAGGCAGGCCTTCTCAGTGCTGGAAGCATTACACAAATGCTGCCTCCCTGAGGCTCAAAACTGCTAACACACTTGCATAACCAGTTTCCAAAAGAAATAACAGATTATAATATTAACATTTAAAAATAACAGTCCAGGTCTGCGAAAGTCCTTGTTTCATTATTTAACAGAGGAAGGTGAGCTAAAGAGGTAGTTCCTCACAGAGAACACTGTGCTGCCAATTTGTACTTCAAGGACACAATGTAAAGCCACATAGACAGTAGTTCTGGCATGTTAAATTAAGCCCAGATCCAGCATATTTTAAAACTAGTAATTTTGCAATTGAGAGCTCAGAGCCTGGGTCCCCGAGTTCTGTTTTATATGCTTCTTCATACAATTCACTAAAAAGGGTTGCAAAGGCAAATACCTATAGGGTTTCCAAGCAGGTATACCATAAATAATAGAAGCAGGTGAGAGAAAAAACAGGAGGGATCATAAAGACTGGCAGGAACTGGAAGGGAATGTGGGATCTCCAGGCAGATACATTTAATTTTTATAAAAATACGAGGAAGACAAAACAAGGCTTGATTTGTCCTTTAGGCCCCACAGAGTCTCAATGAAATGTGCTTAACTAACACACAGACCTAAAGCTAGGCAAAGTACAAAAAAAAAAAAAAAAGGGCAAAGATTTAGAATTTACATGTGATTTATTTTTCTTTATAAGAGTGCTGATTCAAGATTATTCCTGTAGCTGTCATTCTCAGAAATCTAACACTAACATCTGTACTTCCCACTGTTTCCAAGAGTGCTAGATATGCCTGACTAGCTTTCCTCTAATCCTCAGGATCAGTAAGAGTAGCAAGTGAAGTTACTTATATAAGAATATATACTTTAAATAGCATGGAAAAATTCCAACCAGGAGCCCATACTCTACAGGTGGCTCCTATAAGATCTTTCAACTGTATTTATACCAATCAGTACCAGAAGGTTTGTTAGTTATCATCATGGATATCAGAAATGGCTTTAGATTGGTGAGCTGAGTACTGTTCACGATACGTAGACTATTGATGAATACTGCACGTGCACACCCACTTATATAGGCTGGGCCACTTCTAGTGTCCAACTGTCCAAAGCCTTTAGAGTGATGCCCTAGGCCCTAGTGACCATTAACAGAGTTGTGTGCAACAGCTCTGCCAAGGTTAGCTGAAATCTGCTGCTAGAAAACTGTGCCTCTAACTCAAGTGAACTTATCCTGCAAGGTGCCTGCTGGAGTACCTACAAGGAGAGAGAACTGATTTCACCATATCGCAGAACAAGGTATGTAACTCTTACATGCCTGCTGGCTAACGGTCTACAGATGCGGCAGAATTCAGTCTGGTAACTTGACTGAGCAGGAGGATCCCTGTCACCTTAACCTATCTGGAACTTTTGGAATCCACTGACATCTTACCCATAAACTTAATTGAGAAGCATCCAACCAGCAGCTTAAGCCAGTGCAAAATCTTAGAAGAAGAGGCAGAAGACCTCAGTGAGGAGAAATTCTAGCCTAATGGCCAGGGAAGTGCATCAGAAGAGGGCCCCAAAAGAGCCCCTTACACCTCTGAGGGAGACAAACTCACTGTCCTGAGACATGGCCCATGGCTGAGATGCATACCTGAAAACACAGTCTTGGCTAGGACAAAACTGGAAAGAAATTGTGAACATTGGACTTTTCCCCCAGTATATACCTGTGGGTCCCTAGGAGGCTCCAGGTCACTCACCATGTTCCTCGTATGGATCGTTGGGGTCATCAGCCACTAGCTCTGCACTGCTTGGTGTTTCATGGTCTTCTTTGGTTACAAATATGATTCGATCCTTCCCTAGTATTTGGAAGGTAGAAGAATAATCCTTTCACTCAGGAGCAGTGAATCAACCCTAAACCCAAAACAGTCACACACATCAAGTTTGAAGACTGTCCCATATGAAACCCCAAAGTGAGATGATGATCAAACTGCCCTCCCTGGGCTGAGACACTGACTGTACAACAGTTTAACAGCCACTTCCACTGAATAACTGTGGCTGGAATGAAAACTCTACCAAGGTCTTGGGTGAGGAGGATGATAGTACACCCTGCCCACCGTATGTATCATCCATATAGGAGACGAGATGCCCCAATCCTACCAAACACAACTGCTTTTCATCCCCAAATTTGCTGACAGTCCAGTGGTACAATGTCTTTCTTCTTCTCAAGAAAGGAGCAGTCCCTTCTCAGAACTCCTGTGGTGTTTTGACTGTCCACATTATGTCCACATTATTGTGAGCAACTTATCTACTGCTCATGTGTCCCCTCCTCCCCAGGCATTACAGGGATCCATCTGGGAGCAGTCAGCAGTGTTCACACAACGCTTGCAGAATGACAATAATTAATTAGGCCAGGGATGCTCAAATGCCTGCTGCTGAGCAACCCCTACTTGACTCCAAAAGCTGCTCTCATGTGCTGGGGGTGAGAGACTCGGGGGTGGAGCATGGGGAAGAGGAAAAAAGGCATAAGGAAAAAGAAGAGCACTCAAGATGATGATGTAGGAAGAGCCTGGGCTCATTTCCTCCCATGGACACACTGAGTCTACAGCTACATGTGGAACATCTTTTAAAAAAACCTAAAGGTTGGCTAAGTGACAACTGCACATTGGGCAAATGAGAAAAAAACCATATCGAAACAAGTGGGAGGGTGGGACACAATCTTGCCATAAACCATACCCGCCTCCCCTCCAGTATGGTGACCTACAACCAAGAGGGAACTCAAAACCCAGAGCTTCTTGCAGAGTGAATGGATGGAGCTCCACATTAGACATCTCAACTTTAAGACATACATCGAGAGATGAGCCCCTAAGATATTTAACTTTTATGATCTGAGAAACTGCTCTTAAGCAGCCTGCCCCAAGACTCAGCTCAGAGGCAGGTGACCACACTTAAAGTGAAGAAAGTTCACCTGCTTATACTAAAGTGTCTGCCTGAGACTTCTAATTTGACACACACATCTAGCAGCCTGCTGGAACACTCTGGGGACAGAGACTGGTGGACACCATCTTCGTGCTCTCCCTTTGTTGTGTTCTAGAGCACCAGTATCTTCTGGAAGGGAGCTCTGACATGTTTCTAGTGTCCTACTTCCTGTGACTGCCACCAAGGGGGTGCCACTTGATCATTGGCTCTGGAGGTCAGAAAAGCTTGTGTTCCTGGTCTCATACAACTATCATAATTGGTGTCACCCAGAAAAGAGTTCATAATTCTGTCTGGCATCCTGATTTTTGCAATTGCTATCAGGGGGACACCTCCACATCACCTGGCTCTAGTGGTTAGTGGTACTTATGTTTGTGGGTCCCTAAGGACTGTAACCAACTGATAAAGAGTTCTTAAACAGCTACCACACTCAGCATGGCAAGAGGCAACAGGCCCAGGAGCTTGTGGAGGAAAGGTTAAAAGACAAAAGTAAGAAAATCCTATAGTTACAGTAATTAGTTAAGGCAGTGATCCCCAACCTTTTGCCACCAGGGACTGGTGCTTCTATGAGAATCTAATGACTGATGATTCTGAGGTAGAGCAGAGGTGGTGATGTTGGTGCCAGGGAGTGGCTGCCAGATGAAGTTTTGCTCGCTTGCCTCCTGCTGTGTGGCCTGGTTCCTAACAGGCTACCAACTGGTTTGTGGGGGGAAGTGTGGGGAGAGAAGGGAAGGGGGAGTTGGGAACCCCTGAGTTAAGAATGCAAAAGATAAAAAATATACAAAATGTAACATCAAAAACACAAAATATAGGAGAGGGATGGCAATAATGTTGAGCTTTACAATGAGATCAAACTTAAGTTGTTGGCAACTTAAAATAGACTTATATAAAATAACTACACATAAGCTGTTACATGTAAGCCTCACAGTAACCACGAAGCAAAAAACTATAGTAAATATACAAAAGATAAAAGAATGGAAGCACACTGCTAAAGAAAGTCATCAAACCACAAAGAGAGCAGAAAAAAGGAATAGAAACTACAAAAACCCCTAGAAAACAATTAACAAAATGCAATAATACACATACCTATCAATAATTACTTTAAATGTAAACAGACTAAATTCTCCAATTAAAAGACAGAGTGGCTAAATGGCTAAAAAAAAAAAAAAAAGACCCAGCTTTATGCTGCTTACAAGAGATACAGACTGAAAGTGAATGAATGGAAAAAGATATCACATGCAAATGGCAACAAAGAAAAAGAAAAAGCTAGAGTAGCTATACTTACACATGACAAAATAGACTTCAAAACAGACTGTAGTAAGATACAAAGAAGGGTGTTACATATGATAAAAGAGTCAATCCAACAAGGTATAACATTTGTAAATATTTATGCACCCAACATAGGAGCACCTAAACATATAGAGCAAATATTAACAAATTTAAAGGAAAAAACAGAAATACAATAATAGCGAGGGACTTTAATACCACACTTACATCAATGAACAGATCAGTAAGAAAATATTGGCCTTAAACAGCATGTTAGACCAGACTGACATAACAGATATTTATTCCATCCCAAAGCAACATATTCTTCTCAAGTGCATATGGAACATGTGCCAAGATAAATCATGTTAGGTCACAAATTAAATCTTAATAAATTTAAGAGGACTGAAATCATATCAAGTATCTTTTCCAACCATAATAGTATGAAACTAGAAATTAATAACATGAAAAAACTAGAGAATTCACAAGTATGCAAAGATTAAACATGCTACTGAACAAAAAAATGGGTCAAAGAAGAAATCAAAAGAGAAATAAAAAAATATCTTGAAACAAATGAAAATGGAAAATTTAAAGGACGCAGTAAAAACAGTTCTAAGAGGAAAGTTCATAGCAATAAATGCCTACCTCAAGAAATTAGAAAAGTCTCAATTAAATAACATAACTTTAAACCTCAAGGAACTAGAAAAACAAATGAAGACCAAAGTTAGTAGAAGGAAGAACATAACAAAGATTAGAGCAGAAATAAATGAAACAGAGAAAAAAAGACAATACAAAAGATCAACTACTATGAACAAGTATATGTCAACAAATTAGAAAACTTAGAATGAATTCCTGAAACATACAACCTACCAGGACTAAATCATGATGAAACATAAGATCTGAATAGACCAATTACTAGTAAGGAGATCGAATCAGTAATGAAAAATCTTCCAATAAACACAAATCAAAGACCAGAAGGCTTCACTGGTGAATTTTACCAAATGTTCAAAGAAAAATCAATACCAATCCTTCTCAAACTATTCCAAAAATAGAAGAAGAGGGAACTCTTCCAAACTCACAAAGCTGTCATAGGAAAATTACAGGCCAACATCCTTGATAAACATAGATGTAAAACTCCTCAACAAAATATTAGTAAACCAAATTCAACAATACATTAAAAGGGTCATATACCATGATCAAATGAAATTCATTCCAGGGACGGAAGGATGGTTCAACATCTGCAAATCAGTCAAAGTGATACATCGTGTTAACAAAATGAAGAATAAAAATCATATGCTCATCCCAATAGATGCAGACAAAGCATTTAACAAAATTCAACATCCATTTATAGAAAAGACCTCTCACAAAGCAGATATAGAGGGAATGTGCCTCAACATAATAAAGGCCATATCTAAGAAGCTTACCACAAACATCATACTCAGTGGTGAAAAGCTGAAAAATTTTCCTCTAAGATCAGAAACAACATAAAGATGCCTACTCTTGCCACTTTTATATTCAACATAGTATCAGAAGTCCTAGCCAGAGCAATCAGGCAAGAAATTAAATAAAAATTAAATAAAAAGAAATTAGAAAAAATTAAATTGGAAAAGAAAAAGAAACTGTCTCTATTTACAGGTGACATATTATATACAGAAAACCCTAAAGACTCCATCAAAAAGTTATTTGATCTAATAAACAAATTCAGGAAAGTTGCAGGATACAAAATCAATACACGAAATCTCGGGTTTCTATATACTAATAATGAACTATCAAAAAGAGAAATTAAGAGAACAATTCATTTATAATTTCATCAAAAATAATAAATACCTAGGAATAAATTTAACCAAGGAGGTGAGCCCTTACATTGAAAACTACAAAATATTAATGATGGCAATTGAAGACACAAATTAATGAAAAGATATTTCATGCTTATAGATTAGAATTAACATTGTTTAAATGTTCATACCACCCAAAGCAATCTACAGATTGAATGCAATCTCTATCAAAATTCCAAAAGCATTTTTCACAGAAATAAAACAACCCTAATATTTGTAGAGAACCATAAAAGACCCCCAACAGTCAAAGCAATCTTGAGAAAAAACAAAGTTGGAGGCCTCATACTCCAATTTCAAACTATATTAGGAAAGTAAAGTTGTTAAAACAGTATGGCATTAGCATAAAAACAGACACACAAATAACTGAAACAGAAAAGAGTCCAGAAATAAACTCACACATATATGGTTAATTATTTACAAAAATGGAGTCAAGAACATGTAATGAGGAAAACACAGTCTTTTCAACAAATGCTGTTGGGGAAATTGGACAGCTACATGCAAAAGAATAAAACTAGACCATTGTCTTACAACATACACAAAATTAACTCGAAATGGATTAAAGACTTGAACATAAGACCTAAACCATAAAATTCTAAAAGAATATAGGCAGTAAGCTCCTTAACATAGGTCTTGGTAATGATTTTTTAAATTTGACACCAAATGCAAAAGCAACAAAAGCAAAATTAAACAAGTGTGACTATATCAAACTAAACTGCTTCCACCCTGAAAAGGAAACCATCAACAAAATGAAAAGGCTAACTATGGGATGGGAAAAACTATTTGGAAATCATATATCTGATAAAGAGTTAATACCCCAAATATGAAAACAATTCACACAACTCAATAGCAAAAACAAAAACAAACAAACAAAAACAAACAAATCTAGTTAAAAAAAATGGGCAGAAGATCAGAATACATTGAATTAAAAATATAACTACCATATGATCCAGCAATTTCACTCCTGGGTATTTGTCCACAGAAAACAAAAACACTAAAAAAGATATACGTACCCCTATATTTATAGTGTTATTTACAATAGCCAAGGTGTGGAAACAACCTAAGGGTCCACTAACAGATGAATGAATAAAGAAATCATGTATATACAACAGAATGTTATTCGGCCATAGAAGTGAAATTTGCAACAATATGGATGGAACTTGAGGGCATATGCTAAGAGAAATAAGACAGAGACAAATACCACATGATCTCTCATATAGGGGGAATTAAAAAAAATAAATAAAACAAAACAAAAAAAACAAGCTCATAGACAGAATGCAAACTTTGACAAGGTGAGCAGTTCACAGTGATGCGGGTACCCAGCCAGCAGCCCACTGAACTGATGTAACCACCTAGGATTGTCCAAGAAGATACTCTGTGGTATCTTCAGAGTCACCTGCCTCTGAAAAGCAGATGGTCTGAGAGTGCCCAAGATCAAGACTCCCTCTAGGCCTCCTGGCCCCCTAATCATGGCCAAGAGAAGGGATCATGACAGTGGGGGATACTGCAGTAGTTCACCACAGTCCATGGAGCCTGGGGGCTATTTCCCAGTAAGTGGGACTAGGAGAGAAGGGCCTATTTCACACAACTGCTGATGTTATTAACTTCTGCAACTTGTTATTTTTTAGATCACCCAACCCAAACATAATAGGCTGGGCCGTCCAAGGACCAGTATCAGAAAGATGCCAGAGTCAGAGCTAGAGTCCCAAGCCCCCAGGGAAACAAACTGCTGGGAGCCAAATGCATTTTATATGAGGAGCTTTTTTCCTCATGGGACACTAATAAACGCAGAAAAGGTAATCAGCATGAATGAACCAGGATGGGTGAATTCCGTGGCTCATTTCATCTAACCTTACAGTGACCCTATAAAGTTTTATAACTCTCATTTTATACAGCAGAAAAGCAAGGCCCATAGTGGTGGCTCAAAATCAACCAGCTGAAAATGGAAAGGCAGGCACCTTACCTATCAGACTCCCTCCTCCACTCTCTTCCCTACACCTTGTTGCCGTCAGCACTTGACCTCACCTTCCTAAAATCATTGGCCCTCAGCTAACCACACAACAGGTATCTGATATTCTCATTGTGGGTGGGGAGTACCTTCTCCTCAGCACTCCACATGTTGCCTGGTCATCAGTTTCCCCTGCAGTCCTGAAATGACCCTTTTCTGGGTCCTGCATGTCAGCTAGCTTCTGCCATCTGTCATTACTCTCACAGGAGTCAGCCGGAGTCCCATTTTAAAGTGGTGAGCCTGAGGTTCTGGGAAGTGACGCGTTCAGAGCTAGAATTTGAACCCAGCTCTGTATCTCCAAGGGCCACACTGTGGAGATCCTTTGCACATACCCACACTGCCCCCTTCCAACCCCCACCCCCCAACATAAACAGATAAGAATAATAATGAGTATGACTTGGACATTGTTCTGAGAACTTTGTGTGCTTTGGGAAGGAATAAATATTCTATACAATAAATACTGCCTCAATCCCTGATCCAAAAAGCTTAGAAACCAAGTGAATAAATATTTGCTGAGTGAATAAACAAGAGATTTCTAAGCTACTGGGTACCTACCTGGTGAAGGGCAAGACAAATTCTATAGCCCTACTAATCACCCATTCTGACCAGGAGATCTGGAATAATGGGACTGTCATCTGGAAGGGAATATGAGGTGCCTGGCATTTAAGACTTCTCCAGGAACCATCCAAATGTGCTCCTGGACATGGCTTAGTCAGTGGCCTGGAAGGAGTTAGCTACTATGGGAGCAGAGGACGGGCCTACAGAAATGTGGCTCTCTGAGAGATGCTCGCATTTGCTCTTATTATTTCATACTCCCCCGTCTCTTTGTATTTAAGATAGTTCAGTCACAGGTATGTGAAGGGAAACAAAGGAAAATATTTGGGCCCATGCTTAG
Organism: Eidolon dupreanum; assembly: GCA_028627145.1. Taxonomy (NCBI): domain Eukaryota; kingdom Metazoa; phylum Chordata; class Mammalia; order Chiroptera; family Pteropodidae; genus Eidolon; species Eidolon dupreanum. Next base: position 119,219,685 of record CM053507.1, on the reverse strand, counting down.
GCTGGAGTATTTAAGGAAGAGGCTTAGGGAAAGCATGGGGGAGGGGTGACAGCAAAAACCAGAGTGACACCTCCAGTGAAAAGGACAGCTGAAGGGACAGAAGGAAGGCACCTTGGTGTGTCACACGCTTTCTACGTGGGTAACAGTAACGACATGCGACCCTTAGCATGCACAGGGACTGGACCTCCAACCCACCTGAGGTTCCTACCCCCAGAGCTGGTCTCTGCCTCCATATCTCACAATTTATTTTAGAGAAGACTGCCTGGGAAAGGATTTGGGCCAAGCAGCCAGGGCATGTTAAGGTACCTAATGACCTTGGTAATCCCGGCCAGTTTTCAAAACACTGGAAAGCAACCTGCAAAAATGCTTCTGAATGCTAAGCAGAATAGGCTGACAGCAAATTTCTCAGCCCAAGTCCAAAAGTTTTGTTTACCAAGATCTCAGCTATGCCCAGATCAATGGTGAGGCTCAAAAGGCAAGGGGTCCAAATTGTGATGGGCACCCAGGGGATTTGTGAGGCAAATAGGCCAGGTTTCACCTGATAAAAGTTAAATCAAACTCTGGCATGTCCACATTGCTCAATGGCTTCACATGTGACAGATAAAGTCAGGTGTGGGAATCACAGGCCTTATAATCTCACAGAGAATGTTCCAGGTCTCTCCTTTAAAAAGGGCTGAGCCCTCTCCTGTACCTTCCTAGACATCTCCCTTAGAGAACGGTTATACCAGATGGACAGATGTGATATTGTGATTTATAACAAAAATATGTCTTTCCAGGCCTCTGCTTCCTGGATTTTAAAAAGTGAACACAAGTACAATGCTCATTTATTCCTAACTGATCTAATTGTGAAAGAAAGAACTAGTGCTAAGGACACCAACTGGTAGGGTAATCAGGTACCTTTTTGGGGTCTCAAAGACCAGGCCCCTCACCAGCTCAGCCTACTTACCATGGTAAACAGAGAAAATGAAATGAGTTTCTGGTCTCACTTGAAATCCTGCTCAAAACAGTAACTTTTTAAATGGCATCAAATAATAAGGATAAAATGGCCAGGAAAAGAGACAATCAGAAGCTGGAGATGTCAATAAAGTTTTAAAAATGGAAAAGCTGACAGAAGAGTGCTCTCTGACAAAAGGAATGGAGAATGCTGAACCCACAGTGCACAAGGAGGAATTCTACTAGAAGAACAGAAATCCCCACCACGAGATCCCAGGGGTACACTCTGAAAGGACCTCAGGGTAGGAATGAGAACAGAAGGACTTACTGAGCAGATGGATACCAAGACACCCCCAATTCTATAGTTTTACTCTCTGTACAACTATCCTTGACTCCTGTCTTTTTCTCACACTTCTATCCATCATCAACTCTGGCTAGCTCTAGCGTCAAATTCATCTAGAAAGATCTGCATCTCTCACCTCTAGGACTCTATCTCCCCCACCACTTGCTCCCTCCATTCCAGTACCTCCTTGCATTTACTTAAACATGCTGAGCACACACCTACCTCTGGGCCTTTGCATAGGTCGTTCTCTCCTCCAAGAGTACTCTCCCTCAGATATTTTCATAGCCATCCTATCCCTGACTTCATACCACCTGCTCAGCTGCCACATTCCTTGAGCACTCCACATCTCCCTTACCTTGCTTTATTTTTCTCCAAAGCACTTTTCTTCACCCAATATATATATTTGCTTACCACCCAGCTACCCCACTGAAGTGATGGCTCCTTATGGGCAAAGTTTTGTCTAATTCATTCATTGCAGTGTCCCCAGAGCCTAGAACAATCCCCAGAACATAGTGGGTAACCAATGTTTGTTAAAAAACTGAACCCTGGAGGGTAGGAAGACATAACAGTTACCACCATTAAGTAGATTATAGAGAATACCCTTGGGTGGGCTGTCTCATCTTGCCCCATAAAGGGGACCATGAACACACATGAGATCATCACACAACAGAATCTTTCATTATATCCAATCCAGAAGGAGTGCTCATCTCTTCCACCGTGCCATGAGGGCAGACTGTGTCACCTGTGTCGCTCCTATATGCCCAGTGGATGCCACATCACAGGTGCTCAATAAATGTTTGCTGAATAAACAGGAGAGGTCAGGCTCAGTCTTGAAAAGGAGGAAACTAAAGAAAAGAACAGTGTGGGGCCAACAAAGAAAAGTGTGGGCAGCCCAAGTACAGGGAGCAAGGCTGACTCCATGCTGTGGAACACCTTGAATTGTCAAGCTAGGGCCTTTAATCTGAAAGCTGGGTTGTGAGTGGACCCTTAGTGTAAATTTGCACAGGAAAGTGATTCACTCAGAACAGAGGGCAGGCATATATAAGAGTTTATTCCATAAAGATGTGAGTGCTCATTTGTACACTAGGTTGTGTGCTAGATGTGATTCACCTAATGCTCTTAGCTTAGTGACAGAAGACAAGAAATAAGATAATAAAAGTAACTAAAGTAATTTCAGAAAATTTAGGATGTGAAAGACACAGAGGGTCAGGGATGACCTTTCTGAGGTGACATTTGAGCTGAATCTTAAAGGATGAGTGGTCAACCATGGGAAGAGCTGAAGGATGATGCATCAGGCAAAGGGAACAGCCAAAAGGCTGAGCAGTGACACACTGGTTAGAGATCAGGGGTTGGATTACATAAGCCATTATATGGCAAGGAGTTTGAGATCATTTTTCTAAGTCTCAGGTGAAGCATAAAAAATTGGTGGGTAGAAAAACAAAATTTGGGGGTTTAGGGAACAGTGGTATGGATAAGATAAAAACTAGGAAAGGTCTGAAAGTGAGTGCTTTCGATTCTCATCCCTAAACTAACAAAGAGCTCTTTGAACCAAGAAAAGATAAGGATCCATGCTTTGGTAGAAGGCGAAACCTGCTTCTTCCCAAAGAACCTGTGCCTCCTAGAAATCCTAGAGGACAAGGAGGGATCTTACTTATCTGAACAGTCTCATTATACCCAAAAGGCTCAAGATTACTCGCTACAAGTCAAGTAAATCAGGGACTCAGAAGGAAAATTAAAAATAAGAGACCAACTTTGTCTAACAAAGGGATGAGGGCACAATGAAGTATTAATCAACAGAAATAGTGCTCATTTCAGGAAAGGAGTTCTAAAAGCAAGGTAGGGTGGGAGAAAAGGATTAGCATTTTAAATAGACCTGTTACCCCTAACTTGATGTATAACTTTGAGTAGGTCATCTTTTCTAGGTTTCAGATTCCCTGAATTAAACTGAGGAAGCTGGACTATTCACCAAGAAATTTCTGGGTGAGTTCCAATTCTCTTTGTAGCTTTTCAAGTGTCCATACCATCCTCGTCTCCTGGCACAGAGTTGCTTCTTCATGAATATCTGCTGAAAGAAGACTACATTTTCGTAACTTCTCATTTTACAAGATTAGAAACTGAGGCCTGGAGGGGTTAGGTAAAGGCTCAGGGACAAGGAGCCAGTTAGTGGGCCTGAAGATTTCTGAACTCTCCAAGGTCAACTATTTTTTGAGGTTGGGGGACATGGGGAGAGGATGTCTTCCCAGAAGAGGACTTCTGGAATCCACGGGACACCAGATTGGATAATGCAATTCTGCAATCAGAGTGCCAGGGCTCTAAGCCCAGCTTCACAATTCACTACCACATGGGTTTAGCGAAGTCGCTTCTGTGTCTTAACAGACCCTTACCCATAAAAGTCGCTGCGAGATCAATGAAATAAGCCACACAAAGTTCCTTGAAGAGTGTCTGCTATGTATTTGGGATTCAATAAATGTTCCTGTTGTTCGTACTTCTTCTACTAGCACAACATATAACCCGAATGGCAACTTTTCAGGACAGTTAAAAGGCGCGGGCAAACGGAAACACGTGGTGTGTGGTAAGAACGATAGTAGTAATAACAAATTCCCAACTGCGAGCCAGAGGGAAGAAACGTGCTGAGCACGTTTCCCTTATCTGCTTGGGTCCAATTTATAAAATCTCCCAAGAACTAGTCCCTCTGAAGTCCGGGTTCGAGCCTCACCGTGACCTTGGAACAGCCTCGTTCCTCCCAGTCTCGGTTTTCTCATCGGCATATCGGGGGTGGCAACCCTGCCTCCCAGCCGGCTCCAAAGGTCCTGAGGAGGGTAACCCAGACTGCCTCTGGCGGCCTGCGCCGCCAGTGGGGTCGCAAGGCGATGGGGCCTGCAGGAGCAGAAAGACCGCATGTCCCCTGCAGGCCCTCGTAGGCAGGCCCCCAAAGCATCTCACTCTCCCTACCTTCCTGCCGGCAGTAGGCCATGGCTGCAACCCAGCGCTCAGACTTCGCAGGAGTAGCGGCAGCAGCGGCGGCGGCGTCTTCAGGCCGTGACCTCTCCTCAGGTAGGGCGGGCGGCTCTGAGGCCAGCGCGGACCCGCCCCCTCCAGGCCTGACCGCCGCGCGCCTGCCTCGGCGCCTTCCCAGCCCCAGCCCGGTCCTCTCAGCAGGGAACTACATTTCCCAGCAGGCCGCGCGCTGCCCGGCAATTCTCCAGGCGGTAAGAAGCGCACGTCCCAGAAAGTCTAGTAGCGCGCAGGCGCATCAGTGACAGACAATGCATTTTGCGACTTTGAGGAGAAAGCACTGGACCCCGGACTACATTTTCCAGAACACCCTGCGGCACGCATGAGCAGAAAAGCCTGGAACGAAGGGGCGGTGACATTGTAGTACGTCCCCTCTGGTTCTGTGCTTCACGGGAATTTTCTCACTTCTAGTGCAGTCAAGAGGCTACTGGACTCCGCCCTCCATAAACCCCTTTCGTACAGAACTGAGCAAGACAGAGCGGCAAGCCGGGTCCCACCATGGCCGCGAATGTGAGTATCTCCTGTTCTGTCGGGCCACACCCAGACTTCCCCATGTCCCGGGGCCTTCTCTTCCCCAAGGGGCCGCCTAGGTCCATTTTGCTTGTCTGACCCCAGTCCTTGTGGTGGGCCCCGCTATCTCCTTCTGCATGCCTTCTCTATGCCTTCCGGCAGCTAATCTGTTTGTTAATTTCTCGTAGCCAGTCCAGGCGCCTTTGGTCCACCTCATCCTAGAAATTGTGGGGAGACCCAGGAGGTGTTGCTCCTGGCATTGCAGTCTACTAGTGCGCGGCGCCTCTGCCCAGCCCCTTCTTTCATTTCCAGTTCCCGCTTGGGCCCTTGAGATTCTCAAGTTTGCGGACTTTGAGAGGTAGAAGAAACCTCAGAGAGGGGACGAGACTGCGGGAAGGGTAGGGAAGCCAATACAGCCCGGTGGAGCTATCCAGCAACGGACAGACAGGGCTTTTCCGGTGGGCAGTGAGCTCCCCTCACGGGGGTTTGTGGAATGGAGGCTATGATGCTGCAACGCGACACAGGCAAGGTTGGGAGCGGAGGACTTAGGATGACTGTGAGACGGAGCATTTTCCTTCTGCTGGGCTCCTCCTTCTCCTAGAATGAATTTGGTTAGAGAAGTCCTGACTGAAAGTGTTTCCCTTTGAAAGACTGCTGGTCTCTTCTTCTTGCAGCCAGGCTTTCTCAGGAACTTTTCTATTTAAGTCCAACATTCATTCAACAAACCGAGCAGCCTTTTTCACCAGGGTGCTGGATGTGGGAGAAGCTGGTGACTCACCACTCCCCTCCTCTGTGAAAGTGCATTTAGAGCCAGCATGGGAGCACTGCCAGTCTCAGATACTCCCTTCCTCTCTCCCTCCCTCCTGCTTTGGTGGAGTGCCCTACCCACTCTCCCCTGGCCTGTTACACCCTCTTTCCAGGCCTCTCCTCTGTCCCCAAGCGTCCTCTCTGCCTCCCACACCCTTGAGAGGCAGGGTTTGTGTCATCCACATCCCTAGCACTCTCTGCCCCAGGTTAGAGATGTCTTGGAGGCCTAGAAACCTTGAATGCTGCATCTAGAAAAACCTCAGAGGTGGTCCATAAGAGCCAGGGTCTGCCAGGGGAGAGGGCAGTCAGGAGACCTGCCTGTCCTTAGAGGTGGCCTCCTGTCTGCCCGCATACCACCACCACATTTTACAGATGAGGAATTTCTCAGCAGGGAAAGGCACTTTGCCCAGGTCTCATGGCCAGCTTGTGAGGTTACATCATGGGAAGGTGCTGAAAACTGCAGGCTTTGGAGTTAGGCAGACCTAGGGGCAAATCCAGTTTCGTCCTTTCTGTAGGCGTGTGCCCTTAATCTCTTGTGGGTTGGGTTACTGGGAAGTCTAAGGGAGGTTGTGTTTTGCACATTGCTCGGTGTGTATTTTTTCATAATACGTGAAAAAAAAATCTATCTTTACAGTCTAGTACGAATAGCCCTTGTGGGCAGAGGCCATCTTGGGTATATTAGGACCTGACTTTTGCCAAGGAATGTAGATGAATTTGTGTATCCTCTGCTGCCAAGTCTTTGCCTGTTGTGCGTTTATGGGAGCCGCCATGTCCCATGAGGAAGATGGTGGTGGAGTAGGGAGGTGACAGAATTCTTAATGTAACAACAACTGTCTTGTGACAGAGGTACTGTTTATCATCTCCATTTTATAAGTGAGTAAACAGGATCAGAGGTAGAGCAGCTTACCCAGGGTTACAGAGCAAGTAATTTTCAGGGCCTTTGTGTTGACCTCTGTTCCCACCCCTTATTGCTTCTTGAGTCCAGAGTGCTGGAACTGGGAGGGTTTGTGTCACTGAAATACATATAGGTATTCAACATACATCAGGGAGCCAACATTAAGAGGTCAAAGATAGCTTTGAAGGGAAGGAAGAAAGGCTCAGGAGGGTGCCCCTCAGGCTAGGGGAAATGTAGCAGGTGAGGAGTGAGTCCAGGAAATCTCCATTATTCTGTTTGTAAGGAATTTGGTTCAGAATTTGGGTTGGGTGTATCATGTCACTACCCATCTTATTCCTCCCCTAGCTTGAGAGGCACCTTCCTGTGCCTTTCTTTTTTTCCTGTAAGGCCATCTTTTAGCCCCTGATCTTCATGTTGGCTCTTAGATGTATGCTGAGGGAGACCCAGGAGGAAGCCATGCCTTCTAGCTCCCAAGTTTGGAGCTACACTGGTAATAGCAGGACTGGCTCCATTTCCCATCACTGTCTGCCACTGGCTCCCAATGTTCTGCTTTTCTTAACAACCCAAGAAGTGAAGAATGCAGTTTGCCAGATCTGAATCCTGACTCTACCTCTTAGAGGCTGAGCGATCTGGGCTGATGACTTAACTACTGAGCCTTGTTTTTCTCTTCCATGAAATGGGGTAGTGATAGCACCCACCTCCTTGGGCTTGCCTATGACTGGCCTGTGATAGACTGGTGTGTTTGCCATTGTCATCATTATGATGGTTCATGGTCACCTAACTCCCTACAGTGAATTGCTCCACTGATATTTCTAAATCGCATTTCCACAATGTTAAGACCATTTCTGAACACAATGGACTTCTGGTCTCTTGCAGGTCTGGGATGGTGGCATTTGTGAATAATCAGAGAATATAAATGGAGACTGATTTGAATTTCTCCTCTGACTCCCCAGTTCCAGGATGGGGCCTGGCTTACCCTCTTTACATCTCAGAACCTCTTTACATCTTTGTGACTTTTGTTGGCTGACCCCCAGCCTGGACACAAGTCTAGGTATCAGTTACAGAAAAAGCTAGTAACATCACCACTAGGTAGCACCTGTGCTTTGCTTACTGTGCTCTAGGCACTGAGCCATTGAATAATTAGGTCCTTTGGTCCTCACCACAACTTTATATGTTGGATTATTATCCCCATTTTACTCACGAGGAAATAGAAGGCATAAAGGGGTTACATCGCTTGCTCAAGGTCCCATACCTGATATGTGTCAGAGTCTGGATTCAAACTCAGTCTTTTTGACTCCAGAGTCCTGCCTTTGATAACAACACTCTCAGTCAGCAGTGGACACACTCCAAACCATGCTTCTGTTACTGGCGGGACAAAGCCTCATCCACTGACTGTGGAATTTGAGGCCTACCATGAACCTGTCTGGATGTGCCTAGCTGCCCCCTCCACAACCCAGCTAGAGCGGATAGGCAGCCGTTCCCCCAGAACCATTTTCTCACTATTGCTCATCCAGTATCCCCTGCTGGGGATGCCCTTACTCTGGGTCTGGCTCTGAAGTCCTCAAATGTCTCCACATCCAGGGAACTTGCCTTGATCCCCCAGCTATAAAGGGTTCTTCCTTATAGCACTGGATTCTCTCTTCTCACCAGACACTTGGCATGACCTAGCACTGTTTGTGGCTGTGACTCAATGGTTATAAAGCCTATCTCCCCTTCCTCTTACTCCTGTAAGGCCCAGTACAGCTCTTGGTAAGCTGAGCCACTATTTGTTGAATTGAATTAATAGTATACCTCTAATAACCTCTGTGTAAAACAGTTCAGCAATTTCTTAAAAAACATACATCTTCCCTAAGATCCAGCAATTCTACTCCTAGGTATATATCCAATATTCAAGGGAAATGAAAGCATGTGTCTGCATAAAGACTCGCACATGAATGTTCATAGAAGCATTAGTCATAATAGCTAAGAACTGGAAATAACCAAGATATCTATCCACTGGTGAATGAATCAACAGATGTGATATGTTCATAAATGGAACACTACTCAGCCATAAAAAGGAATAAACTACTGATACACAGTACAACGTGGGTGAACCTCAAAAGCATTATTCTGAGTTAAGGAAGCTGGACAGAAAAGAGCATTCTGTATTATGATTCCATTTGTATCAAGTTCTATAAGAGGCAAAACTAATTCAAATAGTCATTAACTCTGGGAGGTGGAGAAAGGGGAGTATTGCCAGAAAGAGGCACAAAGAAACTTTCTGAGGTGATAGACATGTTCTGTATTGTGAGCTGGATGTTGGTCAAATGGGGTATACATTTGTCAAAACCCATCAAACTAAATATCTGTGCATTTTTATGTATGTAATGAAAACAGTAAAAACAGTATAAATAAATAGCAAAATTCAATTTATTTTTAAAAACTAATTTTCATTTTGAGTAAAAAAAATTTTTTGTTTTTCAGTATTCCAGTACAAGTAACAGAAGAGAACATGTGAAAATTACAACTGACCGCCAGCCAGGTTTCCTGGAGCGGCTGAGTGAGACCTCGGGTGGGATGTTTGTTGGGCTCATGACCTTCTTGCTCTCCTTCTACTTAATTTTTACTAATGAGGTAAAATGTTTGGGGTCCCTCTGTGCAGGGCGAGGGTCCCTGGAGCAAAGTCTGCGAATCCAGAGGCTGGGTTTAGTAACAAAGGCCTAGATTTTATAAAGAGAAAGGGGAGGGATGCTGAATTAATCAGAATTTTTCTCTTGTGACCCACCTCACAACTGACATAAGTGGAAGGGGAATGGATAGGTTAACATGCCTGAAATCTTGGGGATAAAACCAGCTTTAGGCATGGTTGGATTCAGGCGTTCATGCTGGGTCACCAAGAATCTCCATTTCTTTATCTTTTGCCTGTTTTTCTCTATTTTAGATTTTTCTTTAGCAGGCTCTTTCTTTGTGGTGGCAAAGGAACTCCAGGGTCACACCAATCAGCTTAGCAACCCCAGAGAACAGAGGAACCATCTCTTTCTAAATAAGTTTAGCAAAAGTTATAGGGAGATCTCTGTATTCTGGCTTGGGTCTCAGTCCTCTCTCTGAACCAGTCGTGTGGCCCGTGGACGCATATTCTGATTGACTAAGCTGGATCACATGATATGGATAGCAGTCCAGATGGGCATGTAAATACATGGACTGAAAGTAGGGGAGGTGAGGAGAAGACAGAGAAAAATGGGGGAGGGAGTATAGGGCAAACGAAAGCACCAGCTAGTTGCAATATGAGGGCAGTGGGGGGTGGGAAGAGGTCTACCTGGGAAAACAGGAATTCTGGGTTCCCACTCTGCCACTTGCTAGACCTTAGTTTTCCAACTGTATAATGGAGAGATCAGTTTCAATGCTCCCTGAGGCCCATCCTGCCCCGAGACACTGTAATAAAAACAACCATATCAGGCCACATTGAATTTTTGTAATCCTCACTCTGCTTTGCTCACAGGGCCGTGCACTGAAGACAGCAACCTCCCTGGCCGAGGGGCTCTCACTTGTGGTGTCCCCTGACAGCATCCATAGCGTGGCCCCGGAAAACGAGGGGAGGCTCGTGCATATCATTGGGGCACTGCGGACATCCAAGGTAGGTGTGGCGATGGCTGCTGATCCACTGTAGGCTTGGGGCACATCACTTAGTATTGTCTGGTTAAAGATTTTGAAAGCATGGGACTTGGAGATGGACACACATGGGTGTGATTCCTGACTCCACCACTCAGCAGCTGTTGTGGATCCATCCCTCCTGAGTCTCAACATCATCCGTAAAATGGGGGAAACAATTGTAATAAACCAGGGGCCAGTTTTGAAGATTTGGTAGGATTGAATAGCTAATGTCCTGGCACAGTGCCTGGCACATGGTGTGAGCTTTACAAATAGGTGCTTTAATGATTAAGATTAGCATGTGTGTCTAGTGTGGGCTACAAAGGACCTCCCCTGTTTGAACACCAAATATGTTGTTGTTGGTACCATTCCATTGGGCCATTTAGCCCGAGCTTGTACTGCACCACGGTCACAGGCATTGGGTGTTTACAACTTGAGACAGACAGCTTCACTCAATTCTCCCACAGGAAGCAGAGTTCTCCATCATGTCACTGTCCTCTGTACCTGTTTCTCTTTCAGTCCACCTTCCCCTGAGCTGGACATTCTGGGCTGATATGAGTCTTGTCTTTTATTTCTTTATTTTTGGTTTGTTTGATTCTTTTTGAAGCTCTTATCTGATCCAAACTATGGGGTCCACCTTCCGGCTGTGAAGCTGCGGCGGCATGTGGAGATGTACCAGTGGGTAGAGACTGAGGAGTCCAGGTGAGGTACCAGGGAGTGGAAATCAGTTGGTGATAAGAAGGTGTAAATGTTAAGATAAAATGCAGGTGTCTTTCATTTTGACACTTCTGAAATTTAAAGTATAAAATCTTCCTATCAAAGAAATGTTAAATTATTCCAAAGCTATTAGCCAATGGTCTTCTGTTTGAAAGTGGTAGAAATCCAATGCAGACTGGGTCAAAGGAGAAAGGGAGTTTGATTAGCTCCACAGGTGTTCCAGAGACGTTCCATGGATGCCCAAGCTTAAGGCATAACTGGATCCAGGCTGCAAACTGTGTTTCCGCATGTGTTGGTGCTATCTGTCCGTTGAGGGGGCAGAGGTGGCCTCCTGGCTTACTTATATCCTATTACTTCTAACAGAAGTCCCAGTGGAGGACCTCATTGGCCAGGCTGGGGGTGGGGTCATCCCCACATGAGCATCCCCACATGGACTATGAGCTGAGGTGTAGGGATGTGGCTGGGGAAGCCAGGGCAGCTCAGCCTGGAGAAGGGCAGCTGCAGGGGCCTCTATAGGCTATCTTGGAGCACGGTATGCAGCCATATCTCTGAGCCCAGAGGCTGCAAATGTTGGTGTGAACCAGGCAGATTTTAGCTTAGGATGAGAAAACACTTCTCTTCAGTCAGGACCTTCGAAGGCTGGAGCTGGCTGTATGGCAGGGAGTGAGTACCCTGTCTCGGGGCCAATGCTGACAAGGCTTGTTCCATTTGGGCAGTTTGACCTGGTAGCTCTGAGTTATTTCCAGGTAGAGATGCTTAGAGATGGGAATGCCTCAGGAATGATGGGCTGCCTGTGCTTTCATTGCAGGGAATACACCGAGGACGGGCAGGTGAAAACTGAGAGGAGGTACTCCTACAGTGAGTATCAGTCCCCTACCCTCTCAGCCCTGCCCCAGCCTACAGGGGGCAGGGTACAGAACCAGGTGTTGGGATCTCTGGGTGCTGGTCCTTGGAGCCCTGCTTGCTTATCCATCCAATAGGGCACCAGAAGCTGCCCCTTCGGCCCTGGAGTGGTCACAGGCTTGGATAAGAGGACGCGGGGCCAGGGGACCTCAGATATGTAGCCACTCTTACCATGGTTGCTGAGTTGTTCACTCTCCCCACAATAGACACTGAATGGAGGTCAGATATTGTCAACAGCAGAAACTTCGACCGAGAGATTGGCCACAAAAACCCCAGGTGAGAGCTGGGCCCCCTGGCCTGAGTGTAGCCTTGGCTGCCACTGGCAGGTCCCTGGCCTCTGCTTCCTCAGCTGAATAATGGGATTGAGTTGATGACAGTATTGAACGTGGTGGGCCACTCTGTGGTTAGTGATGCTGCCTTGTCCCCAGAAAACTTTTCTTTGGAGTTACTTGCAGGGGGCCTGTGATGACCACCCCCTCCCTGGCACAAGCCTGGATGCTGGGTGGGACAGCTCCTGTGCTGGGCACCAGGTCACAGAGGCAACCCAACATCTCTGACCCCTCAAACAAATCATGAATATAAGGCCTAGACTGAATGCCTAATGGGACTTGCACATGCAGTACCAGGGGTGCATTCGTTAACCATTAGCCAGGGGGGTGGGAGGACAGTCAGGAAGGGCTTTCAGGAGGCAGCAGCATTTGATCTGGGCCTTCACAGGACTTTGACAGAGGTAGGTTACGTCAGGGTCGTAGAGGAGGTGAAGTTGGCCTAATGCTGGAGCACTGCTGGAGTATGAGCTGCGTACAGCCATGGGCAGGGCTATGCCAGGAAGGGCTTTGAATGTGTGCAGTGGGGCTTAGATGCTGCCCGGGCTGGGAAGGGTCAGTGAGGGTGTGAAGTCCATGGCAGGTCCATCTGACGTCTGGGGGGTGGGGTGGGACAGACTTACAGGGGTCCAGGCAAGAGGGTATGAAGCTCTCAGGAACAGGAGACAGAGTGAGGGTGTTCCATCCAGGGGACAGGGTAGGAACGTCCAGGCGTTGGAGCTGGTGGTAAAGACAAGACTTTTGCAGTGCCTAGGCTGGTCTGGACATGTAGGAGCCTCCCTCTTCCTCTATGTGGGGACCTGCTGAGCACAACCTAAAGGAACCCAGACTGCTCCCACCTGGTGCCCTGCTTCACTGACAGCTCCCTCTCTCTCCCACAGTGCAATGGCAGTGGAGTCATTCACAGCAACAGCCCCCTTCGTTCAAATTGGCAGGTTTTTCCTCTCAGCAGGTAAGTGTCTGGCCCCTTCAGATGATCCATCGCCAACCCAGAGACTCTGCTTCTATTCGGCCACCTCCCAGGAGCTGGTCCCTCTGGTGCACTGTCCTTAGGTGGTTAAAGGGGTCCTGCTGCTCTGGGCAGCATCATATTTTGGGCTGAGGGCCAGAGGGAAGGCAAGTCCTCAGGAGGTGGGTAGTCATGTAGAGCACCCCTATCCTGGCCAGGTTCCTCTGAAACCTCTATTGTTCCAGAGAATGACTGCCAGGCACCACTGCAGTGCTGGTGCCCACTCTTACCTGAACTGAGAGCCCTTTCTCAAGCAGCGCTTGAGCCACTAGTAGAGACAAGGCTGCCCCTGAGGGCTCCGCCACTAAGCCCCAACTGGTACCTAGCCCTGTGCCAGGGAGAGTTGGTTTATCACAGGCCTCCTCAAGTGTCTCCAAAGAGAGGCTGTCAAAGGACAAGACAGCATCACCAGCCACTGTCCCTAAGCCTGACCCAGGAAGATGGAAGAGAAGACACTGAGGGCTCAAATAGTCAAGATGAGGGAAGAGAGGCCAGTGATCCAGGGCTTGGCCTCTCTGCCATCTGCTCTGTCCCTAGTTAGTGCCTGCTATGGCAGCCAGCTCTGGCCCCAAGTGCTCTCTATGCAGCAGGGGAGCCAGGCTTGGACATGGATAACTAGAATGGGTACAGGGCTAAGGCCATTCCCAGAGCTGTGGTCACTCTGACTTAATGGAGAGAGGGGACAGGGAAGGCTTCCTGGTGGAGATAGAGACTGAAATGGGGCTGGCAAAGAAGCAGCTATGGAGCTGGAGAAGGGTGCTCCCGGTAGGAGGCCATGCATGCAAAGGCCCTGAGCAAGATGAGCCAGGAGCGGGCAGCTTGGCTGGACCGTGTGAGGGTGCAGTGGGAAGGATACCAGATGGAGGGATTTGCAGAGCAGGGGTGTTTCAATTTGTACATCATTATGTCTAACCCCCCTGCTTCTCTCAGGCCTCATTGACAAAGTCGATAACTTTAAGCCGCTGAGCCTGTCCAAGCTGGAGGACCCGCAAGTGGACATCATTCGCCGGGGAGACTATTTTTACCACAGTGAAAACCCCAAGTATCCAGAGGTGCACAGAGGGGCTTGAGCAGTTCAAACACCCTTAGAGCAGTGGTCCCCAACCTTTTTGGCACCAGAGACTAGTGCTCCTATGAGAAAGAATCTAATGACTGATGATCTGAGATGGAGCTAAGGCAGTGATGCTAGCGCTGACAAGTGGCTACAAATACAGATGAAGCTTCAGCTTGCTTGTCTGCTGCTCACCTTCTACTGTGCAGCCCAGTTCCTAACAGGCTTGGACCAGTACTGGTTCACAGCCTGGGGGTTGGGGATCCCTGTCTTAGGGTACCATCCCCTGGGTAACACACAACAGTCAAATTCTGGCTTAAGTTCAGTTGAATCCACAGCTGCACCTGGCCAAATGAAATTGGAGGGGAGGGGCATTCTAGGTGACAGAACCACCTGAGCAAGTGTGTGGAGGTGGGAAAAGAGAGTGGGTGCCAGGGTTCAAAAGCATTATGGACCCAGGCCCAAGCTGGCTATTTCTGGCCTCACTCAATCTCATTTCTCTTCTACCTCCCAGGTTGGAGACCTGCGTGTTTTCTTTTCATATGCAGGGCTGAGCAGCGATGATCCTGACCTGGGCCCAGCTCACGTGGTAATCCAGCTTCCCCAGGGTGAACTAAGGCAGGGCTTTCTAACCTTCCTGGGCATGGACACAGTAGACAATATCACTTTAGACCTTCCCTCTAGGAACTGTGTTCATATGCTCCACAGTCAGGCATGCCTTTGAGCTCTTTCAGAGGTCTGTGTCCCTGAAGTAATCCATGGACATCCATAGCCCCCAAATTAAGAACTGTAGGGGGACCTCATAATTATACATAATGAGAGTTCTTCCAATCATATGCAGTTCCTCCTCCCCTAGTCCCAAATTTTTGCTCTGTCTGTAAATACTTGATCTTGCATTTCTTATCCTGTCACATGCAATCCCACTGCAACCCCAGCCCAGGGTCCTTCCTAGAACTTCAAATAAAGCAGCTCAGCTGAAGTTCCAGGAGCTGCTATACCCCAGGTTAATATATGGATAGAGTTTCAAGAATGGCATGGGACTCCTCACTCACTTTTGTAGATAGCACCTTACAGAGGGGTACTGGGACCAGGTGGGCTGGTTACCCCCTCAGCTCTTAACACTAAATTCTCTGACCAGGTCACTGTGATTGCCCGTCAGCGGGGTGACCAGTTAGTTCCATATTCCACCAAGTCTGGGGAAACCTTGCTGCTTCTGCACCATGGGGACTTCTCACCAGAGGTGAGTTGCTGCTGCGTACCTCTGTGATGGAGGGACTGGCGTGTCTCCCTCCCTCTTTCTTCCAGTGGTTATTTGATAAGCTTCTACTAGAGGTCACAGCCAGTACAATGAAGTAAGAAAAAAATAAGAATAAGCATCTCCCCATGTGCCAGACCGTGCTAGGCCCTAAAAATAGAATGGTGGGCAAAAGGCTCCTTTACAGGCTTCTTATGGGGAAGAGAGACTCATCAGAAAAATGAGTAAGGACACCTTGTGCTGAGTGTTACAAAGGGGAGGCAGATCTTTGAGATAAATGGACATGATAATAGGAAATCTGCTTTGAAAATGGTAAAGGAAGGCCTCTCTGAACATTTTTGCTGAATCTCATGTGAAGAGAAGGGATCAGTGCTAGAAGAGTTAGGGGTCAGTCAGTAGTCTAGGCAGGTCAGAGTTCATTTCATTGAGGGGATCAGGAGTGCCTGTGTGGCCACCACCTAGAGAGACGGGGGAGCAGGGGACACAAGGCTGCTGATAGGGCAGAGGCCCCTTGTGAGGTGGTACTGCTTCTTTAAGAGCATAAGGGGTCAGTGGAAGGATTTGAGCTGCAGAGTCCCAGGACCAGGTGAGTGAGGGTGGGCAATCCTGTCCCCATTTATAGAATGAAGAGGGAAGGTCATGCCTCACCTAAGTCCCAAGGAGAAGGGGTGCAAAGGTATACTGACTAATTTAACTGTGTGCCTTAAAAGTTAGCCTGTCTTCTCTAGGCAGGAAATCCTTTAACAGAAAAATGCAGCTTTTGCATTGTCGATGAACACAGTGTAACATTCATGGGACATTCTGTGCTTGTCTTGAACAGGATTGTTGGGCTCTTCATCTTGAAGGGCATGAAAGGGTGAAGGCAGTGGGCAGGTGTCGTGTCTTAGCTGGGACCTTTTTGACCCTACTCTTAGGCACCTCAGCTGTCATCCCTCTCAGTATAGCCCCCAGCCCTGCAGGGGGCACATGGGCCATGCTTTCTACTTTGGCCAGGACTAGGGTGTGGTCAGGGTGCAGCACAGAAGCCAGTTACCAACCTCAGGGTAGGGCTGCCACCTCCCAGCCTGGCAGGCCATGAGTCACCCTTTCCTCCCAAAGCTCTCAGGGCCCCCTGGAGAGTTTCTAAAATTAGGAGGCCCTGTCCAGGCCTCTCCTTCTCTTCCAGAACTCCAGCCCTGCCCCAGGCTTCCAGCCTCCTGCAGGTGGAAGCCCAGGGCCTTCCGTCTCCTGCACCCCCTTCACCCCCACAGAAGTTGTGGAGTTCATGGCTTAGCTAACTCCCCAGGAGGGAAGGCTATGACAATGCAGATGAGCAGGTGCTTCCTGATCACCCTGTGACTCCAGCCCAGGATCTAGGGTCGCTGCCAAGCAGTGAGAGGAGGCCCTGAGCCAAGGAGGCAGCCTGGGGCTCTGAGAACCCTGGACCATGCGAGTCAGCATATCCAGATTCCAATCCCGAGGGCAGGAGGGTGCAGTGTGGACAACCATTGACACTGGAGATGGCCTCAGCTCAAGCCCTGCTCTGCCTTCTGCTGGCTGTGAGACCTTGAGCCAGTTGTTTATCCTCTCTGAATTTGTTGTCCCTCTGTAAAATGAAAATTAAAAAAAAAAATGATTTATTACAATTATTCCTACATCATTTGTTGTAAAGATTATTCATTCAACACATTTTTATTGAGCACCAGGGACATAGCAAGGCACAAAAAAAACATGATCCCTGCCCTCAAGCTTATAGTAAGACCCTGGGTGTGTTACTTATCCTCTCAGAGCTTCAGTTTTCTTATCTGTAAAGTGGAGATAAGTGTGCCTACCTCATCAAATTATTTTGAGAATGAAGTAGGATATTTTAAAGCTCTTAGGACAATGATAAATAGTAAGCAATAAATGTTAGCAGTCATATTGTTATTACTATAGATAATGATGGGGAGGCTCTCTGAAGAAATGGCATTTAAGCCAAGACCAGAAGAATAGGATAGGAGCTGGCCAGGCCCAACTGTGGGCAGACATGTAGGCAGAGCAACTGTATGTGCAAAGGCCCTGTGCACGAAGACACTTGACTTTGTCTTTAACAGGCAGCAGTGGAGCTGGGGCAGAGGCAGCAGGGCCTTGGCAGGTTGCTGCATGGAGAAGGTGGTAGGAGTGGCAGGAGCAGGGAGGCCAATGGGGAGGAGGCTATTGTAGTGGTCCTGGTGAGAAGGGGTGATGGTGGTGAGAGATTCGGGGAAATGTGAACATAATATTGACAGGACTTGCTGATGACCTGGATGGGAGGTGGGTGGTACCATTTTCTGAGATGGGGATGACAGAGAGGAACAGGTTGGGGTGGAAGCTCCACTGTCAGTGTCAGGTGTGCCAAGACATGAAGTGGAGATGTCGCCATAGACAGTGGGAGCCACAGGAGTGAGCTCCAGGAAGGTGCCAGGGCTGCAGCTTTAAATGATGGGCACTGACATATAGATGGATTTCCTAGGGAGAGTGTAGACCACGCTGCTAGAGAATTTCAGCATTTAGAAGATGTCAAGAAGGAAGGACTGGCTCCAGAGACTGAGAAGGAGCAGCCTGAGAAGTGGGAGGGAAACCACAAGAGCAGTGTCCCAGATGCTGTGAGCAGCGTCCAAGATTAAGTAGGATATCATACATGAAACATTTCCCATAGTGCCTGGAAGGCCCACTCAAACATCCCCAATGTCATGGATGTTGAAAAAGGATCCCAGAAATGTACTGCTGCAGTGTGAGGGAGGGTCAGATTTATTCCAGATGAGACAGTGGGCTAAGGACTTTTGAAGGAGGTGGGCTCTGATCTGAGGAGGGCCCATACCTTCCACAAAGATCTGTCTGTGTGACTTGCTCTGCTACGCCAGGTTGGGAAGCACTTAGACCTGGGTGGGATATGTGCCCTTATCTTCTTCTGGTCTCTTCAGAGTTGGCCAGTGGTCCCTGTGTTGGCATGGCCCCCTCAACCACCTGCTTTGCCAACTGGGCAGGCTAGTGACTCTCAGGCATCAGATATGACACCCCAATCCCTGCCTTGTCCTGCAGGAGGTGTTTCATAGAGAACAGAAGAGCAACTCCATGAAGACATGGGGCCTGCGGGCCGCTGGCTGGATGGCCATGTTTATGGGTCTTAACCTCATGACACGGATCCTCTATACCTTGGGTAGGTGTGGAGAGGTGGGTGGGGGAAATCTCGCCCGTCCTCCTGTAGCCTCCTGTGCTTCCTTTGCGTTTCTCACACCATCATCTGTCAGCCTTTTCTGCCTAATGGGGTACTCCTTGGGACAGAGGCCGGGCATTTGGTCCATCTCTGCGTTGGGATGAACGAGCAAAGGAAGACAGGCATGAGGGACAAGGTGCTTTCAGGGGGTGAAGGCAGAGTGAATGCTGATCCCAGGAAGCTGGGGTAGCCTCCATGGTTTGAGGGTCTGGTTCCACTCCATCCATCTGTCCCCTGGCTCGCTCACTCACTCATTCCTTTCTCCCTTCATATCATGACTGAATAGCCATGGCGAGGAGGCTGGCCAGCCTTTTCAGTAAGCCAGACCTGAAGTCTGTTAGTTACAGCTCTGGATACTTTCCTGTCTCAGCTTCAGTTACCTCACACCTAATTTGTAGTTTTATGAAATGTATGGCAAATAGGAAACACTCAAAATTTACACTTCCTTCCCCACCCCAAAACCTGTGCTAGATTTGGGGCAGCCAGCAAGTCTGGAGTTCAGGGGAGAGTTTGCCGGGCTGTTCTCATGGCCTGAGGTTGGCACCAGTGAACCCAAGGGACCCAGCCTGGTTCAGGATTGAATGCCCAGGCTGACTAAGGGCTGGGTCTAGACTGTTGCAACAGGAGAATGAGGCTTCTCAGAGGACTTATCTGAGCCTTTACCCCAGTGTGTCCCTGTTGAGTCTGATGAATCTGTCCAGCCTTCTCTGAGCCCCAACAGAAACCTCTCCCCTCCTTACCCTTTTCAGTTGGGGAGGGGTCTGGCTGTATATATCCTGGATTATCAGAGCTGGGTGGGCCACCTCCCTCATTTTACAGATGGGAAAACTGAGGGCCCAGGGAGTAGAAGGACACTTCTCCGAGTTGTATTTGGATGGCTGAACTGTACTCAGAAAGGCCAGCTGCATCTTGGGCACCATTCAGGAAATATCAGAATTTGAACAGAATCCTCCACCTTTACCCCACAGCCCATGATGGCTGTGTGACCTAGATAGTCCGTTTACCCTTTCAGAGTTTCAGTTGCCTCATAGTCAAGATAAGGAGGTTGGAGTCTGTCTCAGAGGGCCCTTCTTTGAATCTCTGTCTGTGAGCCTCTCATTCTCTCTACATCTGAGTCTTGGTGACCTTGTGGGTAAAATGAGGTGAAAGTAGTACCGGCTTTATACGGTAGGCCCGAGGGTTTGATGAGAGAGTGCACATAGTACGTAATACATGGTCAGCTCTCAAAAATATGAATTCTACTTACTGTGAAGGCCAAGTAGAGGTGCTTCATGGGAATAGACCAAGAAGAGCCATGAGGTGGCCTGCAGGGTCCTGTAGTCATGGCAAGGCACCAGGGCTTGTTCTGCAAACCCAATGGCACCAGACTACTGGGGCCTCCTGGGAACTGAGTGAAGATTCCCCCAGTGGACAGAGGCCACCAAAAGTCATCCTGGAGAGGCTAGACGGGCCAAGGACAGGGTATTTCCAGATGGATTTAGCTGGATTCTAGACTTCATCAGTAGCCTATGTCAGTAGCCTATGAGATCCTTGAGGCAGGGGCTGCCTTAGGCTAATTTGTTTCTCTCAGTCCTTGCCCAGAGCTTGGCACATAGATAATTATTAGTAATAACCTGCTGCCTGAATAAATAAACATTTCCAGGAATAACTGAGGGGCCCAAATAGGCACCCACAGAAGGTTCCGCCCAGTCTCTTTCATGAGTGTGCAGCAAACAGGGTATTCTGCTTACTGTGAAGGCCAAGTTGAAATGGCCTCAGACCCATTTCAACAGCTTAAAGTTTACAAAGCATTTGCACATGCCTTTTCCCCTAGAATGGTGCCCAGTGGGTGGCTCATTCCTTTCTCACTCATTCCTTTCTCCTTTCATACATGACTGAATAGCCTGGTGAGGCGGCTGGCCAGCCACGTGGCTGGGGAGAGAAGGCTCTTCTGGATCTCCCAGCTTCCTAACCTCATTAGGTTATTTGCTTTCCACTGTGGACTCCCGCACTCCTTACTCACCTGGCAGCAAGGGCCCATCTTTGTCTAGAGACAGGAATCATCTGCTGACTTCATGAGGTGTAGAATATGCTGACCTCTGAAACCTAACTGCCTTTTTCTTCCCCCCAGTGGACTGGTTTCCTGTCTTCCGAGACCTGGTCAACATTGGCCTGAAGGCCTTTGCCTTCTGCGTGGCCACCTCACTGACTCTGCTGACTGTGGCTGCTGGTTGGTTCTTCTACCGGCCCCTGTGGGCCCTCTTCATCAGTTGCCTGGCCCTGGTACCCATCATCATTGCTCGGACACGGGTACCAGCCAAAAAGCTGGAGTGAAACAGGTTGTTGCACCCACCGACACCCATGTGAACCTCAGGACCCAGGTCACCCCCTGCCCTTCTGACCCCGCTCCACGCCAGAGCATGAGTCTGCATTGGTTTTGGATTCTGTACCTGCTCCGCTCTTCAAGGGGCCAGACTTGGCAGAGTATACACTTACGTCGGGTTTGGTGTTTATCAGTTAACGTCTCCACCCCTTTTCTTGCCAATGAGCAGCTTTAGTGTGCAGAAGGCAACTCCTATCTGGCGGCGTGACAGCCATTCTCCTGCTTGTTTCCTCTCCCTCTCTTGGGACTGTGTGTGTAGCCAGTTTGCATGCTTCACTTACCTGAAGCCTGCAGACGTTGAGGTAGTGACACTCCAGACCTGCTGCCTTATTGCTTTAACTGCTCCTCATCCTTGGAGATGAGTGCCAGAACTCTGCCACGACTATCAGCTGAGCCTGTGATGCTAAAGGGCCACTGTTATCAGCTGTCTCCAAGCAGTACTGGATTGCCAAGACAGACTAAATAAATAAGCCTATACTCTGCAAAGCGGGGGCATCACAAACCGTTTGTCGATAGAACTTGATTTGGTACTTCTTAAAGAGAAAAACCACTGGAGATGTCATGAGGAGGAATATTGGACATTTGTTGAGCTTTATACTCTTTATGGTTTGGCAGAATCTTTTTAGTGTGTAGGATCTCCAGAGACCTTGAGTTTTTGTTACTTCTTCATGTGTACTCTCCTACCCTAAGAGGGAGTTGTTTGAAATAAGATTTAAAGGGCAAAACAGAGAAACCTGATGATTAACATTTCAGACTGTTACATAGACACCCTTTAATCTAGTAGTTGGAAGTTCAGAACACAGGTGTTAAATGGGGTGTGACTCACCTGGTTAAAAAAAAGTTACTGTCAGTATTCCCAGTGTCTGTCGGGGTCACTGGGAAGCTTTATAATGCTTTTGAAACAAGTGTTAGCAAAGGATTTGTTTTCCCCTGGGAGGAGACTGGGCATCTCTCTCTACAGGGTAGAGAAAAGCATTTCCTTTCATTGTTTAGCACCAGAAACTACCTATTTACTTGAAGATGGTTTTCAGCTTTTAGTCAACCATTAAAGGAAAAGGTTGGAAGCTTTACTATCCTTCATAGTGGACTCTTGCCACCACGCCCCCAGTCAAATTCAAGATATGAGGCCTCAGGCTTGCTGGAGATTTGAATGCCTTGCCTGGCCTCTTTCATCATGGGAGTACTTCTGACATTAGCAGCCAGGGCTCAAGTGGCTGCTTCTGAGTGATTTATCTCTTAAGTGTCCACAGCTTTGCTCTTCCTAAATAAATCTACTCATGCTTAATTCACATAATTTCTGGGTTTCCCAATTACTCTCACATCCTTTGAAAGATAAAAGTATGTTGTAACCTTGATGTCCTAAAAGATTCTTTGTATATCCTTTATCTTTTTACTGTGTGGAAATTGTTTTGCCTTGCTAGGAGTGGTTCCTTTAGCAAGTTAAGTATTTAGTAGTTGGGTATGGGGTTGTAACTTCAGAAAATAGTGATCCAATAATCTCTTATGTTGTCCTGGGGTATCTGCTATAAATAGATTCTTTGTGTTAAAGACAGCCAGCCCCAAAGACAATTTATCTGGGTTTAAAGATTGAAATGGTATTCACTGCTGCTCATTATGAGCAATTTCACTGAATCTCTAAATCCTCAAAGAATGCTTTTGGAAAAGAGTATAACTAGATGATGGTTAAAAATACAAAATCCTTGGGATTTGGTCTGTGTGATTTTTCCTAGTTTAGATTTTAAATTACTGCCAATTTCAAGTGTTCTTTAAGAGCAAAATAATGTTAAGAAATTTTTGAAGCCTCTGGAAAATCATGAAATTTGTATTATCTTTGTATTTTTGATAGAAAATAAAAATAAATTTCTAAATCTTTTATAGGACCTTGTCACTTTTTGTTTTTGTATTCTTTCTCAAGTTTCTAAAAGAATTCAGCCATAGAATTTAGTTAAGAACTATAAGGATTTTAGAACACAGTTCTGAGTGCTTTTAGTGGCTAAAATAGGTTTGAATTTTTTTAAGGGCAAATCATATTCCTAGCACTTAGAAGCCTTACATATCAAAGCTTACTTTGTTTTGGATGGATATAAAGTGAATGACTCACACTTCACCCATCTTCAGAATGTGCTAGAAGAAAGACGTGGGATGGAACCACAGCCCAATACAGTGCAAAAGGCATCATCGGCTTTGGGTTGGCAAAGACCCAAATTCCAGTCCCAACTCCGCCACGATTGGCTGTGTGATCTTGGGAAAACCAATGCTCTCTGAGCCTGTTTCCTCATCTGTAAAATGGGGACACTGCTGTTCTACCCCACAAGGTTGTCGTGAGGACTAACTTGGAGAAAGCCCATGAAATGCCACTCGTGATGTAACTTTAAATTCTTTTTGCCTCCTATTCTGAAGCAATGGACTGCTGCTAATCGTGCACTCTGAAGCTAGCAATTTGAGTACTTACTGTTACAAGATTTGAAGCAGGTGATAGTTTTCTAAAACCTACTCTAATATTTCTCAAAACTGAATGTTTTATTTGATTTTCATAATGCCTCCTAGGAACTAACATCTGCCTGAAAAACAAGATACTTCTGCAGAGACAGGGTGATGCTCTTGACTCAATTCACAGAAAAGTCATTTACCTCAAGGAGAGAAAGGGCTCTGATGCAGGAAGTGTAAAGCTCTGCAGTTTCCATGACAACCCCAGTTTGTTTCTCAACAAGAGCCTTCCAGCCAGGCTCTTGTGCATATGAGTCACACCTCAAGTGTTTTGTTTGTTTCCCTTGGATAAAACTGATTCAAATTCTTAATGACTCCCATCAAAGATTAAGTAATATCTCTTTGCTTAAACACAGAATAAATAAAATTCCATGTGCGTAGTAAGTTTCCAGACTACATAACAACAAAATCTCATCTTCAGTGTAGTCTCATTATGTGTACAAATCACTCTCACCAGGTTTTCTTAGCTGACATAAAATCTGAAAAAATGTAGAGCTGCGTCTTTTTAGATAAATGCTTTATTTTGTTCTCAAAATGTTACAAATGTTATTTCTCCTGAATATCTACAGTGCATAGAGCTTTATAAATTTATCCAGTAATGAGTAAAATCTAGTTTAACACTGATCCACTTTTACCAACATTTAATTCTCAGTGTTTTTCCTTTTTGTTCCTGATTTTGGCTTCGTTCGAGTCTTCTGCCACCATGAAATGTTATTTTGAAAAGTGGATCCCAACAATACCACAGTCTGAGATGGCTTGGACTCCCCATACTACAGAGGTAGCATTGGGCAGTATTAGTAAACCTGACTGAGAAATGAGTGGCCTGCAGAGAGAAGTCCAAAGTCTGCAAGAGAGGCAAGAGCCTGAGTATCTGACAGATGAAGAACCTATCTAAAGAAAAAACTGCGTTCCTAATGCACCATTGTCTGAAAATTTCCCAGTAGTTTCTATAAAAGAACTGATGTTTCCAAAAATGGGAAGAACAAGTCTAGGTGGCAGGAGGGTCTCTGGGCAAGTGTTCCATAGCTCAAAGCATAGGGTGAGGGAACAAAAAGCTTCAAAAGCCCTATGCTGGGTGAATCTGACAAGGCCTGGGCCAGACCAGATCTACAGCACTACCTCAACCTGACCTTTCTGTCCTCTGGCCCTCGTCTGCAGTGCATGCTGCTTCTGTTTGTCTTCTCAGTGGAGACACCACCACCCCAGGACTTGAGCATCCCCTGTGGCAGATGTAGGACCCTTGAGTCAGCCTATGACAAAGTGGCCACTCACATCACAGCCTCTCAAATGGGAACAGATGGGAAGCTGTCGCCTTTTCTCTTCTGGTCCTCTTAGGGCACTTTGGCTTCTGCTCTTCTTCAGCCTCTCGGTTTTGAGGCCAAGAGGCAGCCAGAATCCTGGCTGCTTCTGCTTGAGAGCTGGTCCCTTCCTCTTCATCAGAAGAGAGTCCACCTCCTGCATCTGTATGGGGAGCTACTGCCTCACTCTGGAGAGGTGGCGCAGTAGAGGGGAAACAGACCACAGTTCAGTGACCAGACATAAGGAAGCACCATCCCAAGGCAGTAAAGCTTCCAGCAACAGCCTGCGTGAAGCTGTGTGGCTCTAGGAGGGAACAAGGGTGCTGCAAGAGGCTGAGGGAGAGCTAAACCCCATCTTCCTGTGCCTTCCTCAGATTGGGGGCTCATCCAAGCAAATACTGGTAACTTAGGAGCTGAAGAAATGCCAAGACGCCTAGGCAGGAAACTACCCTCAAGGAGTGTACAACGAAATCTAGATCACTGTGACTGGGGCTTCACATTTATTACTCATTTCTGAACAGAAGTGCATATGTCTTTAACTTCCCCAATGCATAGTACTAACTCTCAGTGCCCAATGCTCTGAGGTGGCACTCTCTGAACCTGGGCCAGCTGGGATGGGGAGCTGGATGCACAGGGTGGAAAGCACAGCAGTGGGAAGGAACCAGTCAGAACATGAAGCCAGGTGAAGGGATCACTGAAGGGATTTGAGGGAAAAGGATGACAAGAATATTTTTTAAAGGCAAATAGGCAGCAGGTGGGGCTGGAGAGTCATGATTACAGCCTTTCCCAAGGCATGTTTCTGCTGTCTCTGAGTACTGACTGTACCACATAACTGTCTAGGGGCCGGTCTGACCCAGATGGGAACCCCTTGGGGGCTGCACGTCAAATGTGCACCTGTGTTCACAGGCTGGTCTGCCACTTGGTAGGTGCTGTGAGAGGTGTACTAAATTAGCAACTCCCGGCCTGAAGGATAGTCATAGACACTGGGAGCACCACAGAAAGGCAGGAACTCATCTCTCCCTGTATGAGTTTACACCAGAGCAGACCCACAGTAGGCACTTACTCACGCACACAGGAGCAGAAAAGAGGATGTTGGGGCAGGGCTGGGGCAGAAGAGGTAGTTGAGGTTGACTCCAGTGACACGCTTCCCAATAAGGCAAGGATATGGGGCCTTGGAGACAGTGGTCTGCGACATCAAAACCTAAAGCTGACCGATCTATGATTTGATGTCTAGGAACAATCTGGGGCAGTGATTTCTGAGTCTCCCCATTCACCACCCCAGGCTTGTCTTTACCGAGGACCCACACTGACCTTTGCCCCATAGCGAAGCTTCAGCCTCTCCCTGATGAGCAGCCCTTTGGCCAGCAGCTTCCAGTTCCCTAAAGCCCGCTTCTCCCTTTTCTGCAGCAAAAATGAAATGGGAAAGCATAAAATGTTAATAACTGCCATTTTCAAGATGGAACCTGGGAATGAATGAATGAATGAATATATATATATATATATATATATATATATATATATATATATATATAAATAAAAAGATGGAATAATATTTTAGGTTAAAAATAGTTCCTCAATTATATGAAGTCTCAGTTTTAAAATTGGAGTGATTTTTAAAGTGATACACATGGAAGGCACCAAACCTAAAACCTCTTTTTAACTGTTTCTGACTCTCAAATTTTTAGGGGAAGAGGTTGTCCAGAACTGGACCTCAGACAATTCCTTTTAATGGAGGCAAGTGTTGGCAACAGGGCAGGATCCAGGCAGACAGCTGACAGTGATAGTGGATTCTGAAGTGTAGGCAAGACCCTGTTTTATCCAGTGCTGGCTCCCAAGGGTGCCTTCATAGAGTCAGGAAGCCAGAAAGAGCTTTAGAGCAAGTGGGGCACCCTCCTTCCCTGTGTGCTTGCTTTCCTACCTCAGCCCCTCACCAGGCCCACCCATGCCAGGCTGCTTACCTCCTTCTCCCTCTTTTCAATGAGTGCCTGCTCATTTTCCCAGGCGGCCAGGAGCACATCTTTGTATTCCTCGCAGACTATGTACCCTTCAGTTCTGTGGGGATGAAATATGGATGGTTTTCCTTAAGCCTGCTGTCTGCTCTGGCCTCTTTTTCCCCATTGTGAAGGACAGTAAGCTGCTCCTAAGAACTTGGGGCCTTGAAGGATTTCCTGGGTCACAATATTGGACCACAATACTGCTAACGGATACCACCCATGCAGAAGACAGGCCTGTGGACACTGGCACTGCTACTTCCCAGGCCCTGCCTAAGAGCTGGAATGAGAGCTAGGAAAGATGCTGACCCCACTAGATCACCTGTGACTGTAATAATCAATTTTCAGTGCAAACAATAAAGTAGAAACATTTATAGAACATATAGACCTGAGACCCAGCTACATAGGCCAGTTCCCAGAACAGGTTAACTGCATCCTGCTTAACGCTGTCAAATAGATAGATTACAAAGGCAGCCAAGCCATGAGAAACTTCCGCTTAGACAAACAGCCTTTGTACCTGTGGGAATCGGGGAGGGGGGACCTGTGAGTAATCGGGAACGGGGGGGCAACCGGGGAGGATAAGGGGGTATATAAGGGTAACAAAAACTAGGTTCGGGGCTCTTGCCTCTATCACTGCTGCGACAGTGGAGGTTTGAGCCCGGATTCGAATCTATAATAAATTTTTTTTTTTTTTTTTTTGATTCGGCTATCTGGCTTCTGTGTCAGTGCTCACTGGGAAACTTACTCTATAACAGTGACCACCAACAGAAAACAGTGTTCTAATCCAACATTAGGATGCTGGTTTCACTGGTTTTGCTGCCTCTGGATGAAAGTGAGTAAAAGTGTCAAAGTAAAAACTGGAAAGTAAGAACCACTGGACCTCAACCCCCACCAACCTGCCATTAACTTCCTACGTCTTTCACTGTGACCTTCCCATCCCTCCTCCCAGCCTCTATGAATGGCCCCTCGCGCACATGGGATGAGAGTAGCCTTTATGGAAATCGAAGCCGGTGACGGCCTGGGCACAGTCGATGTCCAGCTTACGGGCCACACGGTGCAGGTTGGGCAGATTCAGTTGGACACAGCCGACAGGCATCATGCTGGGCAGGAAAAGGTACACATTTCCAAATTCATTCCGGGGGACCTGCAGGGGGTGACATGCCAGGTTTAGCTAGTTGCAGAATGAACTGGCCTGGTCCTGACTCCACTGAGTGCTGCCCTTACCTTGCCATCCACAGCCACGGGTGGCTGGTACTCCTCTGTCTGCCACTCGCCAAACAGGCCCAAGTCATTTTGGTCCTGTAGCTGGGGCTCAGCGAGGCGGGCTCTCCGGGCCCTGTTGGAATAGCCTTTCACCATCTACACCAGAGGGAACGGCCAGTTTACAACAAGGCTACCACTTCCTGAGCACTTACTGTACAGGAGGCACTGTGCTCACGGCTCAGCACCTGTTACAAAACAAACTACAACAAACAAGCCTGAGATAGGTGTGCTTTTAACCTCTTTATGACCACTCATACCACAACCACTACCACCAGCTAACATCAACAGAGTGCTCACTATCCCAAGCACTGTTCTCAGGGCCCTATGTGTACTTGATATTTTCAGACCGTGACTGATCACAGGTAACTGAAACCAAAGAACGCGAAATCACGGATAAAGGGGGATTATTAGACTATGTTCTGTACTTTCATCACCAAAAAGGAAATTGGGACTGAGAGATGCTGTCAATTACTTAAGATCCCATGGCCAATTGGCTGACAGGGCCAGGATTTAAACCCAGATAAACTGAGTGTGGCATGTACCCTGGGAGGAACTGACAATTTGGGCTCCCTAGCATGCTCCCCTACAGATGTCTTGGGGCCAACACCAAAATTTTAAGTGGAAGTAAAGGGGTGAAAGCGTTGAAGAACTGGCAGGGAGGAAAAGCTTGCACAACTTCTACAAGGAGGAGTAGCACAGGTGTAGGTTAAGGATTGGCTCTTGGTGCAGGGATTGGAAAACTTTTTCTATAAAGGGTCATGTATAGCCTCTGCTACATATTCTTTATTTCCCTCCTTTTATAATCCATAAAAAAATGTAAAAACCATTCTCAGATCAAAACTGGACCCAGACTGGATGTGACCTGCAAACTACAGACTGTTGACTGCTGCTCTAGTGGCCATTCCTGCCATGGTCTCTGGGCACCTGACCTCTGTCACCCCTCTAGGGCTGACAGTCTCTTTCTGAAGAAGTCATTCATCCAGTGTTGTTCAGTAAAGATCCACTAAGCACCTACTACAGACCACACCGTGACATCCATCGTTAGGGGCAAAGAAGGGGCAGCCTTTGTTCTTAAGGAGCACAGGCTCCTGTGGGGGAACAGAGACTACAATTCGGTGTGAAGAGTACAGGGTGAAATGGGGCCCAGAGGCAGGACCCCTCACTCAGCCCTGAGGAGGGAGAGATTAGGACAAGCTGTTCAGAACAGGCCCCATCTGAGCCAAGTCCGAAAGGGCAAAGAGGGATTGGTCAAGTGAAAAGGGTTGGAGAGAAAGGTGTTTGGGACCAAAGGGACATGGAAGTGTGAAAACACGACTATCTGGGAACTGTGGAAGTTGTCCGACATGCAGGAGAAAAGTGTGGCCAGAGATGAGGTGGGCAACTGAGCACAAGTCTTTGTGTCACATGAAAGATATGGGACTCCAGGCAGGGTGAGGTGGGCTATTCAGGAGGTCTCACACATAACTCTGTGCTTCAGAAAGATCTCATGACTGCAATGTTAGAAATGAACTGAGGGGCTGAAAGTGGCTATGATCTAAGCAAGGAAGATAAGGCAGAGGCTGGAGCTGAGAAAGGAGGTTTCAGAACAAGGGAAGGACTTAAGATTTGGGGTTATGCTAGAACTGTGTTAGTGATAGCTACCAGACATTTGAAATGTGGCTGGTCGGGACTGAGATGTATTGAAAGTGAAATACTAGATTCTGAAGGCTTAATAAGAAAATGGATATAAAACAGTCTGTTAACATTTCAAAATATTATATGTTGAAATGACAATATTTCAAATATATTTAAGAATGTTAAAATACCACCTCTGAGTTTTTAATGTAGCTACTAAAAAACTTAAGTTTGTGGCTCACATTATATTTCAGAGTGTGCCATTCCAGGATAAAGAGACTGGTTATTTGATAAGGAACATAAAAGAAAGGTGAAGGTCTATAGGAAACCACAGTGATCATCCAAGTCCAAAGCAGCAATAACGCACTCAAGCCTGCTTTCTGCAGTGACTCGTGCCCAATGCCTACAGCTCCTTCTGTAGGCCTTTCCAACCCCTTCCTGGCTCCTCAGAGTCCACAACCCAAAGGGCTCCTTCTAGGATATGACAAAGAAGGGCAAATGTGTCTCTTTGTGACTGGTCATTGTCCTCCTTGGTTGAATGAGGTCATGTGTCCTGTGACAAGCATGTGCAGTACTGTACTGAATTCATGTTTCTCGTGGGCAGCTGACCTGACCCAGTGCAGCAGCACACTGGGAGAGAAAGAACACTGGAGTAGAGACAGGGCTTGAGATTCTTGTCTGGGTGCTGCTGTTTCCCTAACCATAAGGCCTTGGACAAGTCATTTGCCCTTTCTGAGCTGTTTTCTTACCTGTAAAATAGGCATCATAATGCTAACTCCTGTGGTTGTTGAGACTCAGTAGAGATCACATACATGTAAAATGCATAGTGAGTTATTATATTTAAGGGCACTGATGACTGGTGAATGTGTCTACATGAAGCAGGGTTTTGGCCTTGGAGAACAACTCAGTAAAATGGTTCAGACCTACATAGCCTCTGAACACACACCAGGAGTCTGAGGGCTGCTTTTTGGCCTTGATTTCTTGCATACTCTGGAAGATTCATCTCTTACAACTTCTTTCTTAAAGACATAATTTAAATGCTTTTCCCTTCCTCTAATCCTTCTCAAGCCAGAAAAGTTCAGATCTGGATTGCTATTCTGAGCATGCACTCAGCAGCCCTTAGTCGGCACAATTCTGCGCTCAGTTGCTCCATTCCTCCTTGGACCTCAGCCTCCCTACAGCTCTAAAGGCCGTCCCACCCCCAGCTTTGGTTACCTTGTAGGGCACTTCTCCAAGCCTCACCACTCTTCCTTGTTTCAGCCATGTATCCCTGGAGTGCAGGGTATGCACGCAATCCCTATCGGAGCCAACAGGGGGAGACAAAGAACAAATTCAGTACACATCCTGCCTAATGGAGCACAGTATGCACAGGAACCCGCAGGATCCAAATGCCCCTATAATATCCCAAAAGGAAGAGAAAGGACCTTGATTCTCTCCTCAGGCTCTGCCTCATGCCATGGAGCAGGCCCTGCTCTTGAGGGAACCAGGGGACTTGCCTTAGGCACAAAGCTAAATTGGACTTCCTGTTTCGGGGGGTGATGTGTCCACTTATAAATCCTAATCTCATGGAGTTATTGTGTCTGTCTTAGGCTTCATGCTATGCCCTCAACTCTCCTCCCACAGTGAGAGTTCCTTTGCAGCTTGTAGGGGGCGACAGTACAGCAGTGCAGACATATTTCCTCACCATTGAGCAAGTACCTGCCCAGGGTCTAATCTGCTGCTAAACACTGAGGTGTAAAGGACGAATGTCCAGAGAAGGAGTGGTGAATCAAAAATAAGACTACACGGAAATTATAATACACTACTAAATCAGCACAGAATTAAGACTCATACCCATGGAACAGTCAAATAATTCCTGGCAGCCTGTGATTATAAGAACAGATCCTCCGGCTTTACTCTTTCTTCCAGAGCTAAGAGCTATACCCCAGCCTTGCAATTCTACTTTCCAACAAGTTTCGACTGCTTTCCTTGCTGAGCCTCCTTTAACAGGGCACGCCCATATCCTCTTCAGTTTGCAGCCCTAAACTCTGCCCAGAGAGCAGGACTCCAATGAGTATGGGCACTAAGTTTCCTTCCAGTGCAGAAATCAGGCCCTTCACCTACTCTTCAGTCTGAAGCTGATGTTCAACACAGTACAACAGACACGGGGCAAACTTCTGTCACCTCTTAGCAACACTTCCTGGGGAAGTCTCTTTCCCTTCCTGAGCCTCAGTATCCTCCTCTATCAATTAGGGATGAGCTCTGTCCTCTCTGCCTGGTAAGGTTGCTGGGAAGATCAGACACTTGCCAGGTGCTGGAGCAGTGCTTCTCTGTCCACAGCATCACTGTCAGAGCTGAGAGCTCCCACTCCCACTGCAGGCTGCACATCTCTGACTGCTCAAAGGAGTAATTATATCATGGTCACGGTCTTCAGATAGGAGTGGGGAAGGCAGGGGGGAGGGGGAAGCAGGTATGCGTTGTCTGGACATCTTTAAGGATAGCAGAGGGAAGGAGGCATACACCTCTCAGAATAAATCTCAACTTCTAATCATGTCATACCCATCAGAGATGGCTCATTGTGAAAAAACAGAAAACAAGTGTTAATGGGGATGCTAAGAAACTAAAACCCTTGTGCTTTGCTGGTGGGAATATAAAATGGTGCAGCTCCTGTGGAATATAGTACATCAGTTCTTCAAAAATTAAACATAGAATTAACATATGATCCAGCAATTCCACTTCTGGGCATATATCCAAGAGAACTGAAAGCAGGGTCTCAAAGAGATATTTGTACTCCTGTGTTCATGGCAGCATTATTCACAATAGCCAAAAGGGGAAGCAACACACGTGTCCATCACTGGATGCCAGTTACAAAAGGACTAATACTGTTGAGTTCATTTATATGAGGTCCCTAGAACAGTCAGATTCATAGAGACGAAGTAGAATGGTGCTTGCCAGGGGCTGGGGGAAGGGGAAATTAGAGAGTTGTGTTTAATGGGCACAGAGTTTCAGTTTGAGAAGATGAAAGTTCTGGAGATAGATGGTGGTGATGGCTGCAAAGCAGTGTCAACATACTTAATGACACTGAACTGTACACTTAAAATGGCTAAATTGTAAATTTTGTTATGCATATTTGACCACATTAAAAAGAAATATCCATCTTTAATGCTTTCTCCTGTGACTGACATGGTCCCTGTGGACCATGCTGGCACATCCTTCCCACCAAACTTCTCTCTCAAGTACCTGAGGAAGTCTGTGCTTTATCCTCTATCAAGGTGGCATGGGCCCTGAAGGCCTTTGACTGTTGGTAGAGGTGAGGCTCTTGACCAGGTATGACCCTTCTGACGTGCACCAGAAAGCTGCAACACAGACCCTGGACAGAGGGTCTGGATGACTCCCTGCAGGGCTGACACCAGGAGGCAGTCCTCAGAGGACTCAAACCACCTACTCATGTGAGTTCCCTTTTTTTCTTTCTTTTCCCATTTCTTAAGGACATCCTCTATATCTGATCTTATATTTCAATTAAAAAAAGAAAAACCTTTTTATTTTCTTTCTATTGCTATTCCTTAAAAATTCTGCTTCTATTTTTTTTCTTAGCCTAAATTTGTATTATAAATTTTTAATTTTGTATACATTTTACATTTATTTTCTACTCTTATACCCTTCTCTCCTTTGGCAATTTCTTTTGACTATGGATAAAATATACACAACATTAAATTTACCATCTTAATAATTTTTAAGTGTATAGCTCAGTGGCATTAAATAGTTATGCAACCATCATCACCATCCATCTCAAACAGAAGCTCTGTACCCATTAAGATATCTTCTCATTTTAACTTTCATTATCAAACCTTTTCTTCTTTCCTTTTGTATGTTTTCACTTATATCTGAGGGGTGTGTTTATATCATCCTCTATAGACCTTATTTTGTCCTTTTAATTTTTCCCCTAAACTTTTTCCCCCTCTGCTCGCCCTCGTCATTTTAACTTCCAAGCTTCAATCTTTCCTACACCTATCCCCACACAACAGCACACTCAACGCACTAGGAAGCTCACCCCGTTTGACAAATGAGATGAATGATACTATCAGCCCCTTGCCCTGGAAGAAGGTTGATAATCCCAAGCCATCAGGAAGCCCACAAAGCTACCAGGCTGCCTCACGCACCTGGAATAGACAGCTTCTCCACGACAATAACCAATGATCGCAGCTGTCTCAGGATAGATGGCCTCATATTTCAAGAGATGCCTCTTCAGGGCGTACAGAGGGTGGTTCTTATATGTGCCAATGACAGTGGGCAAAGGCTGTTCCAGGTGCTTTGCCTGAAACTGCAAAGGCCAGAGAGACGATGTTGAGTGTGTGGTTTAGAAGAGGAAGTGAGGGTTGAGGTGGGTGATCTTCAGACTAACTTATTCAGATAACGGCGGAGCAGAGGTTTCATGAGCACTAATGACTAACACTGCATTGTAGCTCTGATGTTAAGAAGGTTTTAGGTAAATAGACAGCTACGAAGAATCAAGTAATTCTGTGGCTAGTGGCAACTTTGGAAAGTCATCTAACCTATTCCCAGTCCAGAGACACCTTAGCCGGCCCTCACAGATCAGTGTCTGCTCTATTAAGGAGCTTCAAGGTAGAAAAACATAAAGCTTTCTAAAGGAAAGAGGCCTTATCGCAAAGTGACATCACTATTTTGCAACATGGGTTACCATGACTGCACTCACAGGAAATTAAAATGAGATGTTCACCCTATGCCTTTTTTTTTCAGTTCACTATAATATATATTCTATTAGTATTTCTTTAAGGATTCTGATTCCTCCGTGGGCAATTCACTGCTGTAATTCACATCCTATTCACCCAGGTCTCCTAAGCTTTCCATTAGTACTTTTTGAAACCCTTGATACATGGTGAAGACTGGCAATGCGGAGTGTCCAGGAGTAAGATGGACCCTCCTCCATGAGGTCTGCTTCCATAGTGAAGACTTTAATTAGGTTAGTCACAATACCATATGAACAACTTTCATTTACTCTGTCATTTTTAAGTAAAATGAACCAGGAACACCCCCAGAACAAACTCTCAATGCAGGTTAAACAACACTGCTATAGGGAACACTAAATAAGCCCGGTTTCACCCATCCTGAGGAACTGGGAATAATTCTTTGGTAAATCAAGGCTTATTCCCATGTGGAAATGCCAAGCTCAACTTAACAACACAACTGCTCTTGCACGAGTGGCTCAGGCCCTCCTCCTAGCACCAAGTGACACACTATGTTCTGTTTTGGAAGTTGGCTTCCAGTGTGTCTTCTTAACAGACATTTCCTCACCCCAACTCCCTTCCTTCCAAGGAGATGAGTGTTCTAGATCTGTGGAGGGCTGTTTGTGTGTGTGCTTGTATGAGTGTGCATGATGAGAAAGGGGAAAACAATGTTTTTTCTTCTTTCACTCAGTATGACTTATATGACTTGCAAAAATTATTTTAAAGCTCCGAATTTATAACTGGGCAATAACTAAAAGCATACAGGCTTCAAAGCTAGATACACCTGGGTTAAAACATCATGTCAGTTAATCTCTTGGATCTTAAATTTTTAACTAGTAAAATTAAGGCGATAATAACCCCAGCTTTATAGTGTTCTGATAATTAATGAGATAAATACCAAAACACCCAACACAGGCTGAGCTAGGAATACATAAGCTGCTCCAAATGGGAATAATTTTAATAACTGGATTGGGTCTTCGTGTCTGTGGTAACCATGTCCTTACCTCCAAGTCTTCTTTCTTTTCCCTTTCCACTAATGGGCTCTGGTAGGGTCTCAAGGTTTCAGCCCACCACTTGGCATCAACCCGGCACTTGCGAGTTGCTGTCATCCAGGCTGGGTCATACCTCTGGGTGACATCCCGGACCCAGCCATTGTTGTCGATGCCTATGACGTAGGTCATGGGCTTCGTGGCGTATCTGTAACATGTCAGAGCCTGGCCCACCACACCATGTACACAGTCCACACATGTCCACTTTTCTTCCTGCTCATAGAATACCTCAAGCCACTGGTTTACACCAGCTGCTTTCCCTCTTTCTGTCTCCTCACCATCACTGGACATTTTCTTGCCTCTCTTACTCTTACTGCTTGAAGAACTTGCAGATGCTGCTGGAAAGCCTGGGTGCTTAGGGTGGCTTCCACGTTGGGTCCTGGAGTTACTTTTGGACCCTGCCTTTGTAATCTGAGGATCTGAGGCCCTCCTCTGTCTTGGAGGGCCAGGCTCAGAATCCTCACTGGATGAATGATGGGCTTCCCCAGCAGAGAGCTCAAAGTCAGAGCCACTGCTAGCCTTGTCACTCCCACTCTCTTCTTTATAGGACACCCTAGAGGCCACCCGCCGCTCCCGGCCACGCACACGTCTCTGAGTTTTCTCCTCCTGCTTTTCCGCTTTGTCCTCTTCTTCTCCACTGGAGGGGGGCTCTCTCTGTTTCTTCCCGACGGCGGCTGCTTTGCTCCTCTTCCCTTTGACACTTGGACTGCCAGAGCTCTTAGAAGTGGTGTCCTCTTGTCTAGTTTCTCTGCTGGTCTTCGGTTTGGTTTGGTTTAATGGAACTTGGCTAGAAGTTTCTGCAGAGCCTCCAGGATACTCTGTGGATCTCTCCTTAAAAGATTTCTTTCCCTTAAACAGAAGAGAAGTTTTGCTTTTTCTTTTTTGCTAACGTTAGGATAGAGATCCTGTCATCTAATGGGGCTAAGTCATTGGCTGGAGAACCAACATACACAAGATGTTCCCAGCTCAGACAGTGATTGACTAGCTGTCCTTTTGGGTTTGAAGAAAATATTTGCTAAAATCTATAGCACCTAAGACAAGGCCACAATATAACTCCTTTTACTCTAAACTGTGGCACAGGCAAAAGAGCACCGAATGTAGAAAGAGACAAACCTGGGTTCAGTGTTCTGTTTCTCATGTTATGTGATTTAGGTAAATTATGTAACCTCTGAGCCCCAGTTTCCTCAGCAACAATAATACCCATCTTGCACATAATACATTTTGCAAATACTGATGGACTTAATAAAGTTATAGTATTAAGAATACAGAATTATTAAAATCAATTTCTGGACCATCAAGTTTCATACAATGCCAAAACCCCAGTGAGTACAGTATTCAGTCTCTTTCTTAGATGACTGCAGAATTCAGAGTCCTTCATCCATCATCACTCCACACTGCTGTTAAGGAGGACAGGTACCATTCTACCATTTTACAGAAGAGAAACTAAAGCACCAAGAGTCAAGACCTGCCATAGGCTCCTTTGCACATTCAAAAGCTCAGCTTGCTAGATATCCATCCGTGTGTCCAGTCTTGCCATCACACAGTTGTGCAAGACGGTCTCAAAGAAACCCATGCTCCATGAATACCGACCCTTAAAAATAGTCTAACAATTCATTTTTTAAAAATCTGATCATTTCTAACTCCTCCCTGACCAACTACCCTTTTCTCTACAAGTCCTGAGAACCTTACCTTGGCTGCTGATAACTTCAGAGGAACTGGCTGTAGAGACAATACCAGTCGGGTTGGGAGCTGCAAGGCCCGGAGAATCAGTAAAAATATCTATAACAAAAAAAAAAAAACACACACACACACTTATCTTAAGAAAAAATTTAAAGATTTAATTAATTCAGTGTTGCTTGTCGTGGTGCTTATTTATAACAGGGAAAAGTAAAAACAACCAAGCTGTCAAAAATAAGAGTCTGAAACCCTTGATACTATTAAAAATGATACTGCTGCGATCTATCTTTGTAGAAAAATGGGAAACTGTCCACCAGATAGTAAAGGAAAATAGAAGTTTGCTTTTTAATGTTAATTTTTGTAAGAATAAATTGTATATAAATATAAACATATATATTTTAAAAAGAACCCATATACTAGGTTATGGGTATTTACAAATGTTTTTTTTCCAGCTTACCTATCTTTTGTTTTGCATTCAATATGTGTTATGTTTGTGATTAAAGTAAATAAAATGAAACATCACTTTGAAAAGAAAATATAGAAAACATAATTATAGGATGCCCAAAGTCTATTCCCTATATTCTATTTTCCCCACAATGAATCTTTTAACTGGAGGCTGCAGTTCTAAGCATTCTATAAACTTGGAAGAATGGGAGCCTCCTCATGGAAATTAACCTCCAAAACTGCAGCTGTGATAAAGCAACTGAGCAAGATCTTCCTACACAGATCTCAGGGTCTCAATGTTTCTCTTGAATTACTGTAATACACTACTGCGAGAGCCACGGATAAAAATCAGAAACAAAAAGGCAGCTTTTCTGTGAAAAGCCATGTTATATTTAAAAAATAATTACTTGGGCCTTGTTTCTTCTGAAGTGAAAGACAAGGGGATAAGAAAACATCAGGGATACCCAAATTGAGAAACACACTACAAAATTTCTAAGCAGCACTCTTCAAAAACATCAAGGTAATGAAAGACAACAGAAGACTGAGAAACTGTCACAGATTGAAAGAGACCAAGCAGACATGATGACTAAAATGCAACATGGTATTCTGGGTTGGATCCTAGAACAGAAGAAAGGCATTAGTGGAAAAACTTGAAAAATCCAAATAATATCTATGGTTTAGTTGACAACTTATTATTAATGGATACAATTAACACTGTAAGAGCTAAAACTATAAAATTCCTAGAACAAAATATAGGAGGAGATCTTTATGATCTTGGATTTGGCAATGGAGTCTTAGATATCACACCAAAGGTATAAGGTACAAAAGAAAAATAGAAAAATTGAACTTTGTCAAAATTAAAACTCTTGTGTATTAAAGGACTTTCTCAAGAAGGAGAAAAGACAACCTACAGAATGGGAAAAAATATTTGCAAAGCATATATTTGACGAGTCTTTAGTATCCAAAATATATAAAGAACTCTTACAACTCAACAACAAAAAGACAAAGAACCCAATTAAAAAATGGGTAAAATATTTTTGTAGACATTTCCCCAAAGCAGATACACAAATGGTCAATACACACATGAAAAGTTGTGAAGCATCATTCGTCATCAAGGAAATGTAAATCAAAACCACAATGAGATACCACTTCATACCTATTAGGATAACTATAAAAAAATAAATAAATAAATAAAAGTATTGGTAAGGACTTGAGAAATTGAAACTCTGAAACATTGCTGGTGGGAATGTAAAATAGTGCAGCTACTGTAGAAAACAGGCAATTCCTCAAAAAGTTCAACATACAATTAATTACCTTCCGACCCAGAAACTCCACTCCTAGGTAAATACTTAAAAGAACTCAAAACAATTACTCAACAAATATATGTACACACGTTTACAGCAGTTCTCTGCATAATAGACAAAAGGTGGAAACAACCTAAATGTTCATCAATTGAATGAATAAACAAAATGTGGTATACCTATACAAAGGAATATTATTCATCCATAAAAAAGGAATGAAGTACTGACACAATCTACAAATGTAGATGAACCTTGAAAACATTATGCTAAGTGAAAAAAGCCAGACACAAAAGGTCAAATGTTGCATGCTTTTATATGAAATACCCAGAATATGTAAATCTATAGAAAAAGAATGCACATTAGTGGTGCTACGTACTTGAGGGGGTGGGAAGAAGAGTAGAATGGGGAGTAACGTTTAATGGGTACAGGATTTCCTTTTGGGGCAGCAAAAATGTTTTGGAAATAAAGGTGGCAGTTACATAATACTCTAAACGCACTAAATGTCACTGAATTGTTTGCTTTTTTAAAAAAACTGTATTTGTTTTGCTTTTAAAAAAACCCATGAACAAAACAAATATATATGTACACAAACACACAGGAACAAAGTCTGGGCAATACTTAAATATTAATGTTTTCCTTTGGGTAGTGGAATTATAGCATAATTACTGGCTATGCCAGGTATCTTAGACTTTATTAAGCCAAATCAGAAAAAGAGTGGTAAAGATGCCAATTTATCTAGCCTTGAAGATACAAAAAGTCTGGTGTCTTTTCCTAAGCAAACAGGGAATGTGGGGCTCAGGCACAAGTATATGCATTAATAGAAATCTTCCAGGGTAAAACCATATTTCTACCATAATTTTTGTTTCATTCAGACAGAGTCTTACCTAAGGGTATCTTCAAGTGTTTGATGAAAGCCTGTCTACACATAAGAGCTCCTCACCATAACTCCTTTTGATGGATACAACTTTCTTTACTGTATGGCTGCCTGCCACTATCATCACCCAAATTGGAAGGTATAGAAACACTTTCTCAAGGATTTCAGCAGCTAATTTGGTATAACACTTCCTTGGAGCTTTTGAACACAAATTATGAATAGTTAGAAATAATTCTAGAGCACCTGACCAAAAATTCAGTGCTTTAACACACCAGAATGCCAAGTAATAGAAAGGAAAAAGGTTATGCTTTCAACTCACACACTGGTCCCAATCATGATTCCAATACTTGCCAACTAAGAAAGTTACTTAGCTTTTCTGAGCTTTAGTACCTATTTTTTATTTTTTGAGAACTGAATAAAAACCACCTGGAATGGCATCTGGCACATGACTGCCACCATCATTTGCTAATGGTACTAATAAAAAGTGTTGCCAGGAAGAATCACTCACGTGGACCAATTCTTCATCATCCCGTGCAGAGTAAATAGCAAATCTCCTTTCCAATGTAGTCTGTAGGCCATCTTGTTTATTTGTTGAAAGGTCTGTGTTAACTGTAAATGTTCCAATGAACCTGGAGAGAAACCAGGCATTTCCTTTATCAGAGGTCAGAACAAAGAGGAATGCTCTGATAGCCAAGAAAATCAGAAGGGGGAGCCTCATCTGTCTCTGTTCTACTCTTCCCACCCTGTCTGGCTAACTCCTACGCATCACTGAAGACTCGACTCAGACTTCACCTCCTTGGGGAGCCTTCCCCTTCCTGGGGTGCGTCCCCAGATCCCCCAGCTGAGTTAAGTGGCCCTGCTCTGTGAGCCTGCAGTCCAGAGCACACCTCCTCCAGAGTACTCATCATACTATTCTAATTACTTGGAGTGTATCTGTCTTCCTGACCAACCTGGGAGCGATTTCAGGACAGAGATTATGCCTGACATTTCTCTATCTTCAATGCCATGACCACTGCCTGGCACACAGGATCATCTCAGGGGATGTCTGTGGAAGTGACCTGCACTCAGCCTCTGAGAGACACACAAATCCTACACTAAGGCCTTGCAAGACAGATTGGAGGGCCATACCATTTCACCAGGTTTGACAGGTAGTAGATATCCACGTCTTGAGGAGGCACTCTGGTAAAGCGAATTGGGATGATGGAGAGGCCAATAGCCTGCAGATCGGGCTGGTTGCAGATGTTATTTCGATAGAAGCCATTTGCTAGTAGGCACAGAAGGTGAACCTGGGAATAAAAAGAAAAGAGAAGACAGTAAAGGAAGGCTGAAAACTAGAGGGATTTTTGCTGCCAAATTAAAAGACATTTTGTGGGCAGAAAATATTTGTTGTCAACATACAAAAAAGTAAATATATTAACTTCAGATATTTCCCAAGATTTTGTCTGTCACCCCCTCTTTTACCTAGATATTCGTTCCCTCAAAGAGCCTTAAACCTCAAAGCTTCAAAATACTAACTTATTTTAAGAGGTTTTGTCTGTTAGAGATATATGTATCAAAAGATCTATGGATGAAATGCAACAATGTCTTTGGTTTGAGCCAAAAATATCAGGAGAAGTGAGTGGGGGAAGAGAATAGCAAGATTGCTCACAGGCTACTAACTGTCAAAGCTGAGAGGACAGCATGGGGTTCACTGCACTGCTCTGCACTTCCATGTGTGCTTGAAGCCAGCCTCCTCCACTTCAAACCCTACACTGGTCCCCACATCTGACCTCCCACCCCACCCTTTCTCAACCTACTGAAATGATCATGTGACTGTCTCTCCTTTCTCTTGACCATAGCTTTGCACCATTTTTCCTTCAAAATGTCTTCCTTCCTTCCCACTTACAGCTTCCCTATTTCAATCAATGGTCCTGCCCTTCTACCCTCACTTAAGCTTCAAATCTCGGAGTTATAGTAATTTTTCCCTTTCTTCCATCTCTAACACCAAAAGGTAAAAAAAACACTACCTCATTTAATCCCCTACAAAGTGGGAATCACTTCAGTTCTCATTTCATTTCCTCACTGTCCTTGCTATGTGCTCAGCCCACCTCTAGATTTCTGTGGCTGCTGAGGTGTCTCTTCCATCAGTTACATCTCTACATTCCCTGGCTGCCTGCTGCTAATTAAAGGAGAATCAAAATCCTCCCTTCCTTCACTCTCAATGTGTCTCTAAAACACATGTCCTCCAAGATGTGGGAAAACTGGTTGTACCATCATCCCCTCCAAAACTCAGCAAGAGCAGTCTTCATAGACTCTGTCCTCTCCCATCTCAACATGCCGTCCTTTCTCCTAAATAAAGCCTTACTCAGCTAATCGGACCCACACTATTCCCTTTCCTTCTTTAAGTCTTGAGTTTCTCTTTTTCGAGGTCTTTCTTATTCCATCTGTGAGATCAGAAACTCCTTAACTAGGAAATAAGTTTTATACAAGTCTCTCTTCCCACAATGCCAAGTACCTTGCTAGGTCCATAATACGTGTTCAATACCTACTGGCTGAAGTCAAAACACAGAAACTTTAGCTGAGATCAGAACTAATATTACTAAACAGTTCAAAGAGGAGATGAAAGGAGCATGCCTGTTTTGCCCCTGCTTCATGCCAGGCATTGTGCTACATGTTTTATATACGGTATCTGCTTAACCCTCACAACCACCTACCAAGGAAGACACTATTATTACCTCTCACTTCAAAGATGAGGAAACTAAGGCTCAGCGAGAGTAAAAAACTGCCAAGGTCACACAGTGAGTAGAAGAGCCAGAAACAAAACCCAGATTTGACTGACTGAACCCAAGTTCTTGCTGCCATAGGACCCAGCCTTGACAAAGAGGAATACTGTCCTTTCTATTCCCTGCCCTTACCTTGTGTGTCTCCTCATGGACTTCTTTACTGAAACGTTTCATCAGCCTCCGAAGATTTGTCTCAAACTCCATTTGTATTTTTTCACTGTAATACATATTGAAAAATGTGAATGTGAATGTCATCTGGGGTCCCTGTGGCATGTAGGCCATGCTAAGAGATGTGAATTAAGTCTTGCAGGCAATGGAGTTTCTGGGTGTGTGTGCTCTTTAGAAAGGTGAAATCAACAACAAAAAAATGCCCCTGGGGTGCTGTCACCTAGAGACAATCAATATGAACAGTTTATTTCCTTACACTCTTGTTTTTGTTTGTACTAAAATAATCTTTATGAACAATTTGGTATGCTGCTTTTTTTTTCAGTTACCATAAACTTATTCTAGCTTTATTTTCAACTGGGAAATTGAAACCTGACTCCATTCCCCTAGTCAATTCCTTTTACTTGCAATGGCATATGAACTGCTCTCCTTGTTTTCTTGTGCAAGGCTATGTTACTAAGTAAATTTTTAAAAGCTATTTATTTTCTGCATACTCTTTTTGCTCCTTCTCACCTACAAACCTTAGCTCAGCAAAGTCTCCACTCAGACTGCCCTTCTGTCAAGCTACACAAAATCATGCCTCATGAACATGAGCTGAAGCTCATATCCTCCAGGAAGTCCTCTCCAACTACCTGACCTCCCAAAGGCTGAGGCCCTCCTAGCAACTACTTTTATTTTCTATTAATGTACACTCGTTTGTATAATGCTGTTCTGGTGTAAAACCTTTCATGTCTGTGTCCCATGCATCTTCAAGAAAACTTAACGCTTCTCGAATGACTTCTATTATTTTCCTCCTGCACGGCTAGTAATGTGCCCACACAGTGGAACCCATTAACCAAGTAACTACCAGCTGTTGTGGTAGTTACCAGGTTTTCAAGCCACAGAGGCTGCAGAAGTACTGGGGATACTGGGATGGAATGGGGGCTTCCTACCATGGTGGGGCACTGCCTCAAGTCCTACAGTGTGATGGGGTCAGAAAGCACAAGTTGCCCAGTCAGCCTGATAAGGATTTAGATATTGGCTCACCCACTTACTGACAGAGTTACTCCTGAAATTATACTTAACCTCCACGAGCCCCTGGCTCCTCATTCATATATTGTTCTAAAGATTAAGAGAATGGACAACCTGCAGAGTCCTTGGCATGCAGAGTCAATACACAGTTTTCTCTCCCCAGCTCCTGCCCAGTCAGGACACGGAAGTTTCTCATTTAAGTCCTAAAGGAGAATCCAGGGCTCTCTCACCTAATATTCCTGACCACTGCGATACTCAGCCCTGGTCTCCTACATGTTTCTCATAAGTTTTCGTTAGTAGCAGTTGTAGCAGATTATATGTGACAGGAATCTAGAAGCAAGTGCCTAATCTTACCTTCTTTCTCTTGCTTTCGCCTGCTCTGGTGTTTCAATCTCTATCTCCACTGGTTTCATAGGCAGAACAGATTGAGAGAAGGCTGCATTTTCTCCCGCATCACCTGGCACAGGCTCACTAAGTTCTAGCAACAGCAATTTTAAAAAATCAATAATAATAATAATAGCTACTGTACTGCACAAAATTGAGGTTCTGCTGGAAAAGAGAAAATGAGAAATGGATGCGAGGTGGACAGCTAGTGGAGATAACTACTCCTCCCATGCTTTTAGTACCTTAAAAAAAGGCCAGGCACCATGCTAAGTGTTTCACATTATTTGTCTCATTTAACCTGTATAATAACCCAGAGAAGTAGGCCTGGTAGCAGAAGTAGAAGAGGAGGAAACTAAAGCAAAAGATATTCAGTTGAATTACATACAGACCCCTGCTATCCAGGAGCTGAGACTCATGTGTGTGTTTTAGTATACTTTTCTTTTTTGAAAAATAAAAAAAAGCCAAACAAGAACAATTTCTTATTCTCTGTATTACTACATAACTCCTATCACAATTGCTTTGTATAGACCATGACTTAGAGGTCTTTCAGTCTCAGTTGTAAACTTGTAATAAAAAGGAATATGTCTATTCCACTTCTTTATCCCTTATACCACTTGTAAACACTAGTCAAAATAAGCTGAATTTGCTGAACTAGATACTGGATCTAACTGTGAACTTCATTAGCAAAGGGACCTTTTAAAAAAGCTCTG
Source organism: Eidolon dupreanum (assembly GCA_028627145.1). Lineage (NCBI taxonomy): Eukaryota > Metazoa > Chordata > Mammalia > Chiroptera > Pteropodidae > Eidolon > Eidolon dupreanum. The sequence goes on along the minus strand of CM053507.1, from coordinate 119,174,964 downwards.
GGCTAGAAGCAATAACACTCGTTTGGCAATGACCACACCTAATGCTAATATTTTGGTGTCTATGTACCAGTCCCTACTAAAATGAACCAGGGCTTCTTAGAGAAAAAAGGTGGATTCCAGGTCTGGAGCAAAGAATGTACAAAGTGAGCCTAGAACAGCTTGTTGTTCCAGAAAAACATAAATGTTCTCAAATAGTAAGGTGGTCATATCAAAAAGACACAGTAGGGTAGCCAACTTAAAGGGGGTTCCACTAGCCAAATTTGGGATAATCTGAAGATCAAAATATATAATGATGATAACTGGTAATACATCTGAATTTAAAAAAAATTTTTTAAGTCTACAGAGATACTCAAAATAAATGACTAAATAACTATAACTCCTGAAAGGGAGTGCTCTTCTTTATATAAATGCATATAAAATGATAGAATTGGGGTATTATAATTTTGCAACCCTCAATATAATAATTTTTGATCCAGTCAAGATTAATGCATGCTAAAACCAATTAATAAAAAATTACGGAACAAGATATTCACCCAGAATCAGAGTGCCACCCCAGGGATGGTTAATTACAAAGGGAAAATGTACATTTACACTGGCATGATCTGTAAGTACCATCTTGCAAGATCAAACTTTACATCACTAGGACAACCTGACATTGGTGCCTCTTAATGGATATGATATGAATAAAGTACAAATCATCACCTATGAAGTATTCTTGTAAAAATAAAGTTTAATCTAAATTTAATTGAGACTTTTTATATAATTTACAATTTATAAGAAATAGATGGGAATACTAAACATGTGTTAACAATACTGTGAGATGTCTGATTATCAGACAAAACCAGAATATGAGACATTCTATAAAACAAGAGGCCAAGATTCTTTAAAAAGGCAGTGCTGTGGAAAGGAAAAAAAGATAGTGGGTAGGGGGTACTGTTCTAGATTAAGAGAAATGAAAGAGACATAACTAATATAAGGCTTACACCTTGATTAGATACTGAATTAGGAAAAAAATAGCTGCAATGGAATTTTATAAGGGTGATTTGTTTTTCATTTTCTTAGGTGTGGTAATGGTATTTTATCCTGTAGGAGAATGTCTTATTCTTAGAAAATGTATGGTGAAGTATTTAAAAGTGAAGTGTCAGAATGTCTGCAACTTACTTTCAAATGCTTCCACAATGCATATTTACTGAAAGATATATTCAATATGGCAAAATATTAGAGTTACTGAATCTAGATGAAGGATATACATATTACATTTTCGATTTTATTTTAAGTTTGAACATTTTCAAAATAGAAAGCTGAGAAAGTCATGCTAGGCATAAAGATTCAGGGGTAACATTAGTTGCTATTTATTATGAGTATATGATGTACTAGGCCCATTACATTTGTAAATCTGCCTCCCCACCCCAACCATCCTGAAGTCTAGCCTGTGCACTACTCATAGTAAGCATTTAATGTTTACTGAATGTTAATGAAAAAGCCTGGCTCAGTCAGGTGGAGTTATTTACTCACCCAGCTATGTAAGTGCCAAAGTTGGACCCTGACCCCGGGCCTAACTGCTCTCAAAGCCTGTGCTCTTTCTACAAGATGATCCTGCCTCTCTATTTCATAATCTACACCAATGACACCCACCAAAGGAAGAGAATATACAACCCACTCTAGTAACTGGTGTTGAATTTTTCCTTATGTCAAAAGCAAGTCCCTATTGCAACCTTATCTCTGTCTTATTAGTTTCAAAAGAAAACCACAAAACTGCAATCAGTGATGACTCCAAACAGAATCAAACAGAAAAATAGGATCGAACAGTTCTGAAAACAAAGCAAGATGTTTTACCTTCTACTTCTTCCCAGTCATCTTCACTTTCCTCCTCGTCGTCTCCTTCATGGCTGACTTTGTCCATGGCAGCCTCTCTCTTTGGATGGTGCGCCTTTTTGCAGGCACTTGTAAAGTCCCCGTGTAAAGATCACAGGAAAAAAAAATGAAGAAGGCACAAACATCCTAATGTTATACTTAAGCTAACTGAACTTTAAAGACTCTTCCTATTGAAAATCTGTTGCAATTATTTAAAGATGATTTGTGAGCTGAGCCTCATTTCCTCCATCAGCATGAGTCCCAAGTTCTTATCAAGATGTGCTCTGATCATCAGTCTAATACTATGAACCTACACCCTAGAGCTGTGTGAAGGAAAATACAGCTGTGTCTAAAAATGGTATAGGAAAAATCAGAAAAAACCAAAATAATAATATGAGTTCCAGAAGTAAAAGCTGTGCTATCTGTGTATATACAGGTATAGATGGATGCCAGAAAGAGGAGGAAATTCATATTTGCTGATCTTGCTATAGGTAAACTCAGAAGATTTTCCCTCACTTTAACAAATATGAGATAAGGAGACTGAAGTTGAAATATAACTTCAAACTTAAGTGGGGATTTGACTATATACAGGTATGCCACAAATAACGGAAACCTGGACTAGGTAGTTAAGCAGATAGCAACACAGATAAGTAGCTAACTAAATGGTTGCTAATGTGTAGCACAAATCTTCCTCAACTTACAATGGGGTTACTTCCCAATAAACCCATTTTAAGTCGAAAATATCAGTTGAAATGCATTTAATAACCTAACTTACCCAACACCACAGGTTAGCCTAGCCCACCTTAAACGTGCTCAGAACACTTACATTAGCCTATAGTTGTTGGGCAAAATCATCTAACACAAAGCCTATTTTTATAATAAAGTATTGAATATCTCATATAATTTATTGAACACTGTACAGAAAGTAAAAAATAGAATGACTGTATAGGTACAGAATGGCTTTAAGTGTATCGGCACCTTTGTGATGACAGGCCTGACTAAGAGCTGTGGCTCACTGCCACTGCCCAGCATTGCTAGAGAATACTGTACTCCATATCGCTAGCCCAGGAAAAAAATCAAAATTCAAAATTCCAAGTGCAGCAGGTCCTTGAATAACATTTCATTCAAAGTTGTTTCATTATAACACTGATGAGATGCTGTAGGAACTTAATTCTTGTTGATATCAATTAGTCTATGGAAACTGGTTTCATTACATACCATTTCACTGCAGTTCTAAGAACCTATTGGTGATGTTAAGTGAGGAGTTACTCTGTGGTTTCTGCTGAATGCCTATCACTTTCGTGCCATCATAAAGTCAAAAATCCTAAGTCAAACCCTTCTAAGTCAGGGACTATCTGCATATTTCTGCAAATTTATATATAAAATGTGTTTAGAGTACTGAGTTATTTTCAGCTTTTGTAAGATTCAACCCTTGGTATCAAGTGAGAATATTACCTAAGATTTTAGCATAGATACTTAAAATAACTAATCCTCAGTCTTCAGTTACAATACACATACTCTTTCTTTAGCCTACCCCTTTCACCGCCATAGAAACAAAAATTTCTCATTAGAATATCAGCAGAAATGTCCATGAGTTATGGGTTTGATCACAGTCAACTCTCAACTGAGAGGGAAAGAGAGATCCAGAGTTTTCCTTGGCAGCATCCTGGTCTATATTTATGAGGATATCTCTGGAAACAGAATTCAACTAGTAGCAGGGATGACGGTAGAAGGTGGGCCGCAACTGGGAAGCAGTAAGCTCAAAAGCCTATGAAGAAAGGAGTGGTGAACTATGGTGGAAAATCTGCATGTTTTCCCATGCTTTCTCCTGGACTACTTTCCTATGCCAGGACTACAGAATGCTGGAAAGGCCGACACTAAGAGTGAGAATTTATTTTTGAAGCAAAAAGGAACTACTGCCTGCTACCTTTCTGTTCTTCCTTCTCTCTCCCAATTTTCCCAGGAGGCAGATAATCAAGTGTTCACTAGGCTTATATTATATTCATTGTTCACCACATGTTAATATGAATGTTCATTTACTAAAAAAAATACTTGCTCAGTTTCTGCCAAATAAAAGGCCCTGCCGAGATGCTATAGGGCATTAAAAAATGAACCAGGTGTGGTTCCAGTCCTCTGAGAGCTTATAGGGTAGTAATGTAAATGTAGATGGCATGTAGGCAAATAAGTATAACACATGGTAGACAAGTTATACTCTTAAGAGATACTGCAAGAAACCAGAGGAGCAAAGGAGAAAGAATCAATGAAGACTGTGGAGTACAAGGCTTCTGATTTGCATTTTCAAGGTGGAAGAAAGCATTTTAGGTAGAAGGAAGAATATGAGCACAGCTCAGAGGTAGCAAAGTATGAGCAGGTGTTGAATGAATGACAGGAAGTCCAGCTGGGCAAGAATTGAGTGTACCTGAGAAGTGTATCATGAGAGAAAGCTTGAATGGCAAGTTAATATTCCACATATGTAATCTTTGTGTAGTAGAAAGAACATAGGACTAGGAATCACAAGACCTAGGTCTCATCCTGGTTTTTGCTACCATCTAGCTATGTAACCATGAATAAATCATTTTCTGTAAGCTGTCACTGTCCTCATCTGAAAAGTATGCGGGGGGGCGGGCGGGGGTAAAGTATATAATCGCTAAGATTCTTTACAGCTCTTATCAGTAGTCTGAGTTCTACCTACAAGAGTTTAAAGATCTCATCTTTTCCACAGATCCTAGTGACAGCAAAAGAGCAGGTTTTATTAGTCAAATTTCTCTGACAGAAACAATGAAGATCTCTCACCTGAAATCTTCCCCATCACTGAAGGCTTCATCCTTTATAACCTTGAGGTTTTCAGATTTAACCGTTACCTTGGCCCCTTTCTTTTTTGCTCGACCATCTGTTGAGCTCCCAGGATCACTGCAGCCCCTCTTCCTCTTTCCTTGTGAGACTTTTGGGAGGAGACTCTTCTTTGGGGGTTTCTCATCTTCAAAGATATCTAGATGACCACATGAAACATGAGGTAAGGGACAACAGCAAAGGTGGACACAGGGTGGTTTCAAGGGCAGGCTCATGAAAACTCCTTTTCTATAATCTCCCTTCAAACCATATCTCCATCACTAGCTTACCATCTAGCTTTCAGCTTCTTCACACCTTTGGTCTAGCCTACACTCTTTGCTCACAGGAAAAACCATCTTCCTTTATCGGCATTTTATTCTACTCCTCCTAAGACTACAGAGAGACCATCACATGGCTCAAATAAAATCTAACTTCCAAATCTTAAATTTCAGCTAATATCCATTAAGGAAAATACATCAATCCATTAATTAACACCTTGCTTATTTATTACCCACCAAGACTAATTATTTATTTTAGGGCTAATCTACTCCCATTAAGTGAAATGTTCAAGTTTATAAACATGTCCGAGTTTTACCACTATCTTATTTCTACTAATTTATGTTTCCATCATCTTTTAAAACCGAACTCTGCTCAAAACACATACTTTATGAAACCTTTTCAATCTAACCCAAATGGCACTGGTATACCAACCATCTCAGTAAGCTTGGGTTGGAGTTAAAATAGTGGCAATTCAAAAATATCTTTACTTTCTTAAAATTGTTTTTTGTTAAAGGGAAATAGAAAAAAATGCATAAATTAGGGTATCTAAAAGTCTTGTCTGTTTAACATATACATTCATAAATTTTTAATAAATATATAATTTACAAATAACTTGACAGAAAAGGATATTTTTCTATTTTGCAAATATATTCACACAAGTAATCTTGAATCTGAAATAAATCATCTTCCTTTGCGTTTGGATGACTCTGCTTCAATTAATTTTGGAAAACAAAAGTATTGAAGCCTGTATTGAAGTTCTAAAAGGAGTTGCAATATTAGCCTAAAATACCAAATTAATTCATTCCTTTCATTTATGGCTTGTCCTGCTAACTCTCTGGATAGACATTTATATTCCCCAAGAATATACTTTTGCATGGGGAAAAAGACACTCCTCTTTGATCTAAATAAAGTCTTAACTTATAGGGACATATATTTTAATGCCAGATAAAATCTGATTCAGTTGTGTTTCTTTCAGATGTTTTAAAGGAGAAAGAATTTATGCATTCCCATGGTTTAAGCATTTTAATGGAAACACAAAATATTTCAAAATTAGTTACTTAGAATCTAGAAACAGATTTCTTATTCCAAGGCCAGAGCTGCTTAGAGGTTTATGCTTTGACAGGTTGAGTAGACTACCCTTAAAATCAGGATTTCTGTATCTCCCAGTGGTGCAAAGGTGCAAAATACTTCATTTTTACTGATCTAAAAACACAGGTGGAAGGATATTTCAGAGGCCTGTTTCTCACCAAACTTATTTGGTTGGTTAAAAGGCACAGCTGTATATTTTTGTGCTTTGAAGAGAGAGATGGAGGAGTAAAAAGGGGGGAAAGAAAGGAAACAAAAAACTGAAATGATGATAGTATCATTATTCATAATATCAAAAAAATTTTTAAATCTGAATGTCCAAACATGAGATAATCATTAATTCCTTGAGTTCAACGTGGTTGGTTCAGCAGGGCAGGAATTACCACTGTGGTTTGCTTGGCCATCTACTGAAATTTAGTAGGAATGCTTGCCTAAACCTGCCAGTGACATCTCACAGTACTTAGAATTAAAAACTTTTTAGCTTGGTCTCCAAACTAAGGACCCTGCCCACCTCTCTCAACTCACATCCTGCCAATGGCCCCCTCACTGTGTCCAGCCAACTAGTAAAGTTCATTCCTTCCTAAGAGTCTTTAAACATACTGTTCCCTCGGCCAAAAACTCTTTTCTCCCAGAACTTCCTATGAATGGCTCCTTGAGGACATTCTGTAACTGGCTCAATATTTCACCTCCTCACAGAAGCCTTCCCTGACCACTGATCCTGACTTAGCTGCTTCTTCCCCACCTCATGTCAGTTTTATGGCAGTAACCTGTTTTACTTTCTTCATAGCTCTCACCACTATGTGAATTTACTTTTAACTTCATTTTGTCTATCCTACCTACCCTGACCTAAAGATTATAAGTATTATGAGGGCAGGGACCTTGCCTGTCTTGTTAACTAGATAATTTCATTGCATGCACTGAGGTGCTGTTAAAACCTACACTACTGAGCTGTTAAAAACAAGTGACCAAATTGGTGTCACCTGCAGCCCAAACCACAGCAAAGATTCTGACTCTTCAGATCCTGGAAGCTGCCTTGGAAACTTATTGCTAGCTCCTCTGGCTAGCAGAGTTTGGGTTAAGCTTGAGCGCTTCCTCACCTCCATTAGGCTGAACTGATATGAGCTAGCCCAATTGATTACCTAACATCACCATACCAGGAACTTTATATGCTACCTCACTGAAAAATTACAACCACTCTGCAAGGCAGAATACATTTCACAGATCAGGTTCAGAAAGGCTAAATTATTTGTCCAAAATAATTTACCCAAGTGTATAACTACTCAGTGTTGGAGCTATACCGAGATGATGCCCAGGTGAAGTGTTTGGCTGTAAGGAATGCTACCCAATCAGGTGGCATTTCTATCAGATTAAAACTTTTAGTTTTTGAATTGACATGCATTCAGAATACGTTTCTTCTAACTAGAGTACCAATCCCCTTTCACGGCCTCTTGCTGAAATAGTACCCATCCTTAAAGTCGCAGAACAAACATAACTCCTTCAGAAAGCATTTCCCAATCTTTCCAGTCAAACTAGATTGTTCCTTCGGAAGATACAAAGCCCTGTACCTTCTACCTTGTATCACACTCCGCCTTGGATATTTTTTTTGTAAATGTTAACACTGCTATATTCTAAATTCCTTCAAGAAATCTCTACCTACCACATCACCTAGCTCAAGTACAGCACAAATTAGGTACTCAGAAAATATTCAAGTGTTATTTGAATGAGTAAATGAATTAAATGGAACTCATTAATGGAACTATTAAGTGTGAAGTAAATCACCTAAATCACCTTTAAGTTTAGAAATTGTTACCAACTATTTCCAAACAGATCATTAACTTATAATATGTACAAAATCACAGAATTGTCAAATCTAGTGTCATAGGAGCTTCTGCTGGTTACCTAGTCTAATCTACTACCCAGTTATTTCAGGAATCCCCCAAATCCCTCCACAGCATACATTTTGCAATTAATTACCTGGATATATTGAGCAGTTAGTATATGCTGAAGGAGAGACAAGAGAGAATATAGCAACAAATAAGATGTTTTCATGAAGCCCAAATTCTAGTAAGATGGGTGATCAAAAAGGAAGCAAATAAATTAACTAAATCTTAACAAATAGAGATTACAAATTATGACAAGAGGCTGTGAGGGAGTACCTGGTGAAGGCCACTTTAAATAGGGTGCTGAAGTGATGTCTGAGTTAAAACCTGAACAGAAGAATCAGCCACACCAAGATTCATGGAAGACCATTCTAGGCAGAAGGAACATCAAAGCCAATGGTTCAAGATAAGCAATACCATGGCATGTTTGAGGAATAGAAAGGAAGCCAAAAAAGGGAGTATCTGGCAAACAAGAGAGGTAGGAGACAGTAAGAGAGGTAGCAACAACCAAATCATGTAGGGTCTTGTATGTCATTCTGATAAGGAATTTGGATTTTATGCCAAGAGCATGGAAAACCACAAAGGGTTTGAACTAGGAGCATGGTATAATCTGATTTTTAAGATCACTTGGGCTGTTGGGTGGAGAACTATTGCTAGGGAGAAGAGAAATAGGGAGATCAGAAAAGAGGCAACTGCTTCGATCAAGTGAAAAATAATGGTGCCTTGGGCACGGGCTGTGGCCATGAAAATAAAGAGAAATAGATCTGATATATATTTCTCAGGTTGACTGACAAGACTTGCTCATGGATTGGATGTGTGCATGTAAGGAAAAGGAGGATTTTGCTTTAACAATGTGGATGAAGGGATCATTTATTGAGATGAGAAAAAGTGGAAAAAGGGACAGGATAAAAGGGGAAAATCAAGCTTTTCATTGCCCATGACAAACATAAGAAACCTATCTGACATCCACGCGAAGTCAGATTGGATCCAAATCTAGAACACTGGGGTGAGATTTAGCAGAAGATATTATTCTGGGATTCAGCACACTACAGCACTTTGTCTTGGTCTATCCGTCTTCTGGGAACAAAAAATAACTAAAGCCTTTTCTCTATTCAGCCCTCTGTACTGATCAGGAGGTTGGACTTTATCCTGTGGGCAAAAGGGAGCAGTAAAGAGGCTACACAGGTGAGCTCCCGGTCAGCGTGGACTCCAGGAAAACTGCTCAGTACGCATCACTCTTCACGTGAGGCCAAAGGCGCAGCGACGAAAATTATCCGGGCATAGGCACAACTGCTTGCCTCCCCCGGCCACCGTAACGTTGTCTCTCCCGCGCAAATGGGCGCGGAGCTGCTTCCGCCCCCCATCTCCAGGAGGCCGGCCTCCCCGCTCCCCGCTTGCTAATCTTCAGCATTTCTCCCGAAAACTGGCTCAGCCTCTTTCTCACCCGCCTCTTCCTCCTCACGCCCCGCCGTCCTCTCGCACTTGGCCTTCTGGCCGCGCCGTTCGCGTCCCCGTGGCTCTCTACCAGTTGCGCGCTTCCGACGCATCTCGCCTGGGAAAAACTCGCTTGGCGAGTGACGCACTAGGCTTTAGGAAGCGTGGGGAACACCCCCAGGCGATGAGAGGCATGACCACGCCCTTCCTTTATGGCCCGAGACCACGCCCCCAGATGAAGCTCTGTCCCAGCCTAAACGACCAATATAAACTGCAGAAAGCAAGAAGGTGCAAAACAGATTTCTTTCTACTTCCGGTGCATTGCTACCTCGCGTTTCCGGAAACTGGAGGGGCGTTGATATCGCGAGAAGCAGGAAAGGGCGCAGGGTTTGAAACATGGCGGACGACGTGGACCAGGTGAGTTATCTTCTAAGTAGCTCGCTCCAGGCTGCTTCCCCACAACCCCACCCTGTCCCTGTTAGGTTTTGCATACCAGGCTAGCTTTCTCCAAGCTCACGGGGAGGTGGTCTGTCATGCTGCCTCTTTCTGGGTCGTCACAGCTTTGAATTTTGCCTCCGGCCCTGAGATATTTTCTGTTGTAAGTCTGCTGGAAAACTAATTCCTCCCGCTTATTTCCTTTCTCTTGAATCCCTTTATCCATAGAATGAGAATATTATCTGTAGAATGGGAATAATTATCCTTGCCTGCCTCACGGAGCTGTTGGGATTCTGGTAGCGCAATAATAAAGTTAAGGAGTTATTATCATTACTGAGCGCAACAATTATTGCTCTTTTAACAAATACGTAGTAGACATCAGCTTTGTATGGTAAGGCACCGTTCTAAGTACCAGGGTCAGTGGCACTGACATAAGTGATCCTTGTCCCCACTTGTAGCTTATATTGTGGGTGATGACAGATAAAATAAATATGTGTGATATGTAGGAATTTTGATGTGGTATGAAGGAAACAAGAAACTGGTATACAGAATAACTAGTGGTCCTACATGCCTTCTCATCTGCTCTTCCTTCTCAAAATGCTTTTCCTCAGATAATGTTGTGGATCCGGTCACAACTTTTCAGCTTTCCACTGAAATCTCACCGCCTCAAAGAGGTCTTCTCTAGCCGTCTACATAAAATAGCACTCTCTCCAGTTTGTTGTATTTTTCTTCATAGCGTGTTATTTGTTCATATTAAGTATATGCTTCTTTGTTTAGTGTCTGTCTCCCTCTACTAAAATGTAGAGGTTTGTTCACTATTCTGTCCTCTGGAATTTAGAACAGTGCTGGAAACACTCAACACATATTTATTGAGTGAATGAATTGGATGATAGCGGGGGGGGGGGCTCTTTGCAAAGGTAATATTTAAGCTAAAAGATGAAAAGAGTAGATGGGGGCACCCCAGATTGAGGCTAAAGGAGCAGTAGGCCTCTATCATGTGTATATTCTTATAGTATTATAGTTGTTATACTTCTTCCAAATAGAGTGAGCTCCATGAGGGCAGGGACTGACCTCTGTACATTGATATATAGTTGTTGGTTAGCTGGTCTTTAACACCTGTTGAACTGAGGATAGGGACTAATTGAGGTCAGGATTCTCCTCCTCCTCCCCCACCCCGCAACTTTCAACTAGCCTTTTAAGGCAGTAGGGCTAGTAATGTTCAGTCACTTTCCTCCACTGGCTTAATGTACTCACTGAAGAAGGTCTCCCTGAATAATCTTAACTCTCCAGGCTTTAACCATGCATTCCATATGGATGACCCCAAGTCATCCTGGCTTTGATCTCTCTGAGACCTGTTTCCAGTTGTTCTTTAATAGTAATAATGACAACCGTTATAAGTACTTCCTGTTTGTCAGGTACTATTTTAAATATATTAACGAAATACATTATTTAATCCTCATAAGAATCATGAAGGGAAAATTGTGGCTTCCTCATTTTATAGACAAGGAGACTGAGAATTAGAGATGGCACAATATTTAATCCCAGTTCATAAGTGTCAGAGTCAGGAGTTGAACTCACACTGCCTGACTCCAAAGCCAGTGTGTTTAGCCAGTATTCTATACTGCCTGATGAATATACTCATCTTACTGCCCAGTTGGCACCATGAACTCAACCTATTCTGTACCAAACTCCTAATCTTCCCTTAAGCCTGTGTCTCTGCTTAGCATTTGTCTGCCTAGTGTGTAGTATTCATTAGGTGAGTGTTTTTCAAACTGCCAAATGATATTTGCGATCAGGCTAAATTCCTAAGAGTGACTCCCTATACTCTGAAATTGAGTCAGGCAGTTTGGATTTTGAGGGAACAAATACAGTCATAATTATTTTGCTGTATAACTCCTTTCTGTTGTATGTATGTTCCAGCCCTCATGTGCTAGTTACTGTTCTAAGCCTTCATGCATGTCATTTAAAACTCACAAGAACAGTATTAGATAGACATTGTTTAACATCCACATTTTATAAATTAGGAGACTAAGGAAGACATAGCGGGGTTAAGTTATTTGCCCACAGTCATACAGCGTAGCAATGATTTGAACACTACACTCTCTCCCTAGTACTACATTACTTAACCTGTTTCTTTTATCAGCAACAAACTACTAACACCGTAGAAGAGCCCTTGGATCTCATCAGGCTCAGCCTGGATGAGCGAATTTATGTGAAAATGAGAAATGACAGAGAACTTCGAGGTAGATTACATGTAAGTAAATTTATTAAATTACCTTGATATCAGGCTATTTCCTTGTCTTCATTGCCCACCCCTAACCCCTTAAAATGTAAAAACTGCACTGTGGAAGAGTATTTTGAATGTGGAGGAGAGGATGGTGGAATTTACCCACATTTCTATAAGACAAACACAACTGTATTTTATTCATATTTTAAACATTCTTTTTCTTAACAGAAATGATACTTCCATTTAATGTAAATAACATTGATTTGTTGTCCATTCTTATTTAAATATTTTTTAAATTAGTGACCACATAGATTTGTGTTTTCTTGTGAAAAAATTAAACAGCATAGAAATACATAGAATAAAAGGTAAAATCCCATTTCTTTTTATTGGTAACCACTGTTAAAAATTGGGTCTATAGTCTTTCAGATCTTTTCTTTATACTTACACATATGTTTATATATGTGTCTGTGTCCATATATTTGCATTATATATATATATATATATATATATATATATATACCATCACTAAGAAAAATAAATAGGATTTTGCTATACATATTTTTGAGACCTTTCAGTTAATCTTGGAATCATTGATGATGAGTGCATAAAAATCTCTTTTATTCTTTTTAATGACTACATAGAGTACTGTCTGTGGTAGTAGTGATATTTAGATTATTATTCATTTCTTGCTGCTATAAATAATGATGCAGTAAGCATTTTAATACACATTTCTTTGTGTATATTTGCAAATATTTCTATAGGATTGGTCCCGTGAAATGGTCCCATTTATTCATAGAGTTACTGAAGGTTTTGCCTCTTCTCGATAACATGTTAGTTTCCAGAATGTGTTTTATTACTGCCATTCCACCCTAAAGTGATTAAAGATAGCTAAAGTTTATTGAGCATTAATTATAGGTTAGGTTTTATTGTTTTGTATATAATATATTTCTCACTTAATCTTTATAACAAGCCTATGAAGGTAGATAATAAATATCCCTGGTTTGCAGTTGAAGAAGCTTAGGCTCAGAAATGTGAAGTTGCTTGTGTAAGGTGACACAGCCAGTAAAGTGAGGGCCAAAATATGAACCTAGGCAGTCTGGCTTCAGCCTCATTCCCATAAAACCTAAAGGTAAAGAAGCTGCTATAAAGAACCTGCTATTCTTGGAAAGGAAGTAGAGAGCTAGGGAAATAGTAGTCTTAAAGTACAGCTAACCTTAAGGGAAGAGGAACCCCAGGAAATAGCATAGTGGCAACTTTACAGAGAATAGCAGAATTGAGCTTAATCAGATGGGCCAGTGGCACATGGAGAGACACCCTGGGATAGACATGTTGCTTTAACTCTTGGAGTCTTTTTCAGTTCCCTGTGTAGGTTCAATTGCCTCTGTAATGAATGATTCCTAACCTTTTGTTCGCATTCTGGCCCCGATCTATAGATTTTTGCTCTTGTTAGTGTGCACTGCCTAGCAGTTGTCCACATGGCTGATTGGCTACTTTTATTTCAATGTGAACAAGGTCCCTGGAGGTTCACCTTATAGTAAAGTGCATGAGTTTTGGAGCTTAAATTGAGGACATCCCTTAATATCTGGATTGCATCATTTATTGATTGAGCCCACAAGTGTCAGACAGTTCTGGCTAGGTTATAACTAGGCAAGGTGTTGCTTTACTTTGTGATGTTTAGTTTAGGATGGAGGATTGAATAATAGTGTCTTATGCCTTTAGGAGACTGCAGTGCCATCTTTGCAATCAAACAATTTTATCTCTTACTGTATCTTTCCTATCATACTGTTAAAGATGGAATTAAAAGAAGTATACTAAAAAGTGATTAATTTGTTATTTTTCATAATAATATAAATGATGTAACTGCCTTGGATAACAAGTAGGGTGAACACTTTAATTCCAGGTTATTTTGAATAAATTTTATTTTTGGCCCTTTAAACAGTTGTTTTTATCAGGTCAGTTATCGTCGGAAATGATTTGCGAATTTTTATTTGAGTATAAAAGTTTGTGGTCTTAGTATTGTATGTTACTTGTAATTGAGCCATTTGCATATTGTAAGCTTTGTTCATTTTTTCTTAATTTATTACATTTCTTGGTTCCTCATCCTCTCACTACAGGCTTATGATCAACATTTAAATATGATACTGGGAGATGTGGAAGAAACTGTGACTACTATAGAAATTGATGAAGAAACATATGAAGAGATATACAAAGTAAGTCATGCAGTTCTACTCATAGCTTTTAAAATGCCAATTGTTCTTAACATCCAACAGCTTAACACTTACTTATGGAAGCCTGTCATGATTTGACACCTACTCATGGACTCAGTAGAGTGTAGCAATTAAAAGCAGTCTTTGGTATCAAACAGACCTGTTTTCCAGTACTGGATCGGCCACTTCCTACTTAGGGCATATCGGGTAAGGGAATTAACTTTGCAAACTTAATTTCCTCACTGGTAAGCAGGAATACTAACACTTACCTCATAGCATTGCCAAGATTCAGTGAGATATAAGTGTAAGATGCCTATGTGTGCTAATATATAACAGTAATACTAGACAATGTTCTTTGGTTTGATGTGAATTCGATCTATCAATAATTAATAGAAACAAACAAAAATTTAAAAAATATTAACTCATTAAAAATATTAAACCTATTATGTTAGCATAAGTAACATTTTTATGAATAATAACTATTTTCTAAAACTAGTGAGAAGTGTCTTTGTTTCACGTTTTTGCAAATCTCTTTATTGTTTGACTTAATTAATGATCTCTAGTGTCTCACATCTTTTTTCCTGCACGTAATCTGTCTTAACAGATCTGGATTCAAATACTGGCTGCTGGTGATTAGTTATGTGACTTGGGGCAAATTATAGAAACTTTCTAAGCCTTGGGGACCTCTGTAAAATGCCAATACCTGTGATTGCCTGCCAGAGTTATAATAGAATGCACTGAATTCGGTGCATGTAAAGCTGGTAGCTTGTGGTAATTGTTGGCCATTAATATAAATCCATAGTTCCAGTTCCTTTTCTGCACTTCACTCTCATTTCCAACATTCTTATTGAAAATTTTTCCACTTTGGACGTTTTCTCCAACTCATATCTAAAACTAAACCCTTGATGTTCTTTACCTTCAAAAATTTCCTATTTATGTTCATGATTTTCTTAGTTATTTAGACCATAAATCTAATTTTCTTGGACTTCTCCCTGTCATTCACACTGATCAGTAACTAATTCAATTGATTCTTCCTTTGTGTTGATTTTTATGTCATTGCTTTTCTTTCTTATTGCCATGATCCTATCTTAGGCACTTTTCTTCATATTTACTTCTATTCCATCTTGTGCATGACTGACTGCCAAAGTGAATGTTTTCAAACACTGCTTTTCATTTGTCACGGTCATGCTTAGAAACTTTTAAGGCTTTCTATGGCCTATAGAGTAAAGCACAAGTTCAGGCTCGGTTAAGACCTTCCGTAGCGTGGTGGTAACTTTCCAGTCTCCTCTCTGATGACTCCTCTAGCCAAGTTGATGCACTCACTATCTTCAGATTATGCCCTCTATAGTCCTGCTTCTTTGTCTTTTCCCAGAATATTTCACCTAGCTGGAATGTTCTCCCTTATCTCTTTTTTTACAAGGACAGTGTCAAGAACCAGCTCAGCCCTACCTGTTCTATGACACTTCAATCATCTCAACCTCCTTTCCTCCTTTGGCCATTTCCTTTTCTGGTTGGATCTTCTAGCCCTTGGCACTCTGAGCTGACGCTGATCTTATTCACTTTTTCATTATGTTCCTTTTTATCTTGTAAACTACTTGATGGCAGAGACCAGGACATTATTTATTCTGCTCCCCATCTTGTTAGCTATGTGTATATGCTCAGGTTGTTAGAGGAGTATGGGGTAGGGGAGGGAGTAGAGATAATGAAGTATAGTCTTGTTAGAGAGGCAAGGTGCATACTGTTAGTTTTAAAATTGACTGGGAAGTGGAAATAGCATGAATAGATGAAAAATCACTGCTTCCTAAGAATTCATTTTAATCCAGTTTCAACTTCTGGTATATAACTTGCTAACCAGTTTTATTAGGCTGTTAACATTTTGCTTTTTTTTGAGCATGTTAGGTCTTTTTTTCCAAGAGTTGACAGTGTTGTGGTTTGTAACAGTAAATCGCTTAACCTCTCTCTGTATCTGCTTCCTTGAATGAAAACATGAGATGACTGACAGCTGAGTCCATTCAGATGTAAAAATCTCTAGTTCTGAGTTCAGTACTAAATAATGTTTAGGGAAAAACACAAATTTAATTTGGAGGGAGTACTTTGTCAAAACAAAAAAATAAATAAAGGTAGGAAATATTTACCTATCTAGGAAGAGAAGGGGGTAGGGGTTGTTAATATGTGTCGAATAACTTCTGTGTGCCAAAGACTTGTGTGTTTTATCACATTTAATCTACTAACATTGAGGTCAGTAGTATTCCCGTTTTCTAGCTGAGGAAATCAAGTTCAGCTAGGAAGAGAGATAGTAGGGATTTCAAACCCAGGCCTAACTGGCTTCAAAGCCTGCAGGATTCTTTTCTCTGTATCAGGGCTTGTGGCTCAGAGTAATTGATGATGGGTTTGGTGGACAGTGAAGTCTTGAAGTTAGCAGGATAGCAGTAAGCTCTTCTGGATAGCTTAGTAGCTGGACTAACATAAGACATTATCACATATAAATCTCTGGGATCTGGCAGACCATACTTGGTCCCTGCCACTGTGGGCTTTAAAATCTAATTTGGAAAGTGCCTAGTACACAGAAAATTTCAGGTACCTTGAAGGTGAACAATTTAGGCAAAATGTCTTTGAGAGCATAAAATAGATATGAGAACATGTTCCACCATAATGTAAACTTACTTTAATAGGCAGAAATGGGAATGGTTGGAGAGCCTTTGCTAAATGCCTGCTGTGTGTCAAACACTGTGATATCAATTTTATATACATCATATTCTAACAGCCCAGTGAAATAGGCCTGAGTTGAAGCCATCTGCATTGCTATTTCCACAAAAGAGTATAGTGTGCAGCATTTCTAAAACTTATGTAACTGTATTACTTTTTATCTTAAGATATATATTGCTACATAACAAATTACCCCAAAACTTAGTTTCAAAGCACACATTTATTAGCTTGCTGTTTCTGTGGGTCAGGTATTTAGGCACAGCTTACCTGGGTCCTCTGTTTCAAGGTCTCATGAGGCTGCACAAGGGCTGGGGTGTCATCTGGAGGCTCAGCTGGGGAAGGATCTGCTTCCAAGTTCACTTTCATGGTTGTTGGCAGGATTCAGTTCCATGAGTGTTATTGAGTTGAGCACCTTAGTTCTTTGCCACGTGGACCTCTCCCACCTAGCACCTTGCTTTATCAAACCCAGCAAAAGAGTTGACTAGGCAGGAGGGAAGTCACTGTGTTATCATGATAGTGACATCTCATTACCTTGACAGTATTCCATTGCTTAGAAGCAAGGGACAGGTTTTACCCACACTCAAAGGGAGGAGATCACACAAGGGTGTGAGCACCAGGAGATCACTGGGACAATCACAGAAGCCACTTAACTTTGGAAAATGCTGCCATATTCATTTCTGTTCACCGGATCTCCAGAAAACTAAACTGAATTAATGGAGAATCAATATGGATGAAGTGGATTCATATGAAGGTAAAGGAAGAAACTTTTTAGTTCAGAAATATGACCACTGAGTAAGGGATTCAAGTAAAATATATCACTTGTTTTGATGAGTAAAGACTCTTTCATTAAACTTAACTGTCCTAAAACTAGATTCACCTTTCACAACTTGAAGGAAACCAGATGGAAGCACTACTATATAATAGCAGACAGCAGACATATGGTATTTCTCTGAGACATTCTTAACATGTGTTCCTTGAATCAGGAGTATTGACATCACCCTTCAGCTTTTTAGAAATGCAAATTCATGGGCTACATCCTAAGCTACTGAATGGGAATCTCTGGGCATGGAGCCTGGGGAAACAGTTTCAACAAGCTGTTAAACAGGTGATTTTTATGCATGTTAAAATTCTAGAACCATTGCCCTGAGAGTATTATCTAGGGAAGAGTTAGATAAATTCATGGATGACAGATAAGCATATTTGAATTTAGTATACTAAATTTATAAATATGGCTTGAATTTAGTGTTAGAGGTTCTCCAGTAACAAGGAGCTCATAAAACAATTTTTACATTTTAAAAAAAGTTACGAAAACACCACCATTACTAATATTTTCTGCCTGGCTGAGACTCCATGTCCTACTCTATCTGCTAAGACATGATTTCTCAGTCTTTAGGCAAAGCTGTAAGACCTCTCAAAGCCAGAAAGCTTTAGAAAATCCCTTGCAGATAAAGGGTGGGTGGTCATAGCTGGTTGTGATGGCAAGGCCTCAGAGACAAAAATAGGAAAGCATCTGGAACAAATGAAAGCTTCAGCTGTTATCAAAATGTAACAGTCACAATCATCTCTGTTCAGTACAGAGAAGATCCCATCAGCAGAACCTTTTTGTGTTAGATGATATGTTAACAAGATCTCTGAACAGCTACTTTGTGCTGGAAGTTTTCCTCAAAAATACTAAACTCTTTTTATTTTAGAATACATCACTTAGTCTTTGTCACTATTAGTTTCAGTGGAAAGTCAAATATTTTTGAATATTTTTCACTTTAAAAAATTTAATGTATAATTTTCTGAGTGTAAAAATAACACATATCACCAAGATACCTTAGAAAAGACAAAAACAATACAAGGAAGATAAAAACCACCCATCCCACCAACCAGAAATATCTGCTGAAAATATTTTTCTGCATTTCCTTTCAGTCTTCTTGTTGTTGTAGTTGTTGTTTTTTGATTTAGATGGACATGATCATAATGTACCAATTCTAAGGTGCATTGTCTTTTTCTTACATTCTAGCATCTCTAAAATGGACTTGCATCTTACAGATAATATGACAAGAATTGTGTTACAATTTAATGAGAAGCATTTTTCCTTTTTTAGTTGAACCGAAGCTTAAAAATGGTGATGTCTTAAATGTGATGAAATACAGAATATACAGTTTTATTTTCTGCTTTTTTATTGTAACATAATTTTTTTTGTTTTGTTCTGTTTGAATTTTTTATGAGTTTATTTGAACCAAAGTAACAACATATACTGGGGAGCAAGATCTCAAATACTCCCCGTGTGACATTATTAACCTAAAAATTTCACCATGGACATAGACTCTTCAAAAACATTTTCATGCTCATGTCTTAAATTCTGCTTGTGGCAGAAAGTAATCCCCTGAAACTGTGATGTCCATTCTTATACAGAGATTTGTAATGACAGCAGGATCTGCCTCTTTTATCCCTATTCCAGTCAGCTTCTACTGGGGTTCCTCTTTGAAGCTGTTTGAAGTGTTGTGTGTTTCTCCACATGTACGTAACTTTGAATGGAGTGTCTGTAACAGATTCTCAGTCACTGACCTCCATAGAGATTCATGACTGCCACCTTTGAGGGCTGGCTGCTGCAAAAGGGACTGTTCAGCTACTGTACACTGCCGAGTACACATGGTGTCTCCTGCTCCTGGAGTTGCAGCTGCAGAAAAGAGACAAAGTTTGTTTAGCTAGTGAGACTTTTTTTTTTTACATTGCCATGATTCCTTAGATAAAATATTAAAAATGAAATCTTTGAATGAATGAAAATACTTATTTTAACTATGAAGAAAAAATAATTTTATCTCTAGAAAGTATAGGATCATGTCATTTTTCAAACAGGTCTTTTCTTGTATAAGCAACCTTGTAGAGTTTTAGATGTCTGTGATAGTTTCTTATTTTAGTGTATAAATGCGTTTTAAATATAGACACAGAAAGGAAAGATAGTGATATTGTGGAGGAATATCTATGGTCAGTCTCATTCAACATCATGGAGAACAACTACTACACTCTTGGTATTTTTCTCCAAGATAGGAAACTAAACTAAATGGTTCCTCAGCTTGATCCATTTTGTATTTTACTCTCTCTCCTCTGTTGAAATCACTAATGAACATCAGCATTATCAAAGTAGTTAGGGAGATCCACAGACCATAGGAGTGTTTTTCCATAATGTAGCAATTGACTTCTGAGTAACTTGACTACTGACTTGTTAATAGGAAGGTCGATAGCAGTCAGTCTTATTCTTTTGGCTCTCAGCCCTCCTCAATTAGTGTATCCATTTTGTAAACTGTGAAAGGTTTGTATCACTTGGCCGCAGCATATTTTTTAGCTGTCCATCATGTTTATCACCTTCCTTCACCAAACTCCTTATGGTTTGACTCATCAGTTTCTTGGGGGGATGTTGTGCCCTTTTGTTAACCAAGTCATCTCGTATACTCTGGTTTCAGTGACCTCCCTCACCTTATAAACCTTTGCCTGTAGGCCTTCTAGACAGTATCAGATGTTTCTTTTAGACCTTTCTCTACATGAGCACTGTCCAGTAAAACTGTCTGCAATAATAGAAATGTTCTAAAATTTCCACTCGCCCAGTAGAGCATCCATGAGCCATATGTGGTTATTTGGCACTTGCAATGTGTGCTGGCATGACTAAGGAACTGAATATTTAACTATTTAAATTTAGCTGCCTGTGGTTAGTGGCTCTTGTATTGGACAGAGCAGCTCTAGACCAGCTCCCATATAAAAGTAATTCTCTCTATGAACTTCCCCATGCAGAAGTAATTCTTTTTATGATCCCATATTGTATATCACTATATAATACTTAACATATACCTTATTTTGTCTCTTACCACTTTAAATTGCTTCCATTTTAATTTAACTTTTTGAGTAGATAATAGATTCACAGTTTAAAAGTCAGTGAAAGTTAAAAATAATGTAATTAAAAAGTCTTCCACCTCAGTTTTCTATTCATCATCTTCCTACCCCACCCCCAGAGGTAATCACTATTACTGGTTTCTTGAAAATCGTCCCCAGTGTCTTTTTTGTTTTTGTTTTGTTTTGTTTTATTTTTAAGTAAAAGCATTCCACGGATGTTATTGCACACCTCGCTCTTTTAACTTAATGTATCTTAGAGTTTTTTCCATTTTCATATATGGCTTCTTTATATTTTTGGTTTTAGCTTTATGGTAATCCATTGTATAGATGTACCATAAGTTATTTAACTATTTTCCTATCGATGGATAGATAGCCATTGCAAAACTTGCTAATACAAACTATCCTGCCATGAATAATTTTATCTTTTGCTTATGTGTAAGTACCCTTGTAGGATAAATTCATACTTTCTCTAGTTTCATTTCTAGAATGGGTATTCTTCCTCTCTTGGTGTCTAGTGTCTGCCATAGTACCTGACACATAATAGAAAGAACACACGAGTGTGTGTTTGCTCATGAACCAGACTACCTATCTATCTGTCTATCTACACACACACACACACACACACACACACACACACACACACACACACATATACACACACACACACACATACACCCCCACTCCTGTGTATGATAGGTGGCAAGGCTTGAAACTAATTGATTCAACCTGAAACAATCTAAGGTCCACTCATGTAAACACACACATGTATTTTTATATATGTGTATGTATGTGTTTAAATTCTGGGTGAACTTCACTGCCATTACTACAAAATTCAGTACATTTTTCTGATACTGATTTTATAGAATTCTTACCTAGAGAATGTAAGTTTACACACTGAATTCCTTTTTTCTCAAGAATTATGTGGCTATAGTTTGGTCTCCTGGATGGGTAATATGAACGGCCCAGGGGAGGTAACTCACATATGGATAGTTGAAAGTTTACTCTTCTGGGCATGTTAGTATTGCCTAGACTATGGTAACAAATCTCTGCCAAACAGGTAATAGCTTAGCACAATTGAAGTTTGTTTGTTTCTTGATCATGTAATTATCTAGGCAAGTTTCCTTCACGGAGTCGTTCAGGAACCCAGGCTCCTTCCAGCTCTACCATGCCCCAAATGTTTATTGTCATTCACATCCAGCGGTGACAAAAAGAAATGGACTGCTCCTGGGTGGTTTTATGAACCGAGGCCTTGAAGTCCCACATATATTTTTTCACTTTAGGCTAGAATTCAGTGATATCACCATATCCAACTTCAGGGGAGCTTGGGAAATATAGCTTAATTGTACACCCAAAAAAGAAAGAAAAGGAATTTTTATGAATAGCAATTTCTGTTATAGTCTTCCCCTCTGGCAACCAGTTATTTCTGTATACTTGTGACCAAAGGATTTTTTTTAAAAAGTCTCCATTGAAAAATGACTGTGGATTTTCTTACCAGTTTTCTTTCCCTAGAAACCTGATAAAAGTGGAATGTTAGCTGTTTTAGTAGGCAACATTGCTTATGGTGAAAATGGCCCCTGGTTGGTAAACTGTATGTGAACTGGGAGAACTGTAAATGAGCTCTCATAGGTCTTTATAGCAACTAGGTGATCTTTGTCTTAGGGCTGAGTTTAACTGAGAAGTTTTACTGGGCTTTATTCCTGAAAGCTTTTTTCCCTGCTTATTGTCTGTAGTTTGGGGTCTAAAAACAGTTGGCTTTTCTAACCTTGTGAATCCTATTTCTTGTAACCTGTGCTTGAAAACCAACTAGTTCTTTCCTGAGCTCATCACTTTCTTACACTCCTTGCTGAGGGCATCAGGTTAACAGCAACAGTTAACTAACGTTTGGCTTTTCCAATCTCTTCCCCAGAACCTATAGGTTTGGGAGGTCCTTGAGCTACTTCCCAAGTCATTGTAGGCAGTTTTTCCTAATGTTTTGCTGAAGCATAAGAGGATTTCAAACATTCCATATCCGTTTCCTTACTGCCCAAGGCTTGATCCCTAGGCTAACACCCCAAGGTATTCATTCCATATGTGTGTGTGCAGTAGCACATAGAAACAATAGGTAATGGCTCAGCACAATAGAATTTTATTTCTAGTCGCATAACAGTCACAAGCTGGGTTTTGGGTCAGCACAATAGCTTTCTTCCAGGTGCTCAGGGATCCAGGGTTCCTCTGTCTTGGAGCTCTGCCATTCCCCACATTCACCATTATCTGAGTTCATCCAGCTGTAGGAGGATGACCACAGAGGAACATTCATGAGAGATTTATTGGTTGATCAGTCACTTTTGTTTACTTCCTATTGGTTAAAATCCAATCTTAAGATTATATGTGGTTGCAAGGGAGCATGAGAAATGTAGTCTGTGTGCCAGGAAGAGGAGAATGGATTTTGGTGGATAGCTACAGTTTCTGCCCCAGTTGTGTTTTGTGTGTGTGTTTGTTTGTTTTGTTTCTATTTAGCTTATTGGGGTGACAGTGGTTAATATCTATCCCAGTTGTTGATATCCAGGAAAAATAGTCAATAGATTGGTTCTTGTGCTGCAAAGGTAAGTGATCAGGTTTTAAAATCAGTTTGTTTGTGTTACTATGAGTCCATGTTTGGATTTTTGTTTTCGAATTTCTTTAGCAAAAAAAAAAAAGTTCTACATATTTGAATAAATGTTTTCTGTTTTTGTTTTTTTTCTCTCCTCCAGTCAACAAAACGGAATATTCCAATGCTCTTTGTCCGGGGAGATGGTGTTGTTCTAGTTGCCCCTCCATTGAGAGTTGGCTGAAGCAAAGAATTTATCCTGTGGGAAAATAGGAGACTTTGTATACTTGCTTCTTTAAATGTAGAAGATATTCAAAAGAGAAACCTGCAGAAATTTTGATATTAAGAAATGACCAAGGATTCTTCCACTCTTGAAATGAGTTGATTTGCTGATAACTCGCAACTTCTTAAGCTAAATGGCATTTTTATTTTTCTCCAACTCTTCCAATAATGGCATCTTTATTTTTCTCCAACTGTGATCACTAAGATTCAACATTTTTTTCAAGAGTTGATTTGCTCTATTGCTTTTTCAGACAATTTGATTTTTTAAAATTTACATTAAATTTGATGTTTACTTTTTTGATTTTTTTTTTAATGCAGTCTCCTGTCTTGTGAATTCTTTAAAGTAATTGCACTTCTTACATTCACTTTATTTGTAGTACATGTATTATGTTTGAGGCACCAGGTTGAGCCCTGGGAACTACAGTTTTGTTGATATGCTTCTTTCCCTCAAGTTTTTTGCAGAGACAGATGTTTCAACCAACAATTGCAGGACAGTAAGATTAGTTCTGATAGAATAATGTATATATAGGATGCTATAAGAGCACAGAGAAGAGCACCTAAATCAGGGGGGAGGGGTAGAGGTGTATCATTGTAAACATTAACATTGCAGCGAAAGATGAACCGTGATTTCTTTTACTTCTGTCTGGCCTGATTTATTTCTAAGGTGAGGCTTCAGTGGTTATATACCTATGTGGTTCAGTTTAGTCATATCTACCAATGCTGCACATATTTTATGACTCAAGGAAACTTTTTCCATTCTTGGGTCATAGACCGTTAATGATGAGAGGTCTAAAACCACATCTCAGTGGCACAATAAAACGGGAAGTGGCTGAAAGTAAAGCTATTTTTATTTCTAGCTTCAGTCAGCACTTAATACTTGAAAGGTAATGGGGAAAGTATATAGAGGTGTTGCAGTCTCTAAAACTTTACTAAGATAGGCCTTACAACCTGACGTCTATTAAGTTGGTTGTACCATTTTGAAATACAAAAAATCCAAGATGTGGATGGTTTGGCTTTAAATATGCTGAATATGTGTTTGTTAATCCATTATCAAGCACAATATGCTTACATACACAACATTTTAAGCCATGCAGGAAAGATGCTTTCAGTAGACATTGTATAGAGAAGTTTTGCTTTCATTATTTATTGTACCTGTCTCTGCATGTTAATGGGGAAGAGAAAAACAAGTGTGGGCAAACTAGTGGAGGTTTTATCTAATGTGACTATACAAGAGAGAACCTCCCTTCACTTCTGTTAGCCCTGCACTTTGTCCTTAGGCTTTAGTAGTGTCAGGAGGTGACCAGTTTATAGCAATGTGTTTACTATTGAAAAAATGAGACTTGTGATTCTGGTGGTAGCAAGTGGCCAGTCCTTTGGATAACCCTTTCAGAGCAGGAGTCCTGCCTAAATGCTGCTTCTGACTTTTTTTTTTTTTAGGCGAGGCAACCCTTGGTTGACCTCACATTGCAAGGACCTTGTCAGCTTACAATCCCTTATTTATTTTTTTGTTTTTTATGCCTACAGCACCTAGCCTTCCTAGGTGGTCTCCCATGCAAGTACTAACCAGACCTGACCCTGAGTTTGACTTTTTTTAAAAATCAGATTCCACATATAAGTGATATTCTTATTTGTTTTGCTTAGCACAATGCCCTCAAGTTTCATCCATGTTGTTGCAAATGGCAAGAGTTCCTTCTTTCTCATGGCTGAATAATACTCCCTTTTATTTGTATACCACAACTTCATTATCATTCAAGGCAAATGGTACTGTCAAAGGTGAAGTTTGCACATTATTTTCTAGATACCTGTGATGTCCTCTCACAAAAAATACAATGCTTCCCACTTTTTTTGCCCTTCTAGCTGTCTTGTCCCCATTACCATTTACCATATGGCAGCATATGCCAACTGTAAGTAACTAGTTATCAATTTACATGGAAAATTAACACTAAGAAATGAGGAAGCCAATGTTAAATGTTTTAAATTCCTTTTAGATTCATTGCTCAATTTTAATACCTGGAGCATGTAGATTCTAATTTTCTTGGTTGCTTCTAGAAGCTTCCTGGATTTGGAAGCAACATGCTCCACCATAGTTTCTGATATTGATTACTTCAGAGGAATTTTTTTTCTTGGCTCTCATCCCACCCACCTACAGTACTGTGGAGATCTAGGCTCTGGGTATTGACAGAATCCCCAGAGTTGCCCTTGGTGGTTTGGAAAACTGATCACAGATTCTGAAAGTATGGAAGAGTCAGATAAACTTGGCTTCGAATCCTAGCTGTACCACACATCAGCTGGGCAAATTACTTGTGCCCTAAGATCAGCCGTAAGGATTGGAAAAGGTTTATGTAAGGAGCCTAGGACAGTACCTGGAATGTTACAGATACATCATCGACACCAGGTTCAGAAGTCAGAAGTGGAGGCAATATTGGGAGGCCAGTTCAGTTTGCTAAGGTTACTCATTCATTATATCCCAACTAGCCATACTCTTTTTCTCCCCACATAGTTTTCAGGAGGATCACGAATGTGAAATAATTTAATTCAATCAATTAAAAAAGATCAAATGTTGGGAGTGGGAAAAAAATGGTGTAAATAATAGAGGCTCTGTTCATTCTTCTGGTGACCAAATCAAAGTGTGACAGAAACAAGGAGCAAACAGCAAGGAAAAATTGCCTGGGATCTAGATAAACAAGACATACGGCTAGGGAAAAATCTAAGAAATCACCTGGCACCGGCAGAAGGTAGGATGGGGCGAGGACATGGGGCTGCCTGGTCCCCAGTGGCTGAGTGGGATGGAGGCTGTGGCAGTGGCAGCTGCAGATGCCTCTTAAAGGGGCCATGTCCACCAGCAGACTTTCATGGTGACGGATCTGCTCACTCTGAGCAGTGCCAGTTTAGCTGCGCAGGGGGCACCAGGGACTTATAAGGGGACAGTGAGTTGTCAGAGTGAGGGCTGAGGAGAGATTCACTCTGTACAGAAGTGCTGTAGGTATCCATTGTTCCTTTGTTGAGCCCCCCCCGCTCCCAGTGTGCGGACTCAGCTCGCTGTCATATTGGAGACATTATCAAACTATGTAACAGAGGTCGCTCCGCCCAGAGGATTCCTTGAAACTCTGCCTCTCCCAACTCGTGGCCCCATCCAAGCCACATCCAGCTGTATCCTTGGCAAGAAGGTGCCCCTTGCTGAGCTGCACCTAGGCTCACACTGGTGGCAGCTGGCCTCGGTTTCTTGTTTGGCCTTTTGAGGCAACTATAAGCATAGCACCTGTTGACTTCTTGTTGAATCTTAATAGGTAGCCCTGGAGGGGTAGAGGCTTGGGCTAAATTTGGCCTGTAGCTGAACCCCTCTCAGGACTGTGCCACTGAATACCTACTTCACAAATCCACACTAATAAGACCAGGAGACTTAGGAGCTTTACTAAGTCCATAGAAACAGACACAGAAAGGCAACCAAAATGGGAAGACAAAGAAGCAGAAACCATATGAGGACAGAACAGAGATCTAGAAACAATAGAGTCAAGCAATCTAATAGATGCAGAGTTCGAAACATTGGTTATAAAAATGCTCAATAAACTTATGGGAAGTGCAGATGAATTCA
This sequence comes from Eidolon dupreanum, assembly GCA_028627145.1. NCBI lineage: Eukaryota > Metazoa > Chordata > Mammalia > Chiroptera > Pteropodidae > Eidolon > Eidolon dupreanum. The sequence goes on along the minus strand of CM053507.1, from coordinate 119,147,711 downwards.
GTGAGAACTTCAACAAAGAGATTAAAAACATAAAAATGGAAGTGGAAATTATAAAAGGGAACCAGTCTGAAATGAAGAAGACATTATCTTAGATGAGAAGTATATTAAATTGAATAAACAGAGGAATAAACAAAGTGAATAAAGAAGAGAATCAAATGACCTGTATAGAGGATGAGAAAGCCAAGGACAGTTAATCAGAATGACAAGAAAAAAGAAGCCAAGACTATAATAATAATTTAAGGAGCCTATGGGACACTATTAAAGGTAAATCTATCTGCCTCATTGGTGTACCAAGAGGAAAACAAGATGTTGAACAGCTATTTGAAGAAATAATGATGGAAAACTTCCCTAACCTGGTGAAGGAAATAGGCATACAATCCCAGGAAGCTCAGAGAGTCCCAAAAACCAGGAACCCAAAGAGGCCCACACCAAGACACATCAAAATTAAAATGCCAAATGTTAAATATGGAGAGAGAATCTTAAAAGCAGCAAGAGAGAAACCGTTACCTACAAGGGAGCACTCATAAGACTGGCAGCTGATTTCTCAAAAGAAACTATGCAGGATAGAAGGGCTTGGCACAAAATATTCGACGTGATGAAAACCCAGGATCTACAACCAAGAATACTTTATCCAGCAAAGGTGTCATTTAAAGTTGAAGGACAGATAAAGAGTTTCCCAGACAAAAATAAGTTAAAGGAATTTATCACCACCAAGCCAATATTACAGGAAATGTTGGAGGGACTTCTTTAAGAAGAAAAGATATGTATCAAAAACAGGAATAAAGAATGGTAATAACTGCATTCCTATCAACAAGTACCTCAAATGGAAAAGAATTAAGTGCTCCAACCAAAAGATAGAGTGGTTGAATGGATAAGAAAACAAGATCTGTACATAAGCTGCCTATAAGAGACTCACTTCAGATTAAAAGACACACACAGACTAAAAAGAAGGGGATGGAAAAAGATATTGCCTTGATAGACCTAGAAGGTATTGCACTGAATGAAATGGGTTGGATAAAGACAAATATTGCATGATTTCACATGTGGAATCTAAAGAACAGAACAACAACAAAAGCAGAAATAACTCATAGATACAGAGAATATTTAGAGGAATACTAGATGGGAGGGAGGTTGGGGGGACAAAAAAAAGGCAAAGGGATTAAGAGGTACAAATGGATAGTTGCAGAATAGACAGGGAGATGTAGAGTGTAGCATGGGAAAGATGGTTAATAATGTAATAAATATGTAAGGGAGAAGAGGGTACTAAATTTAGTGGGTTGATCACTTTGTGAGTTATGTGGGTTTCTAATCACTATACAACTGAAACTGGTATATTACTGTATGCCAACTATAATTTTAAAAAACTCATTGAATTGTACAATGTAAATATAAGCAACTAATTGTCTATTATATTTTGATAAAGACAAAGCAAAAAAAAAGATAAACTTGAAAAAAAAAAGATTAAAGACACAAGACCAGCTTGTGCCAACTCTTAGCACCAGAGAGACTTCATAGAAGGTAAATGACATTTACAAATCAGAAACTTTGCCAAACTAGTCCTGTGGAATTGTATTACTTTTCTCAAATGGACAATAATCCAGGTTTATGTAAAGTAGATTTAAAAAGCTAATCTCTTTAAAATTTTTCTTTTATAATTACAATATACAATCCTATATAAAACAAAATTGCTGTCTTAAAAAAATTTATCAAATATCTAAGGGCAGGCTCTGTCAATAGAGGACTGAACAAAACAAACTGAGTACATAATGCTAAGTGCTATGGAGGACACGGAGGGTAAGTTGATAGGGCATGACAGCAGCAGCTGGAGAGGACACAACATCAGAAGGGTCAGTCAAAGTTTGTCTAAAGGTGACATTTAGAGAATTAGTACAGGCAGTTGGAAAGCGTGCAGAGGCTCTGAGATAAACAGTTTTGCCTGATCGAGGGTTAGCAAGGAAGCAATGGGCTAAAGGAGAGTAAGCCAAGGGAGGGTAGTAGGAGATGAGGTCAGAGAGGGGCCAGATCACAGAGACTTCAGAGATCTGAGTCTAATTCAGCACCTTGTACAGATGAGGAGGAGAAGGTCAAGAGAGTGAAAGAGGCTTGCACAAGGCCACAAGCAAGTTCAAGTTGATCTAGTTGCAAAATCTAAATTGGAGACACTGTGTCACTCAACTCCAGCAGGTGCTGCTCACACTGTAGTTCCTAGAGCCATGCAATGTGTATTTGTGCTGCTGCACAGTCCCTTCTAATCACACGTTAACATTTACTTCCCTTTTCAGAGGAAAGGGTCTTCCTCTGAGCACCAGTTGCCATTTGTACACCATGTTCATTGAAGGGAAAATGACTGTACTCTACTCCTCTCAAATGGGCATCGTGGAAAGAGCACAGAGCTGGAAATCAAACACTCAAGCCAGCTTTCTCACCCCATGGCTTGTGAATCCCGTCAAGCCTCTCACCTTTTCTTCGCTTGAAGGGAGGAGTTTTATCCCTAAGGGGCCTTGCTACTTACTAGTCCTTGCTTCTTGAGTGTCCACTAAACTTGTATGTCCTAATTGTTAACACCAGGTGGTGCTGTGCTCTTTGCTTTTCAACTTCAACTTTTCTCAATTTGCAGTCAACGTATTTTAATGTGGGCCAGCAAAGTTCGTGTCATTTATTTTCTTAAATCCAAACAATGTGTGCAACTCCAACTCAACAATATTTATTGCTGCTGGGAAGAAGGAAAGAAAACATAATGTGTTGTTTAGGCCCCAGGAAGCAAGTTGTAAGATAAAATGCCCTTTTAATTGTGCTCACATTCTGTTAAACTAAAATGATGTCGACAAGGCCACATTCCGGACAAGATGGCTTTTGTCAGCACTCTGTTCTATGCATGTAGTTGACTGCTGTAGTTAGTTAGACGGAGCTTTTTTTTAAGGGTTTGAGGCCAGATTCCACCATTACAGTGCGCAGATTGTTTCACCTCTTCATGGCCTCAAAGTCTTCATCTGTTTAATGTCCTTTCAAGCTTAAACATGTGTTGTGGGAAAAGGCCTTGAATCATTCTTTAACTGAGTAGAAGAGCCTAAGTTTGGAGTTCTTCAAAAACTCTTGGTTACAGTGTGTGAAAGCCAACAATTGTCAGCTAGTTAAAGAATACAAATTTAAAGTCAAAAAGTCTCACATTTGTATTTCAGCACCACTGCTTACTAGTTGAATAACAAACTCAGCTTCTCTGATCCTGTTTCCTCCTCCATGAAATGAAAATGAAGATAGTAGCAGTGCCTAGCTCATAAGAAAGGGCTGAGGATTAAATGACTTCCTAAAAATCTAGCTCAGGGCCTGGCAAGCAGAGGCTCAATATATCTTTGTTTCCCTTATTTAAACCAGCAGCTCCACTTAATGTGCTTCCCATCTCCTCTTGCCTTTCAGGCCTCTGTAGTGGGTTCATAGTACAAAAGACCACTCATAAATATTTGTCTTTATAACAAAGATCAAAGCTGTTCTTTATGTGTTTATAGTTTTTGCCTTGCTGAAGCTACTACAACATTTAAGGAAATAATCTCATTGATCTCTTCTTGTATTGTTTTTCCTTTATGACTTTCCCAGGCTGAGGACTACTAGAAACTGGGTCAGATAAAAACTAATCATGATAAAGCTTTGGTAGTAAGATGAGGGGACCAGAGGAGCTTCTCCTTTGCAGGGACTTGACCTTCCCCCTCCTTGGTTCTAAGCAATATTTTTCTCAGTTCAACTTTATGGCACAAGAGAAATGAGTGGAACTAGTTCAGTGAACAAGGTCATCCAACAGCATCACGAGATGATGACATCACTGTCAGCTCCTGCCCAGGAAAAACCCAGAGCTCGAATAACCAAGGGAAAGGGCAGGTCATCTTCATGGCAGGTTGACAGAGCTGGTTGTAGGCCTCCATCAAATATCAGGCCTGGAAGTGTTGCTAAAAATTGCCCAGGTGCCACACCTGCCTTCACTCAGTTTGCCCTGGGCAACCTTGAGGCCCTCACGTGCTCAGGACAATGGAATATCCAATGAGGTTTTATTTTATTTTGTTTTGTTTTTCCATTTCCTAGAAGAAAGGTTACCAATTGCCAGTATCAAAATAGAATGTGAATTGTGTCACAGGAATCCTGTCCAATCCAAGCACGCTTATATTTTGCAATGGCCTTGAGGGGATAGAGCAGATAAGCAAAATCTCAAAGTTATTATCACTTTGTTGGAATTGACATTGCAGAAGGCCTCTAGTTGGCCTCTCTCCAGGCTAGTTATATTTCTGTAGTGTTCCATGTCAAGTGAATCATGTTTTTAGTGCCCTAGAGGGACACTACTGCTTAGGTGAACCTTATTCAAAAACCCTTCCATAAAGTATCCTTTTGTTAGAGTGAGTGGTTGTCCCTAACTTTATTCATTTCCCAAGCTGGTGATTTTATACATTTTCTTTCTTTCTTTTTTTTAAATTCATGGCTTAAATTCTTCATTATTCTTAATGGTATGATATAGTTTTCCATGTGGTAGTGAAATACCCATGGTAACATTCCTGAGGAACGAATAAAATTTAACAAAGGATTTAGTGCTTTATTGATTTATCATTTATATATATATGATGAATATTATATTTTTTAAAAAATTGTGATAAAAACACGTAACATAAAATTTACCATCTTAACCACTTTTAACCAGTTCAGGAGTGTTAAGTGTATTCAATTGTTGTGAAACATACGTTGTTTTTAAAGCAAAGCATTCTGGATATCTTTATCAATAATCAGAGTCCCCTGTTCACCAAGTCCTTTTCCCATGACATCATACTTTATTACTATGACTAAACTTACTTTTGAAGGATTTCAAGCTTTGGAAAGTAATTCTAAACAAAATTCACAGGCGATACTTAAAATATGGAAAACACTTAGAGAAGGCTATGAAGCTATTTCATCCTTTATTCATCACAATTCAAACTCATTTGGGTAGAAAACCCCTGGACCAGCAGGAGGAGAGCTGGCCTTGAGACTGTTGGATGAGGGTCATGGTTGAGGCATTCAAAGTCCATCATCCTAACTCATAGCCTTCAGAGGCTTCCCTTGTCAACAGAGTAACCTCTGCACACCTGACCCATCTCATCCCCTCTTGATCTCATCCCCAACCACCTGTCTGTCTTCACTTTTTTCTGCCCAGCCACACTGGCCTCCTTGCTGGCCTTGGAAAATGTCAAGCTCATTCCCTCTTAAAGGCCTTTGTATGTACTCCTACCTCTTCCTAGAACAACCTTCGCAACTTGTCTGAGCTATAGAATCACTTATGGAGCTTATAGCATTCTCACTGCTCATTTAATCATTTTATACTGATTAAATGATAATCTCTGGGGCCTTAAGAATTAGTTAGTATTTAAAACAAACAAACAAACAAACAAACACTCCAGGAATTCCAATGGTGGCCATGTTTGAGAACCAGTGTCCTAGACCAGTGGTTCTCAAAGTGTGGTCTCAGATCAACAATAGCAGCCTCACCTGGGAACATGTTAGAAATACACATTCCCAGTCCCGCCCTAAACTTACTAAATCAGAAACTTTGAGGGAAAACCCCAGAATATGTATTTTAACAAAACCCCTAGGTGATTCTAATGCATGCCTAGTTTGAGAACCATTGTCCTATGTCCTTGGTGCTCAAGATGTGGCTTGTGGACCAGCAGCATCAGCATGGAAGCTTGTTTAAAAAGTAGTATCTGTGACACCATCCCAGTTGGTAAATCTGACCAACTGAATCGGAATCTGCACTTTAACAATATCCCCAGTGACTCATACGTACGTTAAAGTTTCAGAAGCTTTCTAGCTCCATTCTCTGAGAGAACCTAGAAGCAATAATACACTAATAGCAGAGCCCAACTGGCACCTAGATCTTGGACTCCAATGATATTTTAACACTAAAAGGAACCAGGCTCATTGGAGAAAAGGCTGAATCCAGGGCGACTTCAGGGAAGGTATAAGATAAGCCTGAAACATTTTATGCCAGAAAGCAAGAAAATTCTTGAAGAATGTAGGGATATATCAAAAACACATAGGGGCCAATTTAAAAGGGCTCTCACTGGTCAAATCTAAGATGAATATGATAGTAGTGGATTATAACCTATTGAGTAAAGTAAAAATCAGTGAGTTCATACTGCTATAAAGAAATGTGATTGTATAAATAGATGAGGGAGAAGGAGAAACTTCCTTGCAGTAAAATGCCAACTAATAAGAATAGAAGGAAAGATGGAGTAAGAAAATCATCCACGAATGTTAAAACTAATGGGCGAAAGTTTGAGAAACAGTATTTATACTCTAAAAGTACCTTCCCACAAATGACTTATTAAGTTACAAAGGGGAAGTAGTGACTTGATAGTGGAGAAACCTGGCAAAGACTACTTTCACCCAACAAAGTTAACATCACCTATATTGAGACAGATGAAACCACGTGCCACCTGCTACGATGCCTGAGAAGGACACAATATCACTTCTGTGGCATTTCTGCCAAAAAGGCATTGCCTACTCAGGAAGTATGAGGAAACCTAAACAGAGGAATGTTCCATAAAAATATTGGCATGTACTCTTAAGAAACATCAAGGTCAAGAATGGCAAGGAATGGCTAAGGAGTTGTTCCAGATTAAAGGAGACTAAAGAGACACGACTAAGTACAGTATGTGGTCCTGGACTTGGAAAAATATACATAATTTTAAACAGTTATTTTATTGTTGGAGCAATTTTTTAAAATACGGACGGGTTATATAAGAGAATGTTCTTATTTTAGGAAATACACACTGAATTGTAGGGTAATGGGGGCAGTATATACTCTCAAACGGTTCTGAGAAAAGTGTTTATGAGTGTATGTACAAAATATGTATGTTACATATTTATATAGAGAAACAGAGGAGAGAGAAGGGGGCAAGGCAAACGATTGGTGAATCTAGAAGATAGGAGTTTCTTGTATATTTTGGAACTTTTCTGATAAGTTTGAAATTATATCAAAAATCAAAGTCATGTTCTCTCCCCTCAAAGAAAGACCTATAAGAACAAACACCAAAATAAATCTAGAACACTGTGTTCTAGAGCATTCTTGCTGACATGTTTAGTGTGCCTCTCTTTGTCCAGTCATTCAGGTCTCTGTTCCTCTGTCAACTCCTCAGAGAGTCCCTAGCTTATTACTCCATCTAACATAACCCCCCAACTACTACGGACTCTGTTACGTTACTTGCTTTCTTACTCTCATAGCACTTCATTAGCATGTAAAATTATTCTTGTTTATATATTTGTCTACTCCTCTACTATCTCCTCCTACTAAGATGTAAACTTCATAAGCATAGATATTTTTTTTTCTGTCTTGATATATCCCCCAGTACAATGCCTAACATCTAGGAGGCACCTCAGGTATGTATGTTAAATGAATGAACAAACAAGTCTACATATCTGAGTCTCAGTTTTCTCATCTGCAGGAGATGGGGCTATACAACATGACACCCAGACACTTTCCTAGCCCTGACACTGACAGCAAGAGTCTGGCAATGTAAGAGCTACTGTATAATGAGCATCTAAAATGTCTAAGGCTTTGATTTACAACTTCTCGTTTAATCTTCACAAAAATCCAGCAGCACTGGTGATGGTACCCTTATTCCATTCATTCATTTAGCAGATGTACACTGACACTAGGAACTAAAGAAAACACTAATTAACACAACAGACACAGTCCCTACCCCATGGTGCTTGCCAGGTTAACAAGAGCTAGCTGAGAAAACCAAGACTTAAATAGTTTGCTCTATCGGCTGAAGATGCACAGCAAGTTATGGCAGAACTGAGAAGCTAACCAACATCTCAGTCCAAAGCCTATGCTTTCCCATTGCTGGTGACAAACTGCCTCAAAGGAGGGAAGGTGCTATGAGTCAGTCCAGTCAGGTGACTCGCTCAGAGCCATCTCGCCACCTATGTCCTGTGACCTTGACACTAACCTTCACTGTGCCCCTTTCCTCAGCAGAGAAACATAACGTGCTATATCTCAGCCATTTCTGATTATGTTTTGATTATTCCATGGCCTCTTGGTCCCATTTACTTCAGATAAGCAAGAGGCTATTCTGCTTCATTGGGCAAAGGTCAAGTTCAATTCAGCCTGAGAAATAGTCTAGGTTAGAGATGTGATCAAGTAACCTTGCCAGAAAAATAACTGAAAAATAAAATAAAACCCAAAAACTGAGAAACAAAACAAAAAAAACCCCACTTTAAAATGTTTAATGAAGAGACTGAGCATGAAGAATTAAAACAATGTAAGGGAGTGGGAAAACTTCCTAAAAGATGTTTCATTTTTCTCCAGCTCATTGATCCTTTCCCTCCTTGAAAGGTTTCTCTGCCAACTAATCACTCAATTTATTACCAGACTCTGTTTCTGTGTTTATAAAATTGAGCCTCAAGAATCCCTCTGTAAGGACCAGTTAATCTCTGGTTAGCAAGACAAACATTTATTTTAAAGGATCAATTACTATGCTGGGAGGTCTTAGATTCCTGGGATTTAGTGCATGTCTTTGCCCTTGATTTGTTGGGCCACCTTCACTTTTCTGTGCCTCGGTTTCTGAAACTACACAAGGAAAACAATGTTCCCCCCCTGAGTCATGTCCTGAAATTGCTCCGGGTTCCCTGTTGGAAAGTAGAAGAGAGTGTTTGGCCAAGGATATGATTTATCTATGCCCATAAAATGCTTCTCCTCCTTCTGGAAGCTAGCTAATTATGTTTAGAATTGAAAATGCATTCTCTGTGGGCATCTAAAGTAGATTCCTTACAGGAATGTCTAGTGGGTGGGTGAATGAAAGAGATACATTAACAGAGTTTTGTAATTCTAGAGAAAAATGTCTTATCTCCATTTTTTGTGGGCACAAAGTTCAGAGTTGGGGAGGAGAGTGGACAAGAAAACAGTATTGTTCTTTGGAATCAATGATTCACAGATGGCTTACCCATGAGAGAAGCTTTTTCATTGCTGTTAAGTGATGTTTTTTCTAGTGAGCCAGGCGGCTAACTGGCAACCAGGTGGATGATGAAATGACCGACCCACCTTTGCATTTAGTGACTTCTCCATCACTGGAGGTAAGTAAGAATAGGCTGAATGAACCCCCAGCAGAGGGCGGGGTAGAGAAAATTCAAGCACCAGAAGAGGGCTTCAACTAGGAATCATTCATTCCCCTCCAAGGACAAGTAGGATATTGCGTATTTGAGGACACATCGTATGTATGAGAGGACACATCTTTCAACAGTAAGAGTTGCATGGACCATGGACTTCACAGTCTAAAAAGGATTTTGGGCAGCCACTGAGATCCCTCTGGATGTGACTTTCAGCCATAGAAGTCCCGTCACTGATTAGAGAGGCAGGTGGAACCCCACCCAGTGTCAGAGACCTAGAGAGGATGAGCATAGTGGTAGAAATTAAGTATGATATCAGCTTAATCAGACACTTATTTTAGAGTAAATAATAACCACAATAATAAGAGCTGCCAGTTATTGATTATCTACTACGTGCAGGTGTGATGCATGGTTTGCCTCACCTCTATAGTTCTTCAAGATAGGAGCTATAATGCCTATTTCACAGAAGAAGAAACTTCTAGAGAGAGGAAGTGATTTTCCTTGCAAAATGGCAGAACTAGTATTCAGACTGAAGTTTGTCTGACCTGAGATCCATGTTCTTCCCCTTGTGTCAGTAGTCTTGATTTAAAAGTAAGGATTATTAACCTCATTTTTGCAGATAGAAAAACTGTACTCATAAAGTGGAGGTGATACTGGGCACACTGGGGTTTGACTAACTCCAAATCTCTGCCCAAACTGTGGGACTGATCGAATCCCTTCAGTCTACAGAGGAGAATCTGACTCAGAGGCTGGAAGTGAGCAGCGCTAGGGCATAAGGCAAGACAGTGGTAGGCCGAGCAAAGAGCCCTTGTCTCCAGATTTCCAGATGTGCTGAATGAATTGCTTTTAAGTAGAGTAAAACTAGATCTGTGCTGACCGCCTCCCAAATGTCTTTGGGCCTACCCTCCCCCAAGGCTGGGATGGAGGCATGTCTATGACCTTGGAGGGTATCCAAGAGGCCAGGGCAGTGGAAGCTGAATTTCTAACAGGGAAGCTGGCTCTCTGTGTGAGAATGTGGACTAGGGTCAAGGATTCAGCAGCCCAGGAGATGCCTGTGCTGGTGAACGTGGAAAAGTTGGGAGATCAGGTGAAAGGCAGAGAACAAAAGTAGGGCTTTATTTGGGGAGATAAGCCATTGTTTTCAGATGCCTCTGTTCATCCTGAACCTTCTTTAAAGGCTCTGTCTATAGCATGCAGCCTCCTTGAATACATGTGAACTCCCTTCTCCCACTCTGGCCACAAGAGCCATAATCCTGACTGCCAATTTTAGAAGTCACTTAGGTACCAGGCCCTGGGCTTCACATTCTACATGCAAAGTCTGATATTTAGCTCCTGTGACCATGAGCCAAGACTCGGCAGTTAAGTGACTTGCTCAAGCTCATGCAGCCAGTAGGTACCAGAGCCAGGATGACAGATCTGCTAGGATAGGGACTTCTGACTTTCATTTCCTGCTGTATTCCCAGTGCTTGGCACACAGCAGCCATTCAATACATATTCATTGAGTTAATGTCTGACTCCAATGCCATGCCTGTTGTTCTATACCTTGCTACCTCGTGAAACCCCCCAGGATGATAAAATTCAATTTTGAGTGAAAATAGACTTAGAGGACTTCATTCAAGAATGAGTCAGTGAAGTTCTTTACTATGGGTACTTTTTATACTCACCGAAATATGACAATTAAAGAAACTTCCCTGAATAGAAAGTCAATTGCTTTGTGTATATTTTTACAATTAGCAATCAGGGCTGCTATGGAATTTCTTCCCAGACAGGTTTGATGGGATGGTTGTTAGTTCATTTTGCTTGTTTGCTTTCCTGCAGACAATGTGCTCACTTACAGATATTTGTTTTTCCTCTCTCCAAAAGTTAAAAGCCATTTTGATTTTATAACTTGCAGTCTCTAAGCCACTTTCCTCAAGCCACGAGTTTCTGACTATGTATTTAGCCCAGACTCTGGTGGTACACAAAAGGTAATTTGTTTGTCCTTGAATCTCCAGAAAGGAAACTCATAGCAAGATAGTCTTACAATAAAGCTCCCTCTGTTGTGCAGCATGGTCCAAGTTCATTGAATGTTCTATTTATTGGATCATTACCATTCATCCCCACTCATGGGCTGTCATTTTCAGCAACTGGAATTCTATAAGTTACAACTGAACTCCATCTAAACTTTATGGACCATAATTATTTTTTTCTTTCATGATTCAGAGTTAGTTTAGCATCTCACAGAGTCCTAAGTCAAAATAATAAAATTTGAATTAAAACTTCTCAGAGCTGAAAGAGATCCTACAGATCCCCTAATCTAACTTTTCAAACTCTGTTTCACAAAGCAGCTCCTTCACAAGACAGTGTACCCAGAAATGTTTCCTTCTTCAAGTAAGTTTGGAAACCACTGTATGCAATACCTCTGTGTTTCGGAGTCACAATGCACAAGAGCAGACCGAAGTTTCTAAAAAGTCTTGCAGTAACTATATTTTTAACTTCGTCCTACCCAGTGTTCCCAAAATAACTGGACCAGAGCCAGGGTCAGGGGGCTTTTTTGTTTTAGCTTCTGAAAAATGCCTACTGGAAAAAACTTTGGAAAATATCACTCTAGACAACCCCTGCTCTCACACCCACACCTACCAATTTTACAGATGTGGAAAGTGAGAGTAGGGGAAAAATGTGACCTGAAGTTGTACATAGTTAAATATAGAGATAGGCCGAGAACCCCCACGTTTGTTAACCCCTAGGTTTACAATTCTTGTCAGGTATAATGCCGAGGTAATAAAGTATGGATTGACCCAAGATTATTGTGTGAAACAAATTGGTTCTGATGCTTAATTGTACTGAAAAAGATAACTATAGAATGAGATAACTTTAAGTCCAATGTGGCTACTTTACCTCTCATCCAGCTATAGATGACTTCTTATAAAGCAAATTTGAAGTAGTTGGAAGTAAGGAAGGGCCAATGATCAGGAATAAGAAGGCTATCCCCTCATCAACTTTGTGTAGTGACTGATTATTATTGTTAATAACAACAAGCGTAGCCAGTTACTGAATGGGACAGGATACTTTAATGGTGACAGTGAGCCTGGGAGCCACATGCCCTGGGTTTGAATCCTTGCCTCATCACAGATTAACTGTGTGATCTTGGATAAGAAACTATCTCTCAGGGGCCCTGTTTCCCACCGTGAAAAGGGAATAAAAATAGCACCTACTTTTTCCTGGTATTGCACTCTAAGAGCATTTTATTTCATGATTTCTTCATAGAGAACACTGAGTAACAAACATGATAGTTTGTTAGTCCTAGAAGGAGGAGGTTTTCCAAAGGATGCCCAGAACCTGCCTGGCAGCTATCTCTCATAAATCCTTGGGAGTTTCAGCAGATAGCCCAGGAGGTGCCTGTAGGTTGGTATACAGCAGTTAGTGGTGTGTGTGTGTGTGTGTGTGTGTGTGTGTGTGTGTGTGAATGATTTGGGCAAAGATAAGTGAAGAGATGCTCAATCCATACAGAAGATGAGGGACTCATTTTTAAAAACTAATTAAGGCAAAGAGCAGTTATGGAAGATAAATAAGTTACGTTAATCAGGGTCTTTTTTCCATTGGAAATTGAGAAAAACAAACAAACAAAAAAACACCCTTCTGAACTCCCTCTCCAAACTCCAACTGGCTTAGGGGAAAAAAATTAAAAAACGAGCAGGCAGAGCTTACTATAGATATGTCTGCATCCAGGAGCTTAAGTGATATAACCAGGAATCTGTCTTGCTATGTCCCTTGGTTCTGCTTTACTTGATGTTGACCCTGTTTTCAGCCTGGTGCCCTCTTCATGGTGGCAAGATGGCCACAGAAGTACCATGTGGACATTCTGCAGCTTAGCCATCCTGCTTCTTTTCCAAATTTCAACCAAAGTACCAGGATTCATTATGATGAACCTGGTCCAGGTCCTTTCAATTGGCCAGACCCGAGTCACTTGCTTTCTCCTGAAATGAAACAAATGCTGGGACCCTAGCCTCCTTTAGTTTTTCCTGTTTCTCCTATTTCTTCATGATCCTCATCTTTGTCTTCAATTGACCCACTGCTTCCCAGGCTTCACAACCACACCTCATTCTGCCCCCAGGAAAGAAATGGCCACATCATCTAAGGGGAGCTTCTGGACTGATTTTGGCCTTTCTGTTGGTGTTGGCTCAAAAACAGGTTCAGGAGATGCCAGTTCAGATAAAGGGAGGCAGTGTGGTGTGTGAAGCTAGGATGGCAGAGGAGTTTTCATCCTATGCATCAATTATGATTAAGAGTGGCTGTTTTGCAGAGTATGGCAAAGCTGAGTCCAGAGTTAGAGGAAAAGGATGTCATGATTGATTAATAATGTCTGCCAGGAGCATTGGAGTAGGTAATGGTGGCAGACAGGCCATGTATTTGCCAAGCCTCATTAAAGAAACAACATGGATCATAGTGCAGTGACTTATAGCAACAGTTTCTTCATTTGCACAATGAGAACATTTATCCTGAAGAGCATCTAAAAAAACTGTTGGAGACGGTGTACATGAGGTACTGACCATGTTGTGCCATAAATGGAGGCTTTTTCCTCCAAAAAAACACTCATTTTAATGTTTTAAAAGACAGACAAAAAAAAAAAATGATAGGGGGAGTTTAAAACACTTAGAACTAAGGCAGCTGTAACAAAAATGATTTGTAACACAATACGATGTTTTGACCTCAAAGGAAATGACTAATTACAATAAAATTTCACAAGTCTTCATGTTTGTAATAATATATTAATGCACAAAATATCAAAAGTACAAAATATGAATTTTCCCCCTTAAGTTTGTAATAAACTATTAAACCTCTGTTTAATGTGGTTTCTTTCATGAGCCTTCTCTGTTTAGCAGTACATGCTACACAAGTACATACATACTAATATTTTACCATGAGAATTATAGTTTTCATTTCATACTAGTAATTTGCCTTTTTATCCATAGTATACATTTCATTTTCATTACAAGATACTTAAGACCTTTCTAGTGGTAAATTTTAATCAACATATTACATAAAAAGAATCTTGATTTTTAAAATGAATCTTTTTAGTACTGTAGCATGATGGGTTTAATGGAATAGTTGAAGCATAATATGGCAACCACATTATACTGTTTAAACTGATTTGCAGCTGTAAAAAATGTTTGATTTTTAAAATATAACCAAGATGAGATTGCATAGTTATGAACAGTAAAATAAGAAAACAGTAACTGAATAAATAAGGTGATTTTTCATCAGTGACCACTCATTGTTTTGCTTTTAGAAACCTGGAAGAAATTGTCTTCTTTGTGTTTCAAATGTTCTGATAAATCTAGTCGTTTCTTAGCTTTCTCAATGTAACCTTGAAATAAGTGGCTCTATGAATCAAAGAATCGAAGTTCTTTTCCAGTCTAAAGTAGCCAACCAGGGCTACATTCAGGATTTCCCCACAGAAGTCCTCTTTGAAGGTATGCATGATATGAGTTTCCATGGACTTTTTTGTATTCTTGTAGTACGAGCTCAATCTTATGGTCACCACCATCTTATGATCATCTCCAACCATAATAAATGCCAGTGAATACATCAGCTGGAAGATTATCTACTACTAGTTCAGGAAAGTTAGCCGTGGGGATGCCCAGCTGCTTGGAGCTGAGGCCAAAGCCCTGCACTACTTGGCTGCAGCAAAAATAAGGCAGGAGCCTCATGACGCCTCAGCTCAGAGCGTGGGCTGTGGCCAAGTCTGCAGGTCTGGCAAAGTCGCTATCCAGGTGGTGCCTGGACCCTTGGACCAGCTGGGGAACATGGGCGGGAGCTCGCAGCGGGCCTGGTGGATGCACAACCGGCCAGGAAGCACAGGGTGATGTGCTGCTGCGAGTCCCTCGTACTGCTGACCCAACAGAAACTTCCAGGCAACTCCTAGGCGGCCTGATTCTTAAGAGGTAGAAGATCATTTCATTTTTCTAGGAACCCTCTTCTAAAAGTGCCAACATTGTCTAGGACATCTCAGGAAGATTTTTATGGGTTTGAACTTCTTTTTTGAAAGACAGATCATTGGATTGTCACCTTTATTCCATCAGGCCTTGACAGTTCATTGCATCCAGGCCCAACTTCCAGCAGCCAGCATCTGCTTTTCCTTTCCTTTCTTTCCAATGGTGCCTCACCCAGCATCACCATCTGAGAACTTACAAAGGATCTGACCTATCTTTGTAAGATTCCTTACACCAAGGGATTCACTTAATGGTAAAGGATATATGACAAGGGGCACGTGAAAAGACCATTAATCATGGAATGCATTATCAGAAGTTACTGTTGGCCTGCTAGAATGTTAGAAGGGCCTCTTAGAAGTAATGATACTATGCTAGCCTAAGGGTGATATCCTACAATATTGGGGTGCTGTATATTTTTAATGAGGTAGAAGTCATATAACATAAACTTCACTGTTTTGGCCTTTTTAAAGTTACAATTCAGCAGCTTTTAGTACATTCATAATATTGTACATCCATCACCATTATCTAATTCCAGAACATATTCATAGCCCCCAAAAGAAAACTCATACCCATTCAGTAGTCAATCCCTATTTCTCCCTTACCCTAGCACTTGACAACTAATTTGCTTTCTGTCTTTATAAATTTCTGTCTTTATAGATTTGCTTATTTTGGCTGTTTCATATAAATAGAATAATAAAAGATGTGGCCTTCTGTGCCTAGCTTCTTTCATTTAGCACAGTGTTCTCAAGGTTCATCCATGTTTAACTATGGATCAGTATTTCATCCTTTTTATGGCCAAATAACATGCCATTGTATGGATGCACACCATTTTGTTTCTCCATTTATCTATTTATGAATATTGGGTAGTTTCTGCCTTTTGACTATTATGAATAGTCTGCTGCTATGAAATTCTTGTAGTTTTTGTTTGAACAACTGTTTTCAATTCTTTTGGGTATATACCTAAGAGTGGAATTGCTGGATTATATGATAATTCTATATTTTACTTTTAGAAGAACAGTCAAACTCTTTTCTCAGCAGCTACACTATTTTACATTCCCACCAGTGATACATGATAAGTTCTAATTTCTCGATGTCTTTGCTGACACTTATTTTTCATTTTTTTAAATCACAGCCATCCTAGTAGATGTGTTTGATTAGCATTTCTCTAATAATTAATGTTTATGAGCATCTTTTTATGCGTATTGGCCATTTCTATATTTTCTTGGAAGAAATATCTAATCAAGTTATTTGCCTATTTTTTAATTGGGTTGTTTTGTTGTTGTTGAGTTGTACTTCTTTATATATTAATCCCTTATCAGATATATGGTTTGCAAATCTTTTCTCCGATTCCTTAGTTTGCCTTTTCACTTTCTTCATAGTACCCTATTATACATAAAAGTTTTAATTTTGATGAAGTTAAAGTTATCTATTTTTCTTCTGTTGCTTGTGCGTTGATGCCATTTCTAAAAATTTATTGCCAAATCCAAAGTTATGAAAAAAACCTAAAAGTTGTATAGTTTAGTTCTAAAAGTTGTATAGTTTTTGCGCTTATGTTTAAGTCTTTGATCCATTTTGAGTTAATTTTTAAATATTGTATGAGGTAGGTATCTAACTTCATTCTTTTGCATGTGGTCATCTAGTTGTCCTATCACTGCTTGTTGAAAAGACTGTTCTTCCCAAATTGAATAGTCTTGGGACTCTTGTTGAAAATCAGTTGAACATTGATGTATGGATTTACTGCTGGACTCTTAATTCTTTTCCACTGATCTTTAGGTCTATACTTATACCAGTACCATACTGTTTTGATTACTGTAGCACCGTAGTAACTTTTGATATTTGGAAGTTTGAGTCCTCTAATTTTGTAATTTTTTTCAAGACTGTTTAGCTATTCAGGGTCTCTTGCAATTACACATGAATTTTAGGATTAGCTCAATCATTTCTGCAAAATAGGCAGTTGGAATTTTGATAGAGATTGCACTGAATTTGTTGGTCACTTTGAGGTGTACTGCTATTACTGCTATTTTGGGGAGCCTTTTTTTTTCCTTGACTAATTACCCTGAACAGAACTTCTAATACAATGTTGAATAGAAGTGGTGAGAGTAGACATTTTTGATCTTAGAGAGAAAGAATTCGGTCTTTCACATTAAGTATGATGTTAACTGTAGGTTTTTCAGATGCCCTTTATCATGTTGAGGAATTTAGTTTCTATTCTTAATTTATTGAGCATTTTTTTTATATGAAAGGGCGTTAGGTTTTGTCAAATCCATTTTCTGCATCAGTTTAGATAACCAGGTTTTTTTGGTTTCATTTCTATTAAGATAGTGTAATATGTTGATTAATTTTTATATTTTGAACCACCCTTGCATTCTTGGGTAAATTTGATGATAATTAGTTAATTTATAGTCTTTTTTCAGTAAGCCCAATGTCTTGGCTTCCTCAGGGCATTAATAGTCTAATAAAAATAAAACAAGTTTTAGTAATAAAAATTCTATTAATTTTTTTTTTGTGTTCTTATGGGCCATTCTTTCTTGTATCTTTGCATGACACTTAATTTTTGATTGAAAACTGGACATTTTGAATACAATGTGGCAACTCTGGAAATCAAGTCTCCTTCCTCTCTAGGGTTTATTGGTGCTGCTTGTTGTAGTTGTGTCCTTAGTACTTTTCTGATTTAATTTTGTAAAGTCTATATTCTTTGTTGTGCACAGCCCAGCCGCTGAAGTCTCTGTTCTGTTAGCCTGGTGCTCAGCTAGTGATTTGACAGAGATTTCAGTGACCATTTGTGACAAAGAATACAGATTTGTATTCTTTTCCTGGAAAAACATCTTCCAGTGTATGCAGATGGACCATATGTGTGTGTTGGGCTATACCTTCAACTCTCAGCCAGCCATTTCACAGCTGTGCTTTAGTCTGCACTTCCTGCTTGTGGAGAGCCTCACCGTCAGCTGGAGGTGAGACCTTGGAGCCTTCTCAAGTCTTTCCTGAGTGTACACCCAGCTCTGGGCATGCTGGTGATCTTGTAGATGCCCTCCATATGTGGGAGCTTTTTAAAACCCTTATTCCCCCAAGTGTTTCAATCTCCAGTCTTACTCTTAACTTTCCTCTCTTTTTGATTTTATAATTTGTCCCAACTACTGTCCCTTGCCTCAGTTCACAGCAGCTAATACATTTCCCTTTAAATGTTTTTGACAAATGCCCTCTGTGTAGCCATTTGGGAGTTTAGTGGTAGGTGAAATAAAGGCAGGCCCTTTAGGCTGGTCCTTCAGATAATCATGAGACAGGTCAAAACAAACAACTAGAATTCTTTGAGAATTCCATTCTGCTCCCTTATGTTCGAGGCACCTATACCATGAATGTAGGCTGTTGTCTTCAAGGCCACTGCTGAATCAGAGTAAGTCAAAATACTACAAAGCTTTATTATCAAGGTTCTTGTGGGGGTTTTTCCTTGATTAAATATTCTCTTGGTTGCTGTAAACTTTTCATTAGTTTTTCAAGTTCCAATAGTTGATTCTCACAGCTTTTGCCAGTTTATTTGCTCCTTTTGTAGAGGGATAAGATTTTATGGTTCCCTACTCTGCCATTTCTCTCTGGAATGCTGTCTTTTAAGATTCAGTGCACACTTCGATAGCCATTATATGGTGCTAGGGCCCTATCGGGTAAACTACATGGGAACCAAGGAGGCCATGTCGAATCCATCATGCCCAGTGACTCACTTCAGGAATTCCTGTGAGTTTAGGCTCTGCTGGACTAGTAGTCTTGGTCTTAGCATGGCTAGATGGTGAATGGGGAGGAGATATTTCTCCCAAAGACACCTAAAGCTGTGACTGCCTCTTTCCATTTTAGTCTCTCCATGCCAACAGAGCAGTGGGCTAAGAAAGGAATTCTTATGCTAGCAGGGATATTGGATCCTGATTATCATGAGGAGATAGGGCTGCTGCTAGATAATGAGATTGGGGAAGAGTATACCTAGAACTCGGGGGACTTATTAGAGCTCATCTTGGTGTTTCCCTGCCCAGTGACAACCAGTATTGAGCAATTGAGGCAATCATAGTCTGACCAGTACATAGTGATCAGGGTCCCAGACCCCCCCAGGGATGAAAGTCCAGTTACCCTACCAGACTTGCAACCTCAATATGCAAGAGTGCTGGTCAAGGGTGAGATCTGTCTGGAATGAGTAGTGATACAAGTTGATGATGAACATTAATTGTGACCTTTAAACCAATTGCAGAAGTGGGGCCTGTAGCTTGTTCCATAAATCCTCTTTCTTGTCTTCTTCATGGAAAATGTAACTGGTAACCAACTAGAAGAATCAGTATCAAGAGGGAGTAGACTTAATATAAGGCATCAGTGCTCCACCCATACTTCCTCAGGTCATATCATTTTAGTTCAAGCTGACCTGACTTCTATCTGCCAGCACCTGCATCTCTACCTGAGGGCTTTCTCTGGCTGCTAGAGCCTGCTCTAACCACAAGCAGGGCAGTCTAGAATGCCAGAGCATTAATGTCTTATCTCCAATAGCCGCCCTCAATCACTACCCCCTTGAGTAAGATATCACTGAAGATATCAGTATATCACTATATTCTATGCCAGCTCTGAGTCCCCAGTGGAATAAGCTCCAGATGCCCACAGTGGTAACTTGTTTGATAGCATCTGCTTTATGGGCTCCTTCCTTCTCTCAGTTGTGACTCTCTTGGTAATGTTTCCGGCATAAAATAAACTACTTACCCTCCAATCCTCAACTCAAGATCTGCTTCTTGGGAAGCCCAGGCTACGACACAGTGTCTGTCCTCCTTCCCTCAAGGAAGCTTGGCGTCTTGCATCTGACTGTTTTCCTTTCCTTTGAAGCATAAGAATAGTGGCCACTTATATGAACATAACGACATACTCATTGACTGGCTGACCATTTTACTTAGAATGAAAAACAAACACTGAAGCCTCTTTCACACAGTCTACAGGACCCTGCAAAATCTGACCCCAACCTCTCTGCTCTCCCCTAAGGTCCCTGTGCTCCTCACTCACTGCACCCAGTCTCACTAGCCTTCTTCTAGTTTTTATAATATGCTATGCCATGTCCCATTTCAGAAGCTTTGCACACACTCGTCTACCTGCAATGTTCTTTCTATCATTCATCATTTGGTGAATTATTACTCATCCTTCAGATTTTCGATTTAAAGCTATTCCTTCAGAAAGGCCTTCTCTAAGTCCCCTAATATAAACCATTTCCCTCCATTGTTCCTTTTAAGAGGGCATTTACTTTTCCATTTTCTGCTTATAATAAGTTATCTTGGTATATTTATTGATGTATTTATCTGATTAATATCTTTCTTTTAACTAAACCACACAGAAATGTCCAAACAAACCCTCATCTCCAAAACATATGGATGCTAGTGGAGAGGCTCTGAGTGTTCAGAGGGAGGGGACCTTGCCAGGAACACACAGAACTCTGTGGCCTGGACTTCACTCCTGGTAATGGGGACGTGGAGGTGGGAGGGGCAGAATTTCCAGGAACTTTGAAACTGTCTTTTCTCTTGACTTTATAACTCCTTCTAGCTAGTATCTTGTTTCTCTGCTCCTCTTGATAGCAAAAGTCTTCAGAAGAATTGTTCTCACCTCTTGTCTCCAACTGTTCTCCTCCCAGTCTCAAAATCAGACTTTTGCACCCATTATATCACCGAAGCTGTCCAAAGGACAATAATGACTTCCAAGTTGCTAAATCCTGTGGTCAATAGTCACTCCTCATTTTTTCTTGACTAATCAGCAGCAGTGCACGCTGCTGTTGAAACCCTTCTTCTTGAAGCACTTTCTTCCCCTTCCAGAACACCACTCCTCTTCTCTCACAACCCTCATCCCCTTGGTGATCTTGTCCTATCTCATGTAGAGGTTTTAAACGCCTCCTGTAGATTGACAGCTTGGGTCTCCTCCCTGGATTCCACATTCTATATTCAACTGCCTTCTTGCCATCTCCAGTTAGATAATTGTAGATATGTCAATTTAAATGTCCCAAATCAAACTCCCAATTCTCTCTTTCTCCCACCCTGCTCCCCCTGCTATTTTCCCCACCTCAGTATATGGCAAGTCCATCTGTCTGCTAGCTCAGACCAAAAACCTTGCGGTTCCTTTTGATTCCTCCCTACATCTAATCCATTAGCATTGCAAGCATTAGTCTCCCTGCTTCTGCCCTTGCCTTCCTGCAGTCCTTTCTCAAATCTGCAGCCAAGTGATCTTTAAAAAGGTGAGCCCAGTCATATCAGTTCTTGGCTCAAAAAACTCCAGTGACTCTCATCTACTCAGAATGAATCTGGAGTCCCAACAACAGTGCACAAGGCCCTGCATGATCTTCACCTATTTCTCTCCCCCTCATCTCCTGCTCCTCTTCTCTCTCCATTGGTTCCAGGCCCACAGGTTTCTCTGATGTTCCTTAAATATGCCAAGCTTACTCCTGCCTCAAGGCCTTTGTGCTGTTTGTTTTCTGCCTGCAGATGGTTTTCAGATTTCTGTTCAATTGTCAGCTTCTCTGTAATACCTTCCTTGACCACCCTATGTCAATAGCAACCCCCTGTCCTTGGAACTTCCTATGCCCTTAATCTGCTTTATTATTTTTTTCAGAGCACGTGTCACTATCTAAAATTTTCTTTATTCAATACTCTATTTTCTCTGTATTTTATATATGCTATATTCTCTACATTCCATATTCTTATTTATTGTCCTTCTCCCTCGACTAGAATTTGAGTTCCATGAAAGTGGGAGCTGATTCACTTCTGTAACCCCCATTCCTGGAATGGGACCTGCTAAAGGAATGAATGAGGCTGTGCTCAATAAATATTTATAGGCTAAAGCAATGAGTAGGTGAATTTATCTTCCTTCTGATGTGGATCTCAGTGATACCTTGAGGAACTAGTAATTAGTGTTGTGAACCAGGATTCTTTTGTTTGTTTTGTTTATCATTTGTTTTGTCATAAAAATATTTTGTAATTTTCTTACTCTATGGGAGTATATAATAATTCATATATTTAATATTATAGCTTGTTTTAGAGACAATTATGATGTATGTGTGTACCACAAGTAATTCTAAGTACATTTCTGCCCATTAGGCTTTTTATTTTATTAATTTTTATTTATTAAGAACATTGTTTATTCTTGATGCTGTGCTTCAATAAAATTTTTATGCATGTTATCATCTCAAAAGCAAATGATTTTTTCTTTAGAGTTAAACTTTAAACTTTACAATAGCCTTCATGATAATGTCAGACATATTACCTTTGACTGAATGAACTTCATTGAATTGGATTAAAAACCCAGCATCGTTTCTATTTTTCAAATAGAAAACTAACCAATTTTCTATTTGAATTATGTAATGCCACTGATATAAAACTATCATCATTTAATAATTAGCAACATTCTTCTAATGGGACTAATACTTATCATTATCATTTTATTTTTCATATGTACACAAGAAAATATACAACTGGAAATGGGTAAAATTATTTTTAAAAATACAGACATTTGATATAAATGAAAAGCCATGCTTCAACTGGGATTCTAAAGAAATAGCTCATTTTTGATTCCCTACTGACCTCTTTGTATGTTTTAAAGGCAGCAAAGGGAAATATTCAGACCCTCAGAAATGCTGCTCCTCCTTCTCAAAGCCTGATCATGCTAGCAGAGGGCAAAGGTGCTCTTCTTTTTCTTGTAGATCTGAGTCTTGACACTGTCTCCCTGTAGGATCTTGGGCAAGTCCTGCCCTTTTTTTTTTTTTTTTTTTTTTAACACCTACAGCACCTTGTCTTCATAGGTGGTCTCCCATCCAAGTATTAACCGGGCTGACCCTGCTTAGTTTCTGAGAGCAGACGAGATTGGGCAAGTTCAGGGTGGCATGGCCATAGAAGTCCTGTCCTCTTGCGGGTCTCAATTTTTTCTTCTGCAAAGCCCTCTGATATCTTTCAGCTCTGGCAATCTATGGTTTATTTCCACTTGGGAAGATGGCCATGGCACTGATGTTTGACCTCACTGGGAAAACATGTCAGATAAGAAGGCCCTGCTATCTCAGTAACCTTCATCTTCACCTCCATTCCTTCACGCAAAACTCAATGCCAGAGGGACAGCCTTCCTCATTGATAAAGTGTCCCCTAACTTCTCAATGAGCCCACACACTGTAACTGCAATGATAACGAGCTATATCTGGCCCTCCCAGAACCGTGCCCATGTTCCCAACAGTGTTATGGCTATCAGTTATCTGCTGAGCATGAATGACCAGAGGCAGAAAAAGCACAAGGAGCCCGCACTGGTGAGAAGTGGAAGTGATTAATTTATGTCGCATGCTCCAGCACTGGTCTCGCAAGTGATAGACAGAATGTACGTTGACAGCTGCTTTGGAGTTCACACCACACACCGTCAGCACCCTGCAGAAAACAGATGACTTCAGGGCAGCTCTCAAGCTTGTTGACAGCTCAAGCTTTCTGATAAAGTTGTCAGAAAGTGAAAAGGACAGTCCTAGGAAGTCAAGAGTTTCCTGGCCTTGGAGGCGTTCTGGTAGAGGAGGGTAACCGATGGATGGGTCATTGTAGGAGAGGTTGCTGGGGCCAAGGCTTATCTATTGGGCACCACTCGGCCATGGGAGACAGTAGAACAAAGGGGAAATGGGTGAGCAAGGTGGGCCAGCACCCAGCTGTTAGGAAATGGCCAAATCCAGAGATAATTGGAAAGAGGCAGGAATTCAGGGCAGTGAGATAAGAATTCACAATTCAGGAGATGAGAAAAAGTAGAAACAAAATCAAATAGGACCGGCAGATCAAAGAGATGCTAAGTGGTCGCTTTTATAAGCCTGACTGCCTGATTCATTGTCCTGGCTTTAAAAATGCCCAGAAGTCGAGTGTTTATTGTATCATGCTGATAACAGCACACTGTAAAGTACCAGTGAGCACTTGTTCAGGAAAGTCAATTCAGAAAAACAGAACTGCTTAACACAAACACCTAAAATGAAAATAACTTTAACCCCTGTGGAAAAAAATGGGTATTCTCCTAGCTTTGATCATCTACTTTATGCAACACCAGTTAGAGACTCTGTACTACTTTTAGACCTTTGATATTACTCTATAGGGCAATTTATGAAGAAGCCATAAACCGGCAGCTTTCTAATCTTTCATCTCAATATAGCCCAAGCAATAAGCTATATCATACCCATGTGGGCTGTCCACATAATCTTATCTTTGCTGCAGAATTTCATCTAGTTGAATTGCAGCAGTGGAGAAAGCAGTGTAAGTTATATGGTTGCATAAGGAGTCCCCAGCTCTAATACTACCCACTCTACTTACTTATTCTCTTAATGGCTCCACTCTTAATCTTTTTCATTTTGATTTGCATGTAGTTTTCAGTTAGGCCAGAAAGAGCACTGAAAGCTCTACGTTCCATTAGGTTTTGACATCAGTCTGTAAAGATTATGTTCTCTCTTTCTACAGAGTATGTCATAGGAGAGAGCCTGACCTGGGTGGGGTGATTTGAGGAAACTGGATGACTTCCCAGTCGCTCATGAGTCAGGTGTTCATGGCCTCATTCTTTTATTCAAAGTGAATTCCTGGAACATAACCCATTTTCTGATATCAATGCAAAAACACCTCCATTGCCAAGTGATGTCCTTTGGGGTCACATCAATAGACCCTCCAGGCAGCCTGCTCTTTAGAATGGGAGAGATGGGCTGGGAGAGGCAGGCAGGCATCTGTTTATGCAAGGCCTTTTGGGGTAATGGTGAGGAGTTTGGATTTTGAGCAATAGGAAGTTGTTAGAGAGTTTAAAACACTGACAGATCATGATCTGATATTCATTTTTCAAAGGTATATCTGTTAGCAGAGTGGCTAATGGGATGGAGGTAACGCAAGGATGAGGGAATTTATTAGGAAGCTACTGAAGTATATGTTCACTCATTTATTTATTCATTCTCCAAATATGTGCTGCACTCCAACTCCATGGGTATAAGGCACTGAAGCTTCTGGGAGAGAAGGACAATGACAAGGTAAACGAACGAAGAAAAGAGATCAGTTCAAACTGTGATAAGTGCTATGCAGAAAATAAAACAGGCTGCTATGATAAAGAGTGACTAGGGAGGGAGGTAGTGGTCACTTAAGAGTGTTGAAGGAGTGGCCTTTCCGAGGAAGTGATATCTGTGCCGAGACCTAAATAGTGGGAGTGAGTGAGTCATGTGAAAATGTGAAGTAGGGATAAAGGGAGTGTTCTAGGCCGAAGAAACAGCAAGTGCAAAGGCCTTGAGTCAGGAATCAGCTTGAGAGTGCGGGGTGGTGAGTGAGGACTTGAGTCCCGGACAAAGGTGAAGAGGTGGCAGGGGCCAGCCCAGGCCTTGATGCCCACAGCTAGGAATTCGGGCTTCACTCTGTGGCGATGAGGACCATTACAAGGTTTTGAACAGAGGAACAAATGAGAGACAAACTACAGCTCATGGGCCAAAATCAGCCTGCCACCTGTTTTTTGTAAATAAAGTTCTATTGGAACTCAGTCTTGCTGCATATCATTTAAATGCTGTCGATGGCTGCTTTCACGGGAGAGCTGAGTAATTGTAATAGGGACTACCTGACCCACAAAGCCTAAAATACTCTTTATAGCCTAAAATCTGTAAAGTATAAAATACTTTATAGGGTAGTTTGCGGATCCCTGACCTAACTGATGTTTTTGGAAGGTTATTACAGCTGCCATGTGGGGTAGTGTCAGGAGCAGAGATATGAAGTTACTGCAGGACATAGAGGAAGGTGAGGCCTTCTGTTAGCATCGGTCCCTGTTCTTCAGCATCAGAGAGAGGGAGGCCGCAGCTTGGCTGGTGGGCTCATCTCTCTGGGTGCACACTGGTCTAAAGACAGAGACAGCATCTGTGCAGGGAATGCTGCCTGGTGCATTGTGGCCAGCTGAGCAGACTCCGCTTCGCCTGGTGAACTTGGCAAGATGAGTTAATCGCTGCTTGTGGGGCCTCCACCCAAACCATAACTGCCTGTCTTTTGTCTGCGGCACCTCGTCACCAATTTGGAGCTTAGAGACAGCACAGGCCAAGCAGCTGTTTCCCATTACCTGCTTGTCCCATTTCAGCAGCCCGTTGTGACTGCCAAGCATACCCACATCACTCCCAATAGAAGGAAGAGACACTGTGAGAAAGGGATCTCATTTCCAAATTTTAGGGCAGATTGGTTTTTTTTTTAATTTCTTGAGAAAAACATCAAATAAGCAAAATAGTTGAGTATTGTGTTAAAAACTAACCCCAAACATATGGGTTTTTTGTACCCTGGGAGCTTATTTTCATTCCTTTGGTTGTACTGATAAATTTTCACAGAATAATTGAGTTCGTACATTTTTTTAGAAGGAAAACCACTTGTGTTATGTAAAGAAATAGTGAAGATGAGGGCAGGCACAGGAGGAAGATCAGAACGACAGAGCAGCTGTCCCCACATAGCTCACTATAGGTGAGAGGTGAAAAGGTACTTCCGATTTATTTCCACAAGCATTAATTGAGCACCTACTTGTGCCATCCACTGCTGGGTGCTGGGGAATCTGAGTTGAATAAAGCAGGGTCCCTGCTGTCTGGGGCCTTGCAATCTGGTAACAAAAATAACAGTGATGATATCACAAGATAACAAAATCAAGGCATTTGTAAAAGCTCTTTTTAATTCCCATAACATCCCTCTGTCATAGGCATCATTCCAATTTTATTTATTTATTTATTTATTTATTTATTTATAATATTTTCACTTGTTTTATTTTTATTTATTTATTTTGTTTTATTTTTTAATTATTATTTTTAACAATTTATTTTTTTATTTTTCCCTCTCTCCCCTCTCCTCTGCCCTCTGTTAACCACGAGTCCATTGTCCATGTCCATAAGTCTCTGTTTGTTTGTCTTGTTCATTTGTTGCTTTTAGGTTTATATCCCACATATAAGTGATATCATGTGTTTTCAGCCTTTTCTATCTGGCTTATTTCACTCAGCATGATTATCTCGAGGTCCATCCAGATTTTCACAAATAGCAGTGTTTCATCTCTTCTTATGGCTGAGTAATATTCCATTGTGTATATGTACCACAGCTTCTTTAGCCAATCATCTATCATAGGACATTTCAGTTGCTTCCATGCCCTGGCCACTGTGAATATGCTGCTGTGAACATCAGTGTGCAAATATCTTTTTGGATATGAGTTTTCAAGTGTTTGGGGTAAATACCCAGTAGGGGATTGCTGAATCATATGGTAGATCAATCCTTAGTTTTTTGAGGAAATCCATACTGTTTTCCATAGTGGCTATACCAATTTGCAGTCCCACCAGCAATGTATGAGGGTTCTTATTTCTCCACATCTCCTCTAACATTTGTTATTACTTGTCCTGTTGATTATAGCCATTCTTTTTTTTTTTTAGGTGAGGCAATCCTTGGTTGACCTCACAGATTGCAACGATCTTGTCAGTTTACAATCTCTTATTATTTTAAAATTTTTTTATGCCTATAGTACCTGGTCTTCCTAGGTGGTCTCCCATCCAAGTACTAACCAGGCCCAACCCTGCTTAGCTTCCCGAGATCAGACATGATCGGGCTTGTTCAGGGTAGCATGGCCTTAGAGTAATTATAGCCATTCTAACAGGTGTGAGATGGTATCTCATTGTGGTTTTGATTTGCATTTCCCTAATAGCTAGCAATGTTGAGCATCTTTTCATATATTTGTTGGTCATTCATATGTCCTCTAGGGAGAAGTGTCTGGGTCTTCTGACCATTTTTCGACTGGATCATTTGCTTTTTTGTTGTTATTGAGTCATATGAGTTGTATATTTTGGATATTAGGCCTTTATCGGAGGCATTGCTTGCAAATATATTTTCCCACTTGAATGGTTGTCTCTTTACTCTGTTGACAGTTTTTTTGCTAAGCAGAAGCTTTTTAGTTTGATGTAGTCCCATTCATTTATTTTTGCTTTTTCATCCCATGTCTTTGAGGTCAAATTCATAAAATCCTCTTTAAGTCCAAGGTCCTTTGTCCTTTAAGCCCAAGTTTCTTTGTTTTCTTCTATGCATTTTATTGCTTGAGGTCTTATATTCAGGTCCTTAATCCATTTTGAATGAATTTTGGTGTGTGGTTATAGATAATAGTCTAGCTTCATTCTTTTGCAGGTGGCTTTCCAGTTTTCCAAGCACCATTTATTGAAGAGGCTTTCCTTTCTTCACTATATATTTTTGGCTTTTTTGTCAAAAATTATTTGCCTATATAAATATGGGTTTACTTTAGGACTCTCAATTCTGTTCCACTGGTCTGTGTGTCTGTTTTGCTGCCAATACCATGCTATTTTGATGACTGTTACTTTGTAGTATAATTTGAAGTCAGGTAGAGTGATGCCTCCAGCCTCGTTCTTTTTTCTCATGATGGCTTTGGCAATTTGGGGTCTTTTGTGCTTCCATACAAATCTGATTATTTTTTTGTTCTATTTCTTTAAAAAATATCAATGGATTTTGATGGAGATTGCATTAAATTTATTCCAATTTTAAACTGAGAATTGAAGAGTAAATGCCAGAGCTGGAATTTGAAACAATATCCATTTACCATTAGAACCTTTTGCTACCTTTCAGATTGGTAGAACTAGACCAATTGCTGCAGGTTCCAGGAAGTAGGTTTCAGCTCAGAAACAAAAAGGGCTGCATTGGAAGGTGATGAGCTGTGTGTCAAGGGTAGTGTGTAAGTAGAAACTTATGGGGACATGGCTGGATCCAGAGCCTCAAAAGATATTGTCAGAAATTAGTGTCTCTCTATGCCTTGGCTCTACTTTCCCTTAAGTTAGCTTTTGTATCAAGTAGGTCTTTCCCTGTCAAGTGGCCAAGGTGCCCCCGGCAGCTCCAGGCTAACATTATATCTGCTAGTAGCCTTAACAGAAAGAGGGCATCCTTTCTCAACAGTGCCAGCAAAAGTCCCAGGATTAACTCTGATTGGCCTGACTTGAATCACATGCCCATCACTGAGTCAATTCCTACAGACATGAATGTAGGACTCTCATTGAGTTAACTCACCCAACCACACAAACTGAGAGCAGATAAGTTGTCAGTCTAGTGAGGTGAAGCCACCTGACTCAGACCACACAACTGGGATTTTGACTGATTCTGGAGCCTGCACTCTTATTTATCACTACCTAGTCCTTGGAAAATAGGAGGAAATATCGTGAGCAAAGGCCTAGAGGCAGACAAGACTGAGAATCTTGAGGCAGCTAGATTACCAACAATGTTTCTTGGCCAACTTAAAGCTCTGGGCACTTTTCCCAGAGATTCAAGGAACTTGGACCTGACAAAATTCCTAGGTTCCCAAGTTCAGGTGACTGTTTGCAGCGCTGGAATGAAACTCTAGTGCAGAGGTGAAGAAGACAGGCTTTGGGGCCAAATAAAAATACACCAGCTGAGTATTCTCAGGCCTATTGATATAATTTCGCTGCTCATCAGTTTCCTCACTTATAAATGAGGTCAAAGGACCCACTGTGTCAAATTATTGGGAAGATAAAACAGTCTCATGTCTTAATTCCTTTATCCAGTGCATGACAAGCTTAGCATGATGTTAACTAAAATGAATGAATGAGTACACGAACACACACACACACACACACACACACACACACACACACACACACACACTCATAGCATGGAGTTCCAAAACTAGGCACAAGTAATTTGAAACTGACATAGTGTGCTGAATTTTCCCCCATGAAATGGAAACTGGGTAGCCAAATATTCAGGCAAAAAACGTGACCCCGCTCTTGAGGCTGCTGGATGGTTGGAGTCCAGCTCCATGGGCTCCTGTTCTTCCCAGGACATTTTTGTACTGTCTTTGGCTGGTTTAATATTAGGGTTACACCAGCTTTAAAAAAATGAATTGAGAACTGTTCTTTCCCAATTAGTGATTAGTTTTATGTGTCAACTTGACTAGGCTGCAGTCTCCAATTATTCAATGAAATACTAGGTGTTACGATGAAGGTATTTTGTAGATGTGATCAGCATTCATAATCAGATGACTTTAAATTAAGGAGATTATCCTAGATAATCTATGACAGCCTTCTGCTATCAGTTGAAAGGCCTTAAGAGTAAAATAGAGTTTTCCTTGAGGGAGAAAAAGTTCTGTCTGTGGACTGCAGCTTCAGTTCATGCCCAGGAGTCCTGACAGCCTGCCCTACAGATTTCAGACTTGCCTAGACAGTCCCCACGCTTGCGTAAGCCAATTCCTTTTAATAAATCCATATATATATATCCTACCAGTTCTGTTTCTCTGCTTGAACCCTGACTGATACAGGGTTTGGTACCAGAATTGGTTCTAGAGGTCTTTAAGAAAGTTTTCTGAATAGGTTCTGGGTTTTCTGAAATTGATTCTCTACCATGATTAGATTTAAAGACACTAATGACTATTTTCAGTCATAAAGAGGATGCTGGTAATTCATGGTATAACATGGCAATTGAGATATGCAAAATATGGCCATCGGATATGATAAGGAAATTATGTCTGGAATACAAGAGAAACATTTGAGTGTCTCTTAGTACCATCATTTCTTGTGATTAAAGGCAGTAGAAAACTACAACAACTTAATTCAGACAGAACTACTAATGGCCCAGACCCTTCAGGAATGACGGTTTGGGTGACCCCACCAGATAAAGAACCATGACCAGCTGAGGGTAAAGGGAATATGGAATGGGTAGTAAAAGTAAGTAGTTATAACAACCACATGACCAGTTGTAGAAATGAGGACTGCAATAATTATAAATGTTTCTTCCTTGTTTTGTTATGAATATGTTTGCGCATATGTATTAAGCAAATATTTTTTTCTTTCCTCCTTTATCCCCTTTACCATCTCATATAAGATGTGTTAATAATAGTTAACTTTACATCACAGTATTTAAGTTACAGGGTGTCGAGAGGGATCATGAACATCATCCAAGGACTTTGAATTCTCTCTGGGGAAAGGGTTAGCATGTTTTCAGTTGTACACAGAATAGTTAGGTCATGTTAGGTGGAAGTATGATTTAGCTATTCTTCTTCTGGGAGATTGTGTATGGTTAAGTTTAAGGAATTATGTATGGGTGCCAGGTTGACAAGGGGTGAATTGTAATGATCAGTTTTTTAAAAATTTTATTTTATTATTAGTTTCAAGTATACAGTACATTCATTAGACATTTATATAGTTTATGAAACAATACCCCTGATTACTCTTTCTCTCCTCTGGCTCTACACCTAGCCATTACATTACTGCTGACTGGATTCCCTATGGCCACTTTTATCTGTCAGGTTGGCTAGGCTTTAGTCCTTAGTTACTCAATTAAATACTAAGCTAAGTGTTGCTGTGAAGGTATTCTGTAGATGGATTAACGTTCATAACCAGTTGATTTTAAGTAAAAGAGATTATCCTAGATTATCTGGGTGGCCTTAATTCACTAAACTGCAATGTCTTATGAGCAGAACTGAAGGTTTCCTGAAATTCTCTGAAATTTCCCTGAAATTCTGCTTAAGTACTGCAGCTTCATGTTGTGGCCAAGAGGTTCAGTCAGCTCTTACTGACTGTATACTCTATGGATTTCAGAGTGCCTAGTCAGCCAGCCACCACAATAGGTCCATTCCTTGGAATAAATATTTTTGTGTGTTGAATATATATCTTACTGATTGTATTCCAGTGATTAAATCCCGACTGATACACTCCTCTTCTTTTTTTTTTGGAAGAGATTGTGTAGAATTGGTGCTTATTCTTTGAATGTTTGGTAGATTCTTCAGTGAAACTCTCTAGGCCTGGAGATTTCTTTTCTGATAGTTTTTTAAATGATAAATTGATTTCCTTTGTAGTTACAGTGCTATTTAAATTACCTATTCCATATTGAGGGAGTTTGCGTAGTTTGTGTTTTTTGAGAAATCAGTCCATTGTCTAAGTTTCACATGCACGCTATTTATACTATTGCCTTATTATTCTTTTGATATGTTCAGGGTATGTAGGAATATCTTCCATTTCATTACTGATGTTGGTAATTTGTGTCTTTTCTTTTTTTCCCCTGTCAGTCTTGCAATATTATTTTTCTCATTCAAAGAAGCAGATCATTTTTGTTTGTTTGTTGATTTTCTCTATTTATTAATACCCCCTGGTTTTATTAAGATATAATTGGCATATAACATTATATTACTTTAAGGTAAACAACATAATGATTCGATATATAGACATATTGCGAAATGTGTACTACAGTAAGTTTAGTTAACATTTATCACCTCGCATAGTTACAGTTTTTTTTCTTGTGATGAAAACTTTTCAGATCACTTCTATTAGGAACTTTCAAATATGCGACATAGTATCGTTAACTATAGACACCATGCTGTACATTAGATCCCCAGATTATTAATATATAATTATTAATATAACTGGAAGTTTGTACTTTTTGACCACCTTCATTCATTTCCCCCACCTCACCACCCCCGAACTCTGGTGACTACCAATGTGTTTCTGTTTTTATGAGTTTGAGTTTTTTTAGATTCCAATATAAGTAAGATCACATGGTATTTGACTTATTTCACTTAGCATAATGCACTCAAGATCCATCATGGTTTCACAAATGGCAAGATTTCTTCCTTTTTTGTGGCAAATAATATTCCATTTTGTGTGTATCTGTGTATGTATATATATATCACACTTTCTAAATCCATTAATTCATCAATGGAGACTTAGGTCGTTCCCATTTCTTGGTTATTATAAATAATGCCATAACGAGCATGGGAGTACATATATCTTTTTGAGAGTGATTTCATTTTTTTCAGATATATTCTCAGAAGTGGAATTGCTAGATCGTATGATAGTTCTATTTTAAATTTTTTGAGAAACCTTCATAATGCTTTCCATAGTGGCTGCACCAATTTATATTCTCACCAAGACTGCACAACGGTTCTCTTTTCTCCACATCCTGGCCAACACTTGTTATCTCTTGTCTTTTTGATCACAGCCATTCTACCAGGTATGAGGTGATATCTCATTGTGGTTTTAATTTGCATTTTCCTCATCATTAGTGATGTTGAGCAATTTTTCAGATATCTGTTGGCCATTTGTATGTCTTCTTTGGGAAAAGTCTTCTTAGTTCCTCTGCCCATTTTTAATCAGATTGTTTGTGGGGTTTTTGTTCTGTTAAGTTGTGTGAGTTCTTCATATATTTTGGATATCAGTCCCTTATCAGATATATGATTTGAAAATATTTTCCCCCGTTCTATAGGTTGCCTTTTCATTGTGTCGGTAGTTTCCTTCGCTGTGCAGAGCTTTTTAGTTTGATGTAGTCCAACTTGTTTATTTTTGCTTTTCATCTCAATTCAAAAATCATCACCGAGGCCTATGTCAAAGAGCTCACTGCCTACGTTTTCTTCTAGGAGTTTTATGGTTTCATGTCTTATGTTCAAGTCTTTAATTCATTTTGAGTTAATTTTTGTGTATGGTGTAAGAAAATGGTTCACTTTTATTTTTTTGCATACGGCTATCCAGTTTTCTCAGCACCATTTATTAAAGAGACTGTCCTTTCCTCATTGCATATTCTTGGCTCCTTTGTTGTAAATTAATTGACTGTATATGCGTGGATTTATTTTTTGGCTCTCTATTCTATTGTATTAATCTATGTGTATGTTTTTATGACAATACAGCACTGTTTTAATTACTAGAGCTTTGCAATATAGTTTAAAATCAGGAAGCATGATGTAGATTTTCTCTATTTTTAACTTATTGATGTCTACTACTTATTAATATATTCTTTCTATTTACTCTAAGTTTATTTCACTCTTCTTTTTCAAAGTTCCTGATATGGAAGCTTATATTATTGATTCAAGACTTTTTCTCTTTTATATCGTATGCATTTAATGCTATAAATTTCCTTCTCAGGACTGTTAGCTGTTTCCCATAAATTTCAATATGTTGTATTTTTTCATGCAGTTAGATGTATTTTTTATTTCCTTCAAGACTTCCTCTTTAACCCATGAGTTACTTCGGAGTGTGTTTTTTAGTTTCCAAATGTTTGGAGATTTTCATGTTATTTTCCTGTTATTGATTTCTGGTTTGATTCCATTGTAATCTGTATGATTTCAATCCTTTTAAATTGGTTGAGATTTTATGTGGCCCAAGATATAGTTTATCTTGCTATATGTTCCATTAACACTTGAAAATAATGTGAATTTTGCTGGTGGTGGTGGTGGAGAATTAGTTGATGGTACTGTGTTTTCCTCTATCTTTGCTGATTTTTTGTTTAGTTGTTCTAGCAATTACTGAAAGAGGAGTGTTGAAGTCTCCAACTATAATTATGGGTTTGTCTGTTTCTCCTTTCAGTTTTATCAGTTTTTTTAAAAAAATATATTTTGCAGCTCTTATTTGGTGCAAACACATTTATAATTGCTATGCCTTCTTGGTGGATTAATTCTTTTATCATTATATAATGTCTTACTCTGTCTCTGATAAGCTCCTTTTCTCCAGGGTCACTTTACTGGGTATTAATATAGACACTCTGTTTTAAGTA
The DNA here is from genome assembly GCA_028627145.1 of Eidolon dupreanum. Taxonomy (NCBI): domain Eukaryota; kingdom Metazoa; phylum Chordata; class Mammalia; order Chiroptera; family Pteropodidae; genus Eidolon; species Eidolon dupreanum. Next base: position 119,113,102 of record CM053507.1, on the reverse strand, counting down.
ATGCTTGCATGATGTATCTTTTTCCATCTTTTTATTTTCAACCTGTCTATATCATTATATATGAAGTGAGTTTCTTGCAGACTGCATAGAGTTTGTTCATATTTTTTAATCCACTCTGCCAATCTCTGTCTGTTAATTGGTATAGTTAGGCCATTTAAATTTAATGTAAATGTTTATATTACATGGCTTAGGTCTGCCATTTTATTTTTTAATTTTCTGTTTATTTCTCTCTGTTTCTCTCAATTTCTTTGTTTTCTTTTTTCTGCTTGCCAGTTTTTAGAATTCGGTTTTGATTTATCAGTAGTGTTTCTGAGAATATATCTTTTATAGATTTTTTAGTGATTGCTCTAGGTATTAAGTTGTACATACAGCACTTGGGTCACCACGTAGGTCTCAGAGGAAAGTGGGTTTTGAGGGTGGCTTGCGCTCACTGGGACGGCACTTCCAGGATGGTGGTGAGGGAGATAATCACAGCACCAACCTGCTGGCTGTAGAGACTGCGAGTCTGGAAGAGCAGCTGCAGGAGGGGAGAAGTGATGCTAATGCTGATAAAGTCCTCCGATGGGAAAGAGCCTTTCTACCTGCCACCATGAGTGTGGTTTCTTTGGTGTTTCTGACTGTCTACAATCTAGATCCATTTGTTCTGTCCAGAGTTTCCAGTGTTTGCACTTGGCTGACTACCTTGTTCCCATTTTAGCATCTAGAATTTTTAATTCCAATAAATGGACTGCTGAGCAACAGCAAAGATTCCATGAAATGTGCAATAATCTAGTAAAAACTTGACGGAGAGCTGGTGGAAATGTGTCTTCACACTAAGGGAAGAAAAACCGACAATGTACTTTGTGACCGTGATCATTTCTCTTGCTGCAGTTGCTTGGGTGGAGTAGCAAGTCCACAACCTTCTCACCCACCTGACAGCAACTTCCTTACTGTTGCTTCCCAGACTAAGCCAATATGGAATCATTTTGAGGTACATTGGAATAGCCCAAAGGGAGATAAACAAGCTTTTCAAACAAAAAGAAGAAAAATGAATAATGCTTCAGCTTTACTCAATGTGATTAATGGCATATACACTGTCCTTGGGAACAGTTTCTGTTATGCTATTTGGATACTAAAACGTTACAGAAGTAGCTCTTTCCTCTCCTTCTTTCTGCCCTTAGTTACTGGTAATTCAGACAAACCATATAAAGCTTTATGCACAGTCTTCCTATCAGCAGTAGCTGAGTGCATTGTCATCAATTGGTCTTACATGGACAACTGATTCATGAAAATGACTTGTTTTGAATTTTGTCACCCAGGGTTCATTGAATTCTTACTTTCAGATGCCTTCCTTTAAAATAATATAGTGGCTATCTTTACCCTTTAGTACATTTAACAATGACTTTGGATAATTGTTTGAGTTGATCTTTGCCTTTGCTAGATACAAGGTGTAGTGTACTGTGGCTACAGGAAGCTGGTTCTATTGTCTGCTTCCACAGACTGCTTAAAAAACTGCTTAAAAAACTGGCTTCATAAATATAGAAACCAAGTTTACCACTTCTGATAAAGAAACCAATTAAGATTCATTCCTCATTCTATTTCTACACTTTGGGAGAAGAATCCTTATGGAATAAAATGAAACTAATTCCATGCCCCTGTATGTGTTGGTTTCTCCCTTGTGCAAAACTGAGCAATTTGTAGGAAACATTGACCCTTCCTCCCAAACAGGCAACGTGACGGACTCGGAGCTCTTGTCCCCTTGCACTTAGACTTCAAGTTAGTAAGTACTTAGAGGCTTTTCAATAGGAGACTTTCAAAAGTTTGGTTTTAGGATTTTTAGCGTACTTTTAATTTCAGGTTTTCAGCTGACTGAAACTAAAATACATAAATGTCTGTAACTTTCACTCCAAGATGAACCGGTAAAGGACAAAAGTCCTTCTGTGTTTCATCAAGTTTCTGTAGAAAATAATCTTATCCTACTAATTTTTCAAGACCAGAATAAGCCTTTAAAGGTAAGCCTCAGTATTCTCATTTTATGGTCATGTTGGCTGCTTTTGTCCCCATCGATTTGGCCTAAGAGGTAATGACTATTTTGACGTCTGACATTTTTTCCCTGGGTAATTCTCTGAATGCAAGGCTCTTGGTGAGAGCAGGCTCATGGAGATGATAGATAGCCTTAGGTCTACAGAGGTTTTGTAACTCCTTGGAAAGTGTCTTAGAATCATTCTCCCTCTCAGTAGCTAGAAACTTAGAGTAGTTGAAATCTATAGGAATGAACCTCTGAGGGCTGAAAATGTGATATATTTGGGAATAATTCTTAAATTCTGATTAATTAACTATAATATAGTTTTGTGAATTTATTGCACTGATGCTGTAAAACCTGGACCTTGTGGTATATCTGTCCCTAATGACTGTTATTTTCTCCCTTTCATTATTGTTGTAAACAGTGGCACCCATGTAGCATATGTTTGATTTTTTAAAAAAAATGTTTCATATGAAAACCACAAACTAATTTACATGTGTTCCCTCATTGTAAATAAGCCTGTCTTCTTATCTGGATTGTGTGTGTATGTGTGTGTGTGTGTGTGTGTGTGTACGTGTTCTACCAATTTAATTGCTTTTGTGGTTTTAATCTTGTATTATTTCTTCTACTTTGTTTTGTGAAAAGGGGGAAAAAATAAAAGCTATCATCCCTTTAAAAATAAATTATACATATATAACTTATCAGTCTATTGATGTCATCATTTACCAACTGAAGTATAGAAAACTTAGCACTCTTTATGTCCCTTTACCCTCACCTGTTTATAACTGCTCTAAATGTTTGTTCTACACACACGTGGAACCGTTGTAGTCAGTGTTATAATTTTTGTTTCCATCATTAAACATAATTCAAGAAACTCAAGAGAAGGAAAATCTGTTTTATTTATGCATAGGTTTGCTGACTGTGTTTTCCTTTTTCCTAATATTCCAAAGATTTTTAAAAAATAATTTTTTTTCTGTTTAGAAGACTTCCTTTAGCCATTCTTTCAGGGTAGGTATTCTGGTAACAAATTCTCTTACTTTTCCTTCATCTGAGAATGTCTTGATTTCCCTTCATTCCTAAAGAATATTTTTATGGTTATAGGATTCTGGTTGACAGCTGTTTTCTTTCAGTTCTTAAAAAATGCTATACCACTTCGGTCTGGCCTTCATAGTTTCTGATGAGAAATCTACTTCATTCAAATTCCTTTTCCTCTATAGGTAGGTGAGGTGTAATTTTTCTCTGACTGCTTTCAAGAAGTTTTTCTTTGTTTTTAGTTTTCGTAAGTTTAAATTGTGATGTGTCTTATTGTGGATTTCTTTGGATTTATCCAATTAATAATGAGATTCACTAAGCTTCTTAAATCTATAGGTTTGTTTTTTTTGCCAGTCTTGGGAAGTTTTCAGCCATTATTTTCTCTTTTTTTTCCCTCCAGCTTTATTGAGGTATAATTGATATACAAAAAACTGCACATAATCAATGTATATAATTACCATTACCACAATCAAGGTAATATCATCACTTCCAAAATTTTCTTTGTGCTTATTTTTGGTTGATTTGTTTGTTTATGTGTTTGTTTTGTGGTAAGAACACTTAACATGAGATCTACCCTCTTAACAAAGTTTTAAGTGCACAATATCCCATTATTTCTTTTAGTAGTTTTCTTTTTCATCCCTGCCCTCTTTCTCCTTTCCTGAGACTATGATGACACAAATGTTAGATCTTCTGTTATAGTCCCACAGATCCTTGGGGCTCTCTTCTACCCACCACCTCCTGCTCCAGTCTATTGTCCTTCTGTTGTTTGTATTGGGTAATTTCCATTGTTCTATCTTCCAGTTCACTGATTTTTTTCCTCTGTCCTGTCCTTTCCATTCAACTGTCGAGTTCATCTTCTGAACTTTTTATTTAGGTTATTGTACTGTGTTTCAAGGTTAAGGTACTAAAATTTTTATTTGGTATTTTTATATCCTATGTTTCTTGTTTGAGGCTATTTCATTTTCAAGCTTATTCACGATTGCTCATTGAAGCATTTTTAATGTGGCTGTTTTAAGATCTTTGTCAGATAATTCTAACTTCTCTGTCATTTTGGTGTTAGCATCTACTAATTGTTTCTTATTCATTCAGTTTGAAATCATCCTGGTTCTTGATATAACAAGTGATTTTCTATCGAAACTGACATATTTTTGTATTATTTAAACTTTCTGTTTGGCTGGCTTTCTTTGACATCATTTCCACAGGAGAAGGTTGGTGAGGCAAATCCTCATTGACAGGAGTACACAGTAGTCCAAATTTCCCACTCAGCCTCCATCCTTACTGAGTTTCCTCATTACTGCTTGGGAGATGGTGAAGTCCTGTCTCTCCACTAGACCTCCCCTGACACCACCCCAGTGGGGAGTAGTAGAGGTATCTTATTACTCTCAGATGAAGGTGGAAGTCAGGCTCCATACCACAGTGGGGGCAGGAAGACATGGGCAGTAAAGATGAAAGTTCCAGATACCAATTTGGCCTTCTCTGATACCTCTCCCTCCCAACCCTCAGCAGGGGTGTTGGGATACTTCGTTACAGCCTCCTCACTTGTGTGAAAGTCTAACTCACTTTTACCCTTTCCTGGTATGGTTTCTGTGGTATTTAGCTGGAGTAGAGCAGTTATTGTCTAAAAGTTTTCTGTCTTGCTAAGCTACCCTTTACCTGGTCATTTGGCTAGAGAGAGCAGGCTTTTATTGGGGTTTTTTATTTGTGTCTATTGGTATTTCTAAATTTCTAGCTTTTTCTACTCTAAGTCTTTTCCCAGGACATTTTGATTCCTGTCTGAAGCTTGGGATGCCTGTGCCCACATAACATGGGGGTGCTGTAGCAGCACTGTGAAGTAGCCTATAAAAGCAGATTGCGTGGGTGCTGTGTGCCTCTGGGGTCTCCTGAACATGGAGAAAGATGACCATGATTTGCCGAAAGGAACACAACATGGATAATAGAAAAAAAAAAAAAAACAAGAGTAATTTGTACTTTCTTCAGGTATATTTTTGGTGTTTAAAGAGTGATTTTTTTCATCATGTGTCCAACATTTATTGTTTCATTGTTTTTTTTTTTTATGAAGAGTTCAGAGTCATTATAGGAAAAATGAGAAACTAATGTTAACAAAAAAGAAAATGTTAATCTTAATCCCACCACCAGCAACTGTTAGCTTTTTGTGTATGTCCTTGCAGTCTTTTATTTTGAATACATATACATGCACACATGTATAAATATGTATGCATCTATTTTAAAAATTAAATAGGATCATATTAAATGTAGTTCTTTTAGATTTATATTTTTAAATAATTTCAAACTAACAAAAAGTTGCAAGAATAATACAAAGAATTTTCATATTCCCTTCAGCCAGATTCACCAATTGTCTACATATTGCCCCATTTCCTTTAACCTCTCTCTCTTTCCATCTCTGTATACCCACATATATATATTATATAGTACATATTCTATATTTAATATATATTATTTAGATTTTATATGTCATGTTATATTACATGTTGTTATATTTGATTTTGTCTTTTCATAATTATTTGAGAATATATCACATACATAATGCCCATTTACCCCTAAATAATTCAGTATATATTTTCTAAGAATAGGACATTTATTTGCATAACCATAGCACAATTAACATTGACATAATAATATTATCTAATCTATAAATATTGTTTGAGTATTGCCAAATTGTCCCAATAATTTTTTTTTTTTTTTTAGCAATTTTATTCTGGTCCAGTATCCAGTATGGAATCCTGCATTGTATTTAGTTTTCATGTCTCTTTAGTTTTCTTTAATCTACAATAGTTCCTCAATCTTTATTTGTGTTTCTTGACATTAGCATTTTTGAGTAATACAGGCCAGGTGTTTCACAAAATATCCCCCCATTTGAGTTTATCTGATGTTTCCCCCTGATTAACTCAGATAATGCCTTTTAACAGGAATACCACTGAAATGGTGCTGTGTCCTTCACTTGATGTCATTTTGTCCCGTTATTAGCAATATTACCTTTTATCTCTTGGTTTAAGTGGTGTCTTCCAGGTTTCTACACTGTAAAGATACTATTTTTTCCTTTGTAATTAGTAATTTGTGGAGTGATACTTTGAGACTATGTAAATATTCTCTACCTCATCAAATTTTCACCCACAGGTTTTAGCATCCATTGATGGTTCTTGTCTGAATCAATTGTTACTGTGATGATTGCAAATGTTACTTTCTCATTTCAATCATCCATTCTATTACAAGAATATAGTTTCTTTTTATGTACTTTTATCACTTAGAGATTTTAATGGCTATTGCAATATTGCAATGCAGTTCTGGCACTAACCACCCAGAATTATCACAGACTCTGTAGTTTAATGGCACAGCCATCAACAAGATTGCCTTCACTTCAGATGGCAGCCACACTTTGAGAGTCCCTGAGTCACCCACTACTCTGACCAAGCTGCAATTTTGGGGGTTCTCATGACCCCCTCAGGTAAGACAGTTTGCTAGAATGACTTACAGAACTCAGGAAAATTCTTTACTTATGATTACAATTGTATTTTATAGGATATAGGTCAGGTCCAGCCAAATGAAGAGAGCATTTTCTCCCTACAAGTCTTCGGTGGCAAGTGCTTGGTGTCAGGTCCTATGTTGAGCAGGACAATGGAGGCACAAGTCAGACTTGGGGAACAGATCTTCTGCTTATCACCAATGAAAGGGAGGGAAGACCACCCAGGCAGAGGGAATGGCATTGCAAAGACACAAAAGCATAAACAACATTGGAATGTTAGCCAGAAGCGGGTGGAGAACGAGGCTGTGATATTGGGCTGTGCACCTATTTACACTTTGTTCTGTTGGCCATGAGGAAGCAGAGCCTGTGCAAGTAAGTGAACAGGGGAGTGACAGGATCAGAGCTACGTGACATAATTAGATTTTTGTGTGTAGTGGAGGATGGACTGCAGGAGGAGGAGGCTCAGAGACTGCTAGGGGTTTTTCGTTTGTTTGTTTTCTAAGAAAGAAACGAGAGATGATAAAGATACAAAAGAGGTTAGAACTGTGGGTATGGAGAGCAGGGGTAGATCAGGGTGAGGAGAGATGTTTCAAGAGAGGCATCAGGGAGACCACACATAGGTGTCTGAATTCCTTTTCCTGGTTCTGGATCCCACCTGTTAGAAGTTCTCTCATTGGCATCAGTCTTAGAGACCAATATGTCTCCTCCTCCCATCTTATCTTGTTGCTAATTTTCCCTAACAGGATAACTCAAAAAAATCCACACAAAGAGATATCATAATTAAACTTCTGAAAACTAAAGACAAAAAAAAATCTTGAAGCTAAGTCGAGTGCAGTGTAGCTGATTTACAGAGTTAATAATAATTCCACAAGTGTGTGCAGAGCAGCATACTCTTCATTAGCATGTTATTGTTGCCAGGTTTTTGGTATCAAAGTTATACTCGTTTCATAAAAGGAATTTGGAAGTGTTCTTTTTTTTCTCTATGTACTGAAATGCTTTAAATAGCATTAGAGTTATCTTTTCTCTAAGGATTTGGTTGAGTTCACTTACAGGCCTAGTGAATTTCTTTCTTTCTTTCTTTCTTTCTTTCTTTCTTTCTTTCTTTCTTTCTTTCTTTCTTTCTTTCTTCTTTCTTTAACATATTTTAAGGTATTCCTATAAAATTATCACCACAATCAACATGGCAGACATTCCCATCACTCCCCAAAGCTTCCTCATGCCCCTTGGCAATTCATCCCTCATCCACCACTGTCCCCAGGTAACCCTGACCTGTTTTCTGCTACTATAAATTAGTTTTCAGGTTCTAGAATTTATGTAAGTGGAATAAAACGGTAGGTATTCTTTGTCCGGCTTTGTTCACTTAGCATATTTTGAAATTCGCCCATGTTGGGTGTATCAATAGTTCATTCATTTTTATTGTTGAGTGGAATTCCATGGTGTGAATACACCACCATTTGTCTATACATTTACCAGCTGAGGAACATTTGAGTTGTTTCCAGTTTGGGGATATAATAAATAAAACTGCTATAAACATTCGCGTACAAATCTTCACGTGGACATTTTTTTTTTCTTTTGGATAAATATTGGAGTGGAAAGATTGGGCCATATGGTGGATGTATATTTAACTTTTTAAGAAACTGCCAAACTGTTTTTCCGAAATGGCTGTTGCATTTTATATTCCCACCAGCAATGTATGAGAGTTCCAGTTGCTCCACGTCCTCACCAACACTAGGTATGTGACTAGTCCTCCTATGAGTTCTTGAGTGGCTTCAATTTGACAAATTTCTCAATTTCTTCTCTTTATCTTAGGCTGCGTTGCCTGCATGACAGAGTTGGAGGCAAAGCTTAGGTACTGATGTTTTATTGCAGGGTCAGAATGGGGAGTACAGATTGGGGGACATGGAAAGTGAGGACAGGAAGGAGAGAAAGCAAACAAAAGGTGCTACAATGCTGAGCTGGTCACAGCAGCACAAGAAAGCATAATAGATCACTCAGCCATGTGATGTCTCCAGAGAAGTCACATGGAACTGAAACAGCTTGGAAGAGTGTATGGGAGAGGAAGGGGAAGAGAAGGAGAAGAATGTATCCGCTGACAGTTTTCTATCTCCTGTCTTTCACTGGTTCAAATTTACTCCATGGAGCCTTAACTCTCCTGAATGTTTTGTGTGACCCCTTTGGACAGCTGCTGGGGAAGCCAGATTCGACACCCAGGCCACAGCATGGACACCCTAGGACACAGCACTTCATTTGAGTCTAGAAACTTGAGGCTCTGCATTTTCAGTAGGGTTTGACCAGCACACTGGGGCAGTGTGGTTCCTGCACTGCAGTGTAGGGTGAGGGGAGACCATGCCAAAGCCCAGACAGTACTCTGTGGGAGGCTGAGCCCATAGTAGTTAGGAGATGAGCTGGCAGTGGGGCCAAGTCTCCCCTGAGCAAGCAAATGAGGCTGGGGTGGTGGCACAGGTGGTGGAGTTGAGTAAACCTGGCTGGGGAGGTCTATAGATTGAGTTGGGTACAATTTTCTGATTTGTAATAGTTCGTATCCATTAGCTCCTCCGATCTTTGACATAGTCCTGGCATGCAGGCAGGGATTTACATCCCTGTGTTTCATATGAAGAAAGTCAAGTCTTACCTGAGTGACTTGCCCAGGATCAAACATCAGGTGGGTGACACATTCGGGTCTTTGAACTCTGGGCCCAGTGCTCTCTCCACTATGTGAATTCCAAATATTCTCGGATGTACATTTTGGGGCTATGTTGGCTTGGTAGTTAATTCTGGGAGATAGAGCAGCATGTCTTGAATCTTGCATTTGTTCTTTTTTCAGCCACTTTAGGGAAATGAAGGAGCAGGAGGTTCAGATAATGAGGCTGTCATGGGAAGGAGATCAGGGATCTGAGAGTCTAGTTCCTTTGTGTGACCTTAGGCTAATGATAATTCCCTTGGGCATCTGTTCACTCACTCACTCACTCACTCACTCAGCAAACATTTGCTAAGAGTGTATGCATCGTGTGCCAGACATTGTGCTAACTGTGGGGAATATCAAAATGAGTACAATGGTCCTAGCCCTCGTGGAATTTCTAATCCTGACCCACGATATACAGGAGAATCATTAGTATATACCTTATAGAGCTGTTGGGAGAATAAATGAGTTAATACATGTAAAACACTTAGAATAGTGTCTGCATATAATTGATGTTTAATATGATGAGGATAATGACAATGATGATGAAGACAACTGACCACATGGAAAACATACTTCCTTTGGTCTTTTTTTTTCCCCTCTTTAATTCCACCCCCTCCCCACTTCCACCCCTGACCTATGGATGTTACCATCTCCCTTTTTTTTAAGAACTAGAGCTATGAAGGCGGGACATCTCCCCTCATGTGCTTGTGGTGTGTACCGTAAGCAGGGCCGGTGCACCCAGGGTATGGTCCATGGCTTCACCTGGGGCGCAAACCCAGGACCTTTTGCATATAAATCAGACGCACTAACCACTACACTGTGAAGCCACTCCCCCTTAAGTCTTTCATGTGAATAAGTAACAAGTGAGGAGGAGTGGGCAGTATATCCTATGAGTTAAGAACAGATGTTGACTGTGGAGTCATGAACTCTGGGGCTCGAATCTCAAGTCTGTTAACTATTAGATTCATGTGCAAGATGTTTATTTTCTCTGTGCCTTAGCCTCCTCATTTGTAAAATAGGACTTCTCCTTTTTTCAGAATGAAATGAGAAAATGACTGTGAGATGGATTGTTTACAAAAATGACCCAATTTTCCCTATCTTCTATATCCATGCCTCCTAGTTTGTGGAGTCTCTTTTCTCCTCTCCTCTGAATATGGGATGGCCTTGTAACTTGATTTGGTCAGCTGAATATACCTTTTTACTTTGACTGAGTTTACCTCCTCCATTTAGGAGCTCAACACCACCATAAGAAGAAACCTGAGCTACCCTGAAGGATTATGAGAGACATAAGATTGGTCAGTCTCATCGATCCAGCTAACAGTCAGTCAGTCCCCAGAAGCAGAGACAGGCTGTTTGTCTGCAGTTAACCACAGACACGTTAGAAGAGACCAGTCAATACCACAAGAACAGCCCAACTGAGCCCAGCCTACATTATCAATCCACAGAATTGTGAGTTAGCTAAAGACTCAATCAAAAAACTGTTAAAACTAATAAATGAATTCAGCATAGTTGCAGGATACAAAATCGATACATAAAAATTTGTTGCATTGTTATACACTAATAAATCATCAGAAAGAGAAATTAAGAAAGCAATTCCATGTACAATTACATCAAAAGAATATAATACCTGGGAATACATTTAATCAAGGAGGTAAAAGACCTGTATAATGAAGACTACAAGACATTCATGAAATAACCTGAAGACATGAATAAATGGAAAGACATTCTGTGCTTATGAATTTGAGGAATTAATTTTGCTAAAATATCTATACTACCCAAAGCAATCTAATGATTCAAGGCAATATCCATCAAAATTCCAATCCTAAAATTTGTATGGAACCATGACAGCCAAAGTGATCTTGAGAAAAAGCAAAGATGAAGGCATTACACTCCCTGGTTTTAAACTATATTCCAAAGCTCTAGTAATTAAAACAGTAGGGTATTGTCATAAAAAAACAACAAAAACAACAAAAAACCAGACACATAAATCAATGGAATAGAAGAGAGGATCCAGAAAAAATACCCACAAAGGAGCCAAAAATATACAGTGAAGAGAGGACAGTCACTTCAATAAATGGTGTTAGGAAAACTGGACAGCCACATGCAAAAGAATGAAACTGGACCCCTATCTCACAACACACACACAAATTAACTCAAAATAGATTAACGACTTGAATTTAAGACATGAAACCATAAAACTCCCAGAAGAAAACAGGCAATAAGCTCCTTGACATAGGTCTTGGTAATGATTTTTCGAATCTGACACCAAAAGCAAAGGCAATAAAAATAAACAAGTGGAACTACACCAAACTAAAAAGCTTCTGTCCAGCAAAGGAAATCATCAACAAAATGAAAAGGCAGCCTATAAAACGGGAGAAAACATTTGCAAATCATATATTCAATATAACGAACTCATACAACTCAATAGCAAAAAAAAAAATCTACTTAAAAATAGGGAGAAGATATGAATAGACATGAGAGGTGCTCAACATTATTAATCATTAGGGAAATGCAAATCAAAACCACAAAGAAATGTCATCTGTTATAATGGCTATTATCAAAAAGACAAGAAATAATAAGTGTTGGCAAGGATATAGAGAAAAGAGAACCTTTGTGTACTGTTGGTAGGAATGTAAATTGGTGCAGCCACTAGGAAAACAGAATGGAGAGTGCTCAAAAATTAAAAAATAGAACTAACATATGATCCAGATATTCTATTTCTGGGTATTAATCCAAAGAAAACAAAACACTAACTTGAAAAGATATATGCACCATGTTCGTTGCAGTATTATTTACAGTAACCAAGACATGGAAAAATTTCAATGTCTATTAATGGATAAATAAAAAGAAATTGTGATATATATATATATATATATATATATATATATATATATATATAGCCATAAAAAATAAAGAAATCTTGCAACTACATGAATGGACCTCGAAGGCATTTATGCTAAGTGAAATAAGTCAGACAGAGAAAGGCAAATACCATATGATCTCTCTTATATGTAGAATCTAAAAAAACAAAAAACAGAAAAACAAAAAGCAAGGCTCATACATACAGAGAATAGATTAGATTGGTAGTTGCCAGAGGTGAGAAAGATGGGTGAAGGGGATGAAAAAAAGAAAAATGGTTGTGGTTTTAAAGTCACTAATTTTAGGGTGTTTTGTTACACAGCAACAGCTAACCAAAACATCATATAAAATACTTAGCACAGTAATCACAGCTTAATTTATGGAAGCCGTGATGATGATGATAATGATGATGATGGTGGTGATGATGTTGATGATAATAATGACGACAACAATAGGGTCCATACTCAGGCTACTATTGAGAATATAAGAAAAGGAGGTTTTCATGATCTCTGCCCTAAAGGAGCTTGCGGCATGACATTAGTGAAAAGAACAGAAAGGCAACAAACAATTACTTCCAGTGAACTCCCAGTTGTTTATTCATTCTTCCAAGTTCTGACCAATTATGAAGACCCTAAACCTCTGCTAAGGATATGTGATTTCATATCCGCCTTGAAGAGCCATGACAGATTCTAAGCTGGGAGTGGTAGAAAAGCTATTTTAGAAAGAGCCTGCAATTAACAGGAAAGATCTGAGAGAGATGGCCTAAAGGAGGAAGAATGGCAATGTCAGCCTTCTCCTTATACCTTCGGTAGCTTCCCATGGCTCTTAGAATAAACTCCAGACTCCTCAGATACCACAAGGACCAGTTCGACTTGCCCTTCACCCTATTGAATCACTTTCCCTCTGCTCCACCTACTTTAGCTTCTCTTAGTTTCTTAGACATGCTCTGATTTGTCCTCCCTCAGTGCCTTTGCACATGCTGCTGTGTTGCCTTCCCTCCTTTCCTATGTCACTTTTGCTCATTTTCCAGACCTCTGTAACTCAGATGTCACTAAATCCTTAATCCTAACCAGATTGTCCTGATATACCCACCTAAAAACCCTGTGCTTTTCTTTTGTGGCAGTTAATGTGGTTTAGACTTACCTATGTGATATATGAGTGATGATTTGATGGGTATCTGTTTCCTCCACTGTGAGCTCTGCTGGTCTGTATTGTTCATTACTATGCCCCAGAGCTTGGCCCAATGCCTGGTGTGTACCAGGTACAAACAAAATAGTTTGTAAAATGAATGGATGCCCTTGAGTGAAAACCCTTTGGGGCAGACTATCCATGCTCAATCTAGAATCTCTCTGTCCTGAAATGATATGAGAGGAGAGAGAGGCCAAAATCCTTAGAGCACTTTCCTCAGGATACATATCGTTTTGCTCTGGAAGTGTTGCCCAAGACTTCAGCACCAGTTTTATAGCCGGAGGATACATTTAATCTGATCAATAAATAATCCACTCTATCAGCCTCAGTGGCTGAATAGAAGGTCCTTAAGGAGAGACCAACATTGATGTAGAACATCAAGTTCCCCAACCTCAAGGACACAGAATTCTCCTGGAGGGTTTTAATCATCTATTTGAACAAGGAATGCTTTCCCCAAGCCTTGCTTCATAAACAAGTCTGTGATCAGAGGCAAATAAACAGCCCTTGTGTGGACATCTGACATCTGGAAGATTTCATCTGGGCAGCAGCAGGGAGACTTGATGGAGAAACACAGAACTGAAAGCACCGAAAACCTTTGTGGCCTTATACTATTGTCCTCAAATAGGACATCCTCTGACTGTCCCCTTCCTCTTTCCCCTTTCTCTTCCTGAATCCCTCATCTCACTTAGAACTCCTGGCTTATATATAGCTATTTGTAGGATTATGTGTTCATCTTTTCATCCCCCACTAGATTGTAAGTTCCAACAGGGCAAAGACAGATCTTGTTCACCCACTGTTTCCCCACCTATAGGTCAGTGCTTGGCACAGAGCTGGCTCCACAATGTTTTCTGATTGGATAAGCAAAGGAGAGAGAGGGAGAGAGAAAGAGAAAGGGGCATAGATCACTGCATATCACCCCATTAAAATAGACATTTTGCCTTTTGCTGGATTTTTAGTGCTCACTTCTACATCCTTGTAAGGACCACCTCGATGCCACACTTGTCCTTGAATCTCCCTGACTTTCCCCTGTGCCTGCTTCCAATGAAGACCTGCTTCCCTCCTGCTGACTTGCTTGCGCAACCCTAACAGTGTTCCCAAAGCTATGTGGTTATTCTTTCTTTGTGCATCAGCCTTACCTCAAGGATGGAGAGCATTTGGAGAGCAGGAACCTGCTGTCATCAGACTCATCCTCCAATCTTCCACACCTGTCCCCAGCAGGCATGTTCAATTAGGTGAGTTGATTCTTTAGTTCGTTTTCCTACCAGCAAGTATTCGAAGGTGTTGCAAAGTGCTCACATCCTTTGGTTGTGTTTGGGGCAATGGCCCCAGCCTCTGGGACTCCATCATCCTGGTTGTGGGGCTTATAAAAAACTGGTGGCAGCACTGTCTGCCCCTTCTGGGGAGCTGTGCTGTTAAATAGGACAGAAAGAGTGAAATCGGGAAATCCAAGTTAGGAAGTGATGGAGGGTGCCTTGTGTGCTTGCCAAAACCCATGGGTCCTAAATGAGAAGATGGATCACACAGTGGGCCCAAAGGCATTTGAAAGTGGAACTCATTTGGACAAGAGGTGCAAAGGCTAGACTGAATAAAGCTAAGGTATGGGAGGACCTCTTGGGGTTGGTGTGACATCTGTGGGTGGGCATGGTGTGTGTCTGTTGCACAATTTCCCAGTGGTCATTGAACTTGAGCCAAGGGACCAAAACCAAGATCCTCCTTCTTCTAACTTCCAAATAGCCTGAAGGCCTGGGGTCTCAACTGAGTGGATTAATTATGAAATCAGCACATAAGAAGCCCAGTTTAAGACTTAAGGGATAGTACCGAGTCTGGATTGTGCTAGAAGTTCTCTCATCCATTGCCAAGACAGTTTCCTTTGAGGACTGCCCTGATCCCATGTCAGCCATGCCTCAATGTGGTTGTCCAGAATGGCTGGGCCCATAGCTCCTTCTAAGGACTGATGTTTGCCCGAGAGTTCATTCTTGAGATCCGGATCTTTTCCATCATTTTGTTCCCAGACGACCATGTGAAGCCCTAGACCTTTAGGAATGTGTTTTGCCTGGGTGCGGGGAGTGACATTAATGAGGTCTGAGTTCTCTTCCGTTCCCTCTGGCTGGAATGTGGTTCTGAGTGTGGGTGGAGGAAGTCTTGAGCATGGTTCTTGTTTGCATCCTTGGCGACCCTCCCACAAGAAAGGAGGTCAGGATTTGGTGTTTGTTCTAATAGGAGCTGCATGGGGGTTCTAGTGACAGGCAAGTGGTTCTTTGAAGAACTGGGGAAGGAAGCAGAGCAGGATTTTACTTCTCCTACCCCCACCTTTGTTTTATGTCACTGCATTAACAGCATGAGTGTAGTTAAAATCTTTTTTTTGAGCAAGTTCTTGTCCCACCACTTGCTCACTATGTGACCTGGGGCCACCCACTTGCCATCTCTGTGCTTCAGATTCCTCACCTGGCTGTACCTCCTACAACTCAGTGATTCAAGGCTTCTCTGAACTCCAAACCTGCCAGTCCCATGAAAGACATCACAATTTTCTTTGCTTTTCAAAAACAAAGGACAAGAATCCATATGCAAGCTCCCCTCCACAACAATGTAAGCCATAAGCCTTGGTTTCTCTGTGGGTGGAATTAGCATAATGGTTCCTCCCAGGCTATGGAGAGGAAGAAATGCAGTAACAAACTCGAAAGGGATTTGCAAACTGAAATTGGCAATGCAAGTATTTACACCAACATCTGCCCCGGTCTTCTCTGAAGTACCACACACTATATCGTATCTTCTGTCTGTTTCCCCCACAACACTGTGCTCTTCAGGTGTGTCCTTTCTCAACAGGGCCAGTTGTAATGACCAGTCCTTACATTCAGAGAGCTTTAGGTGCACCTGGCCCTGTGTTTACTGGTGTGTGTATGTGACTGTGTGTGTGTAATCACATATCTATGATCATTTCCACTTGGAAGATAGGAAGACTAAAGTACAGAGTTCAGACAACAGCTCTTCCCGTTGTACCTATTCCTCCCCATGGCTCAGGTCTCAACTGTGCCTTATAGCTGCTGTATGTGTGTGCATGTGTGTGTGTTGGGTTGGCTGTGTTGTATATGTGTATGTTGGGGTGTGTGTTGGTGCATGTGTGTGTTTGGTGTATATTGTGTGTTGGTGTGTATGTGTGTATTGGTGTATGTTGGTGCATGTGTGTTGGTATGCGGTGTGTGGGTGTATGTTGGTATGTCTGTGTGTGTTAGTGTGGGTATGTATTGGTGTGCCTGTATGTTGTGTGTGTGTTGGGATGTGTGTGTCTATTTGTGTTTGTGTGTGTGGAGTGAATGAACTACTGCATGCAAAGCCTTGGGCCTGAAATATAGTAAGTTCTCAATAAGTGTGTATTACTATGAAGGCTCAGGACTTTTTTTTTTTTTTACCTTATTTTCATTATTGAGATATAATACTCAGTAAAGTGCACAGATGCTAATTGTAGAGCTTGATCAATTTTCTCATGAGCGTACATGTGTGTAACTACAACCCAGATCAAGACATTGGGCACTGCCAGCTCTCCAGCCGGGTCCCTCTAGCCTCAACCTCTCCACTCTTCTGGCTTCTATCATTACAGGTGCCTGGTTTTGGACTTCACATAGATTGGAACCATATAGTATATACTCTTCTGTGTTTGGTGTCCTCAGTTCAACGTATTGCTTGAGATTAGTCCATGTTGTTGTGTTTAGCAACATTTTTTTTTTAACTTGCTGTGTAGTATTGCATTGTACAAACTTACTATCATGTATTTATCCATTCTCTTGATGGGCATTTGGTAGGCTGCCAGTTTTGGCTATCATGAATAAGGTTACTATGAACAGGGCTTCACAGTGGAGATAAGCACTGATTTCAGTTGGGTATCTACCCAGAAGAGAATTTGCAAGGTAATAGGATATATGAATCTTTAGCTTTAGTAGATGCTGCCAAACAGTTTTCTGAAGTAGTTTTAAGTTATGATCCAAACAGCAATAATTGAGCGTTTCAGCTGCTCCATATCCACATTCTTGCTGTCACAGGTTGGTTTCTCCAGGAGCAGATGCTGCAGTGGAGTTTGCGTTGCAAAATGTCTATTCCAGATCAGCACCTGTAAAAAAAAAAAAAAAGGGAAGGAGTAGGACTGGACAGAAGAAGAAGTTGATCTGTTACACAGGCCAATGAAGCCCCCAGTCAACTCAGCAGGTAGCCCCTGGGGTGAGTGCTGCCCATCACGGTGACCCACTTCTGTGGGAACTGGCATACCTCCAAACCTTGCCTCACTCAGTCACCAGATGTAGACTGCCCTCAGAGGGCCATGGTCTTCGGCAGGGCAGCTTTCAGTAGCAGAGGCAGACGATGAAGGAGCCGATAGCTACCTGCTGATGGCAGGAAAATGTGGCTTGCCAGAAGCCCTCCTTTGAAGGAAGATTTCTCTGAGTCCACCACACACACACTAGCCATTTAGGGGGGATGTGCTGATATCCTACTGAGACTTTAATCAGCATTTCTATGATGACTCAAGATGCTTATGTGCTTATTAGCCATTCGGATGTCCTCTCTTGTGCAATGTCAATGCAGTTCTTTTGCCCATTTTTAAAATTGGGATGTTTATCTTTTTCCTCTTAATTTATGAAAGTTCTTTATATATTCTGGATATGAGTTCTTTTTTATTACTGTACTGCAAACATCTCTCTCAACCTGTTTAGGAAAATTTTGCCTACCCTAGGGTCATTTTCGAGAAGATTTATATTTTTGCTTTAGGCCTATGATCCATCTCAAATTAACATTTGCATATGGTATAAGGTAGTTTCATTTTTTCCCCCATATAGATATCCTATCTAGCTAATACCATTTACTAAAAAGACCACCTTTCCCCATTGAATTATAGTGCATTGTTATTGTAATTCAGGTGATTGAATATGTGTTGGTCTCCTTCTGGGCTCTCGATTCTGGTTTGACTATGATTATGCTATACTACACTATCTTACTCACTGTAGATTTATAAAAACTCTTGACATCTGATAGTATAAGTCCTCCATCTTTGTTTGTTTGTTTGTTTGTTTTTTTGAAGATTGCCTTGCCTATTCCAGGTCCTTTGAACGTCCATATAAATTTTAAAATCAGCATGCCAATTTCCTCAAAAGTACCTGCTGGAATATTGATAGGGTCTGCATTGAACAAATCAATTTGGGGAGAATTGACATCTCAATATTATTGAAAGGGCCAATGAACATGGGTTAGTCTCAATTTATTTAGGTCTTCTTTAACTTCTATGCTGTGTTTTGTAGTTTTTAGCATAGAGGACTTGCACCTCTTTCATTAGATTTATTCATAAGTACTTGATGATTTTTGGTATTATTATAAATGATGTTTAAATTTTTTCATTTTCTAATCATTGCTAGTGTATAGAAATTCAATTGATTTTTGTGTGTTGATTATATCCAGGAACTTTACTAAATTTATCCAATTATTCTAATAGTTTGTAGGTTATTTTGGGTTTTTCTATGTACAATATTATCATCTAAAATGACAGTTCGTATTTTTCCTTTCTAATTTTTATTCATTTTTATTTCTTGCCTTATTGAAATGACCAGGTCCAATGTTGAATAGAAATAATAGTGGTAGACATCCCTTTCTTATTCCTATCCTTAGGAGAAAAGCGTTCATCAGTAATGATGATGTTAGCTGTGGTGTGTGTGTGTGTGTGTGTGTGTGTGTGTGTGTGTGTGTGTGTGTGTTTGGCAGATATCCTTTATCTGATTAAGTAAGTTCTCTTCTGTACTCTTTTTTTTTTTTGTGAGAGTTTTTATTGTGGATGGGTGTTGAATTTTAACAAATATTTTTCTGTACCTATTGATTTTAGCTCACATCTATAGGTACAAGTCTCAAAAGCTGGGAAGTGGTTTGTGGCTGGTCTCAGGCCAGAGGTTTCAGAGGGATTTGTGTTCTAGTGGGGGCCAGATGACACAACTGCAGGAGGGCAGGGGTGTTAAGTATCCCTGAAGGAAAAAGACAGTGACATGTGATCACAATCTCAGGAGGGCTTGTGAACTCCAGTTCTGTTCACTCCTAGCAAGGGCTTCTTGGCTGGGATCTGTTTTGTGAGTGAAAACCAGTCCCTTTTGTATAATCATGTGCCAGGTGCTAGGCACCTTGGGGCGGGACACACAACACAGATGCTGACTCTCCAGGGTTTTTAGGGGTCCCCATGTGTCATGTCATCATGTAGCTTTTAGGAGGAACCCGATCTGGGCTATAACCAGTGGGCCTGTGTTCTCTCCACCCCTACAGCGTCTCCCGACCAGGGGCCAAAGGCCCTTGGGAGTAGTCGGACCATGTACAAACAAGGAAAAAGCAGTGGAAAATGCATCAAATGATTACACCCTTACCAATTTCACCCCGTGCCCAGTTGTCTTGTGAATTCTTGGCCTTCCAAATGTGGTCTGGGAAGACTTAGAAAGTTTCCTTCCAGATCCCCAGGAAGCCAAGAACGGGAGCTGCCTCAGGCCATTTCTGTCCCTGGGTCTCTTTACAAAGGATTTCTTGGTAGATGAGAGAGATTGTGGCTTGTGGGCAGTCAGGGGAGAGGGCCTATCGTTTCAGATTTCTGGCAAAGCTCAAAGATTCAAACTCTCCAAATTCCATACTAGATGCCTCAGTCCACTGGGAATAAAGGCTTTGCCTCCACAGAATGTCCAGAACATTCATTGCTTCTGCTGCCTCTGCTCAGGTTCCCTCTTTGTTTTCCAAAGCAAGTCTCTGCTCCAGCCAGGCTAGTGTGGAAGTCAGGAGTCTCTGGGTTACAAGTGACAGAAATGAAAGGCAAACTAGCCCAACCTTCATAAGAGGGGAGATTTATTGGTTCACAGATGTAAAAAGTCTAGGGGGAAGTGCCTTCAGTTGTGGCTAAATCCAAGTGCTCAAAAATTGTCATCAGGAATGTGACTCTCTCTGGCTGTGGCTCTGGTTTCTTCTATGTGGGCTTTATTCTGAGGCAAGCTCTTCCCTTGAAGCAGCAAAGAAGACTCAAGTATATGTCCTCATAGCATTGTAACTCCCATGGAAAGACAATGCCCCTTTACAATAGATGAGGCAAAAATCCAAGGAAAAGCTCTCATTGGCCAGGCTCAACTCACATACCCATATTGAGAATCAGCCCCACTGAAAACAGTGCAAAGGTGCGATCCCGAGAGGGAAAAAGCATGTTGCAACCAGAATTAAGGTGCCACACAGGCAGAGTCACCAGGTGCCACCTCCTTCAGCTCCCTCTGCCCACCTTCATACCTTTGTTCAAATGTTTCCCTTTCTGGAATGTTGTTCTCTTTCCCAGGCTTACTGATTTCCTTCCTTCAATCTTCACTTCCCCTGGAAGCCTTCCCTGGCCTTCCAGCTCTCACACTTCCTCCTCCTTTGAACTCACTGTGTGCCAGTGGTCTGTACATTTTATTTTATTTTAAATTAGTATAACTGGATTGCTTTCTCTGATCACATCAAGATAATACTTGCTCCTTAGACAAATCAGAAAATACAAAGATGAAACCTCATTACCCACTGAGGCTTCTCTGGGGAAGTAATACTGTATTCAGGTCTAAAGTTTGAGGAGAAATCAGACAGGAGACGAGCAGGGCCTGGAGTGTTTTGGGGTAGGGAATCAGCACATATGAAGACTCAGGGGTGAAGGAAGTGACAGGAGCTCAGAAAGCAAGAACAGAGTGAGAGAGGATCCAAGGGTATGAGGGGAAGTGAGCGGAGGCCTGAGGGCCACAGTGAGGAGATAAACTTTTATTCTACATGTGACAGGAAGCCATTGGAGGACTGTAATCAGGAAGGCAGTGTGATTGGTTGGCATTTGGAAAAGCTCTTTTGGCTGTTGAGTGGAGAAGGCAGAAGGGCAAAGTTGGAACTTGGGAGACCACTGTGGTCACCCCGTCTAGAGATGATGCTGGTTCTGCCCAAGGTGGTGGTCATGAAAAGGGAGAAAAGCAAGGGGATGGTGAGGGGGTTAGGGTGAGGGAGAGGAGCTGAGTGATTTCTAGGCTTCTAGCTTGAGTAGCTGTATGGATGGGATATGTTTAATGCCAAGGGGAAGACAGAAGATAGCAGACATTCTCTTTAGACACCCAAAGTGAATTTATACTCATATTTTACATAAGTTGTATGGAATCGCTTTGATTAGTTCTTTTTCCCTTCACTCAACTTAGCATCTTTCCATATCAATAATATATCTTTATAGCATCCTTGGCAATGCCTACATTACTATTCCATATGATGTACTATAATTTTTTAACCTATCTCCCACAGGTGAACATTTACATTGTTTCTGTACTGCCTACTTAGGACTTGATTAGCTGCCAGATTGTTTTATTTCTCAGTTATTTGTTGTAATATCTTACCTACAATTTCCCAAGTCTGGGAACTGCAATCTTTCAGCTCCTTCCCTTGGTTCCTTACATTT
This sequence comes from Eidolon dupreanum, assembly GCA_028627145.1. NCBI lineage: Eukaryota > Metazoa > Chordata > Mammalia > Chiroptera > Pteropodidae > Eidolon > Eidolon dupreanum. The sequence continues at coordinate 119,091,408 of CM053507.1, read as the reverse complement.
TGACCACTAGATGGCAGTGTTGCATAGTATCCCCTGCTCCCTGTGGTTCCAACGTTGACTCCAGTCAGCCCTGAGAACTCAGGAGAAGGGCACCCAACCTCCCACCTCTGACCTCCACCCAGAACAGGACAGGACAGCCTTCCTCGGAGACCTATGGTGGGTGGACCTCACATTCGCAGTGCCTAGAGATCTCCCACCCTAGGGATGACTTGCTGCCCACTTGATAATGGATATTTCCTCGCTTCCCTGCAAAAATGAAGGGACTGGCCCCTTGGGCAGTGGCTTCTGAAATGTGGTGTCCAGATTCCTGATGGTGCCTCAGATGGTTTGAGGGGGTGCCAGGATCTACATTACAAAACTTATTTGGTATGTTTTTAGAAAATAGTGTTTGTCCTTCAACTCCATGATTTCACAGATACTATTTTTATTTAGAATGAGGTTAGCTTAAAAGAAAAAGTTTTAAATTTTAGTTTAAAATTTGAATTTAAAGAAAAACCATTATAAAGGTAGCGCACAGGTAAATCATTGGCTCCATTGCAAATCATGGTCTTCTAACAATGGGTCTCGATGAGAAGGTATGATAGATTCGTAAACCTTAGAATGACTGAAAATAAAAATTTCGACACTCTGGAACATTCAATTTTAGACACTGGAGCCCCAGAAGTTGTTTTTGAAACTTAGTATCTTTGGTTGCATTTTCAAAAATATCATGGTAAAACAGTACTTAACAAAATAATCTTACAACTCAGAATCTATGAAAATTTGGGATCATAACATCCTGGAAGATTAGACTTAGGGGATGCTAGGCTAGTAGGAACCTAGTGTGACAGGTCTGTTTCAGATCCCTTCTTTGGCATAGGAGGAAATTACAGTCCAAAAAGAGAGACTGAGTGACTTGTGGGAAGCTCTGCTGACTGGTGGCCCTTGAGGCTCTTACCTTCTTACTCGCATTTTCTGTCTTGACTTTCCCTGGTGACCTTAGATCTCCCTCTACTTCATGATGCTCAGATGCTCCAACTGTTGGCCACTGAGCAGCCTCGTACTAACTCTTTTCTCTTTATCAACCCTTACTCATTCTGTCTGCTTCCCAGGAGCTCCTTCTCTGTGCTGGCAAATTTGAGGGGTTAATTAATCCATACTGCCTCATATTAATGGGCAAATGAGTGATCTGTATAAACACACGTCCACCCTCACAAGTAACATATGCCTCCTACGGACTATTGCAATATACAGGGTGATGCCAATGGTAGCATTTGAGACAGTATGATCAGCCAGGGAAGATAGTAACTTGAGGGGCTGGAATCTTGGGTGTCCTTCATGGTGGGCTGGAACCACCTATGTGGAGCCTCAATTTTTGTTCTTCATTCCCACCTGAGAACGAGGAGATTGGATTTGGGATTGTATAGATTGGTCACCCAGGGAAGACTCCTTGCTGTGTGTCTTGCCTAATCTCTATGTTCAGATTTCCAACTGAAAATCATTAGCTTCTTGAGTCCTGAACTTTTACAAATCCTTTTCATCTTTCATGACTCAGGTGTTACCTCCTCTGGGAGCCTTCTGGGATTACTCCCCCCACAGAGCTGAGCTTCTTCCAAAGACCTCATATCAGTATCCTTCATTTGTCTTCCAGCCGTATACTCCAAATCATGTTCACTAATAGCCCCTGTGGAATGATTATTCCCCCAATGCCCTTCTACTCTGTTAGAATTAGTGACCCAGACTTTGCCAACTCAAGGTTCCACAGGAGCCAGTTCAAAACTCTGGGGACTGCAGAAAACCAGAGGGTTTACCAGAGTAATCACTCCTCCCCTGAGCCAGAGTGGCCATCTGGGAACAAGGGTCCAATGTTGGCAAACCTTCTGTTTCTTTTCTGGAAATCTGGATTTTTGAAGTAAAATTTACCAATTTAAAATACTGATAATTATTTTTACATAAAACCTCTCCTTTCAGACCAAGTAAAGCACATGGACCTTGAGCCAATACTTTGGGGCCTCTGCTCCAGACTCTGTTGGTTCAGGTATGTTAGGGTTGATACAGCCACAGATGACAAGGTAGTTTTTGGCAGCCATGATGGCCGCTCTTGCCATTTACTTACCTGCTACCTGTTAGAGCATTTCGAACCCTATATTATTGAAGGCTTGCTGCAGAAGTCAGGCGTGTCAGTTTTAGAACATGACTCAAATGCTCTGACACTCCTTACATCAGAATGCAGGATATAACGTAGACCTTCCTTCCCCTTGAGTTTGGACCTTGTGGTTGCTTGACCAGTAGAATAGAGCCAAAGTGACACTGCCAGTTTCTGGGACACTGGCTTTTGGAACCCAGCCACTCTGCCCTATGTAAGACCAAGCAGCCCGTGAAGAGGCCCTGTGGAGAAGAACCAAGACCCCACCCTCATCCCCAGCCGAGCGCCCCCTGATGGCCAGCACCAAGTTGGCATCTGTGCATCATCTTGGAAATGGATCTTTCAGGCCCCTCGTCAAGCAGCCCCAAGTGACGCTGCACGGAGCAGAGACCAGCCTTGCCTTCTAAGCCTTGCCTGAACTGCAGATTAATGAGCAAAATAAATAAACGACATATTTTAAAGCTACCAAGTGTTGGAGTTGTTTGTTTCGTAGCAAGAAACAACTGGAACATAGATGGAACAGGATTAAAATCCTGGCTCACTCAGCTACTGACTCTAGGATCTTGGGTCCTTTTCCTCCCTGGACCTCAGTTTCCTCATTAAAGGAGGGGGGTTTGATTTGCCACCAAGCATTAGTATGAATGTGGATGATGCAGTATCTGATGTGCAGCTGTGGGACTAAAAAGTGGCTTTGCCACCTTGGAAAGCAGTTGAGTACCATCTAGGGAAGTCAAGATGCTCAGACCCTGCACCCCAGTCACTGCGCCCCTTGATCAACGTTTGCTGAATTGTGAGGGCAAGCAACTAGAAACAGCCTAGCAATCCATCAGTGGGAGAAGGCCTTAATGAATTGTGGTGTCTTTATAGACTGATGGTGAATAGATCAGAGCTCTGTGGAGTGACATGGAGCAACCTCACTAAATGATGCTGAATCAAAAAAAAAACAAGTTAAGTGACTCGCACAGTATAGTCCTATTTATATAAAGTTTGAGAACAAGCAAAACCCGTCATATTTACAGATACAGATGTATGTGTGGAAACAAACATGGGGAGGATGCACTGCAGATCCAGGCAGTGGTTTCCCTTGGGAGGGAGAGAAAAGCCATCAGGGAGGGGTTCCCAAGGTTCTTACCATGTCTCTAATACGATACTTGAAGAAGGAGGAGGAGCAGCAGCATGTTAAAATTTAACAGTGCTGGGCAAGGAATTTGTGGGCACCTGTTACATTAATCTGTACTTTTCTATATGTTTGAAATATTCCCTAATTAAAAAGAGCAAAATTCATAAGTGAGGGATTGAGTTCAATGCTGAAGGCTCTTCCAGTTCTCTGAGTCACCGTAGAAGCTTCTGATTGTCATGGATGGTATATCTATGTCCCCCACTCTGTCCAGCACATGTTGGCTCTGCATTACTTCTCTCAATCATAGAATTAAATAACTAATATGGAATTCTCACCGTGGCTACATTTAGTGTGTGTGTGTGCGTGTGTGTGTGTGTGTGTGTGTGTGTGTGACTGTGCATGTTTGTTTATGCCCCAATGAGTCTCTCTCCCTTCTGCTCACTTCCCAGTCCCTGGGCCCTTCTTCCCTCTGCATATTTCCTCCTAGTGCCATGCAAGAAGCCACCCATGCGACAATGTTGGTTCAGTGGACTGAGGAGCCTGGCTCCCTCGCTTAATTGATGTGTGACCTTGGGTTTTGGATTTCTCATCTGCAAAATGTGTGCAAGGGGACGTCCATAATTCTCTTTTTCTTTTGGGCTCTGGAATCCTTTTAATCTCTATGACCTAGACAGACACCTCACCAACGAGATAATAATAAAAATAACAGTGCAGCCACCGTCTTTTGAGCACCTGATATAGGTGGTTGTCTCATTGAATCATCACAACAGACCTCTGACAGATGAAGAACTTGAAGGTGAGACAGGCCCTGTAGCTTGCCCCAGGAAACGCAGTAGAGAAGTAGTAGAGCTGGGATTTTCAGAAGTGGAGAGAAGAGGGCTGCTTTTGCATTGGCCTCTGACTACTCAGCCTTCCAGACACCCCTGATTACAGTTCCTCCTACTCAGCCCTTAGGCTCTGGATCTCCACCAATGCCCAAATCCTTCCTGGGAAGGTTTGGCCTAGCAGGGCTTGGTTCAGATGGACTTTGGCTGCCTGGGAGTTCTGGGAGCCAGGCATGGGGAAGCAGGGGGCAGCCAGTGGAAGCCCTGAGGTCCCATGCATGCCAGACCTCTCGGCACCAGGGCTGCTCACAGTCCCTGGCCTCAGAAGCTGGGGCAGTGGGTAGAAGAATGTGTATACTGTTTCAGGATGCTGCAAACATCTGAGTATCAGCTTTGGCCAAGGCTGTGAGACTTCTCAAATGAACTCCCCTGCTTCCTCCCTTGTAACAAAACATTAATAACAGCTCGAGTCTGCTGAGTACTTACCACCAGCTAGCACCCCTGTGAGAATGTTATGCATGTTAATTTCATCTTCTCAACAATCCTACCAGGTCTGTTGTACAGTTATGCTCATTACACAGGTGAGCAAGCTGAGGCACAGAGAGGTTAGGTAACTTCCCGAGGCCACACAGCCAGGGAATTATTCAATCTCAAAAATTTTGGTCCAGAATTTATACCCTAAAGCACATGACACAGCCCTGTCATTGTGGCTAAGAGTCTGGGCTCTGACCATCCTCATTAGACAGTTGAAGAGGCTGAGGCTGGAGAGTTTGGGGTCAAGGCTCAAGGCTCAAGGCCCACTGTTGGTCATGAGTGGCATCTGGACCTGAAGCCAAGCTGCTATGAGTACAGTGGAGGAGCTAGAGGGCAGAAGTACTTGAGTAGAGGAGTAAATCCTGTCCTCCTGAAGAGCCCTCCTTCACTTCAGTGCTTCTCACCCTCTCCTACCTCCCATCCCTATCCCTTCAGCACAGAGAGGAGGGAGACTGAAGGTGACAGTAAACCCGGGACTAGGCTGAGAAATCTGTTTTGTGAGACTACTGCTCCAGGAAGGTCTTGCTTTAACCTCTGGGCTCCTGCCTTGTCGACAGCTTTGAGGCAGAAAGGCCTAGAGGAAGACAGGTCAAATCCTGACCCCATCACTCCCTGGCTGTGCGGCCTTAGGCAAGTTGCTTTGTCTTTATGAGCCCCAGTTTCTTCCTTTATGAAGTAAAACTGACTTCTCTGGGCCATGGGGGCCAAACAGGCAGCCTTACGAGACTGTCAGGGAAATGACTGGTTAGATGGGGCTTTCCCTCATCTCAGCTGAGGCTGTAAGGTTGAGAATAATAAGGGACAAGCACCCCAATATTCTAAGGGGAGGTGTTAAGGCAACATCCTACAGAGTGGTCCATCCTCCACCTACAGGCTCAGATCAAGAAGGGAACTTGGAAGAATAAGGTTGGAGACTATGGGTTGGAGGGGACATGTTCTCCACTTCATGTAGGCCCAGCAACCCTGACTCTGGGATCTCCAGAGAACCAGGGGAGTGCATGGGTGGAGATCTCCAGGAGAATATGACTAGTTCCTCCTGGAATTATGAGGGGCACAAGGCTGGGGCCCCTCCCTTCCTAGACCAGTTTAAAGGGGTCCAGAAAGATGCCAGGATGGGCAGAGTGGAGAGAGGTAATTTGCAGGCAGGTGAGCTAAGAGGGAGCTGGGAACATGGCCAGGCTGGGCCTCTTTTCAGGGACTTGTCAAAAGAGAGTAGCCTGTGGTGTGAAGTGGATTGTATGGCGTGTCCT
>CM053507.1:119003622-119085055 GCA_028627145.1 Eidolon dupreanum | reverse complement strand
TCTTTCTTTCTTTCTTTCTTTCTTCTTTCTTTCTCTAGCTCTTTCTTGACTGTGGGAAATATATATAACATAAAACTTACCATCTTAACCAATTTTAAGTGTACAGTTCAGTGGCACTAAGTACTCTCACATTGTTGTGTAATTATCACTACCATCATCTCCAGAACTCTTCATCTTCTCAAAGTGAAAGTGTATTCATTAAACACACTTCCCGTTCCCCCTCCCCTCCTGCCCCAGGCAACCACCACCCTACTTTTTCTGTCTATGAATTTGACTACTCTAAGCGAGATCATACAGCATTTGTCCTTCAATAACTGGCTTATTTCACTTGGCATAATGTCCCCTAAGGTTCATCCATGTTGTAGCATGTGTCAGAATTTCCTTTCTTTTTGAGCTGAATAATATTCCATTGTATGTATAGATGACGTTTTGTTTATCCATTCATCATTAGGAAAAAAGTGTCAGTAGACACTTGGGTTGTTCCCACCTCTTGGCTAATTTGACTAATACTGCTCTGAACTGGGTTTACCGATATCTCTTTAAGATCTTACTGCCAATTTTCTTGACTACATACCCACAAGTGGAATTGCTGGATCATATGGTAATTCTATTTTTAATTTTTTGAGGAAACTTCATCTTGTTTTCTGCAGCAGCTGCATCATTTTACATTCCTATCGCTGATGCACAAAAGTTCCAGTTTCTCCACTGACACTTGTTATTTTCTTTTTCTTTTTCTTTTTGATAGTAGCCATCCTAATGAGTGTGAGGTGGTTTCTCATTGTGATTTTGGTATATAATTCCCTGATGATTAGTGATGTCGAGCATCTTTTCATATACTTCTTGGTCATTTGCATGCCTTCTTTGGAGAATTGTCTATTCAAACCCTTTGCCAATTTTTTAATCCAGTTGTTTGGTTTTTTTGTTGTTGAGTTGTAGGAATTCTTTATATATTTTAGATATTAACCCCTTGTCATATATGTGATTTGCAAATGATTTCTCCCAGTCTGTAGGTAGCCCTCCTTTAGTTTTTTAAATAAACATTTTAATTAAGTCATAACACATACAGAAAAACACACAGAACCCAAGGATACAGCTTGATGAGTTGTCACAAATGGAGCACACCTTTGTGAATGAAAGTCTCTCGCCTTCACTCTGCCTTCCAGTCCTTTCCCCTTCACTCTTCTCCAGAGGTCACCAGGATCCAGAATTCTAACACCATAGATAAATGTTGTCTATTTTGAAACCCTAAGTAAGTGGAACATTATAGTATGAACTCTTTTTTATTCCTGGTTTCTTGTGCTCATCATTCTTGGAGATTCATCATTGCATGTAATTGTAATTTGGTCTTACTGCTATATAATATTCTGTGAATAGGTCTACCACAAATCACCCTTTCACCTGTTGACAAACATCTGGTCTCTCTCCAGGGGTTGAAGCTACTGACTTTCTGCAGGTACTTTTTACAAGACATCCTCTGCCTGTGTCGAGTGAAGCTTCATAGTTATGCTCCCCATCTCAGAGGAAGAAAGGGAGAATTTGAGAAGAGACAAGAACAACCTACCAGGACCGGAGCTGAGGCTTTGCCCACAGCTATCTGACCAGCTTGCCCTGGAGGCCGCCCCTGTCTCAGCTCAGTTCTGCTTATACCTTTTTTCATGATTCTCCCACCTCAGGTGGTGTGTTTGTCATCTGTCAGCCCTTCCCCAACAAGCTCTGTAAGTCCCAGTGCCTAGGTGCACTGCCTGCCTGACTCTACCTACCCCCTTCTCTCCACCAGCCTGAGCGGGGATTGGGAGCAGTGTTCCAGGCTGGGGCCTTCCCCCTCCACACCCCAGGCCCCTGTCCAGCGCCTGCTGCATGGGGTTCTGGTCAGAGGATCCTAGGTTGGATAGGAGGTCCCAGGTGTTACAGTGTGGGACCTTGGGCAAGTCACTTCGCTCCTGTGCCTCAGTTTCCTCCTTTGTGCGATGATGTTGTTTTGAGAGTCATGTGAGATGGCTATGATAAGTGACCAGGTAAGTGCCCACTGTCGCAGTGACTGTGATTATTACCCCTGCTCGTTATTGTTGTCATGGAGACAAAGGAGGCATCCATTCCCAGACCCTGTGTTTCTAGCCTCCCTTGAGCTTAGCAAAATATTGCCTTCCCAATAAAATCTTCGTGCCTAGGACCCTGATGCTCTCCCTTCTGGTCTGGCTGACTCTTCGGAGATCTCTGAGCCATACAGATGGTTCCTCTGTTCCCCCACAGTATAAAATTTGAAAGTTTCAATAGAAAACTGAAAAAACAGGTTTCTTCTCTCTCTCATTCCTGTGCATGGCCCACCGCCCCCTCCGTCATGCTTGCTCCCAAGGCTCCAATATTCTCAATCCTTGTGTAGGTTTCCAGAAACATTCTGTCCTAGACAAGAGTTACTCCTCAATTTACATGTCACACAAATAGAACACCCTCCATGCGCACTCTTCACCTTTCTATTATTATTTTCTACAGCAAAAAAAAAAAAAGGTCCAATTAAGCAAAGCAGCCCCAAACCATTGCTACTTTAAATTTTTTTTAAATTTTGAAATAGCTTAAGACTCACAAGAAATTGCAAAAATAGTACAGAGTTCCCTAGACCTTTCACCCAGCTTCCCCCACCTCCCCCAGTAATAACATCTTACATAATCGTAGTGCATTGTCAAAACCAGGAAACTGACATTGGTACAATATTATTAACTCAAAATCAAACCTTATTTGGATTCCGCCAGTTTTCACATGCAATGTTTTGTTTTGTTTCGTTTTCCGGTGCATAGTTCTATGAAATTTTATCACATGGATAGATTTTGTAACCATCAGGATATAGAACTGTTCCAGTCACCACAAAGAAACTCCCTCATGTTAACACTTTATAATCACATTCTTCCCCAACCTTATCTCTAACAACTGCTGATCCATTCTCCATCACTACAACTATGTCACTTTGACAGTGTTATATAAATGGAATCATACAGTATGTAACCTTTTGAGATTGGCAGTTTGCTTGGCATAATGCCTTTGAGATCAATTCAGTGTGTTGTGCTTAGCAATATTCATTCCTTTTTATTGCTTCTTAGTGTTCCATTTAATGGATGCACTACAGTTTGTTTATTCATTCACCTGTTGAAAAACATTTGGGTTGGTTCCAGTTTTTGGTGATTACAAATCAAGTTGCTATGAATGTTCACATACAGGTTTTTGCATGAACCTAAGTCTTCATTTTTCTAGGATAAATATCCAGCAGTACGATTGCTGAGTTATAGGGTAAGCATATGCATAACTGGATAAGAAACCGACAAAACGTTTTCCAGAGTGGCTGTCCCATTTTACATTCCCAACAGCAGTGTTTGAGAGTCTAGTTGCTCTGTGTCTTTGTCAGCCCTTGATTTTGTTAGTATTTTTTTTGTTTGTTTTAGCATTTTAATAGGTTTGTAGTGCTATTTTATCAGAACTTTATTTTGCATTTCCCAGTGGCTGATGATATTGAACATCTTTTCTTGTGTTTATCTGTCATCCATATATTTGTATATGATGAACTATCTGTTCATATTTTTTTGCCCATTTTCAAATTGACTTTTTTGTTTTCTTGCTATTGAGTTTAAAGTGCTCTTTGTATGTTCTAGATTCAAGACCTTCTTGGGGTTTACAAATACTACTTTCTCTCAGTCTGTGGCTTGTCTTTTCAGCTTCTTAGCAGAGTCTTTTGTACTGCAAACATTTTTAATCTTGATGAGGTCTAATTTATCCATGTTTTCTTTTTATAGATCATGCCTTTGGTGTCTAGACACCTTACTTTTACTTTAATATATCTTGTAGATAGTTCCATATCAGCATGTAAAACCTTCCTTATTATGTTTTTGTGGCTGCAAGTACGTCAATGTACAAATAAAGCATAATTAACTAGTTCCCTGTTAGAGGACCTAACTGTTTAAACTCGCGCTACTACAAACAGTGCTGCAATGAATAACCTTGAGCATACATTGTTCTTACACTGTGGCTTCAACATGCCTGTGGGATAAATTCCCAGAAGTGTGGTTGCTAGCGAAAGGGCTCCAGCATTTGTAATATCAATAATATCTTCCCTGGGACCTCCCACTGCCATGTCCGAGCACTTACTATCCCACTACCTCTTAACAACACAGGATTTTATTGGATTGTTTTGGTCTTTACCAATTTGAGAAGTGAAGAATAATTTCTCCATGTGGTTTTAGTTTACTTCTCTTTAAGTATTTCCTGTGTTGTTATGTTTTTTCTCCATGTGAATGTTAGACTCCTCTCCTGTGCCTACTTTCCTCCTAGGCTCCTGGCCTGATTGATCAGAAGGAACCCACCCTTTATTTTCTGAACAGGCTGGGCCATGGGACCAGGAACTCCCTCCCAGATCAGTCTTGACTTGCTGATGGGGCTGACATTGGACCTACTGCCTCTTCCCCTGTGTGGGCTCAGTGTACCCATCTGTGAAATGGGGCTGAGAATAGCACCTACACACAAGACTGTTGAGAGATATTCTTGAGTGAATATGCACAAAAGCACTTAGAATAGTATTTGACCCACAGTAAGTGATATAGAAGTATTAGCTCTATGGTTAACTGTAGTTAATAATGCTATGTTGTAGTGTGGACGAAAGCCTAGAGATGTAAAACTGCATGAAATGTGTGGGGAGCTGGAAGCTGCTGGGTATTTCTGGGGATCAAACACAGAGAGTGGAGGGGAGAAGTTGGTGTTGAGTGGAGGGAGGGACCAGGTCAGAGAGTCCCTGGACCTTAGGTTTCCATGAGGTGGCCTGAAGCAGCAGAGCCTGCTGGCCAGAGCAGGCCAGCGGCAGGAGTGGAGGGACTCTGAGCTTGTTGCTAGGACAGGAAAGCTGAGGGACGTAGTGGCTCCAGACCCAGGAGCTCGCATATATGGGACTTCCAGATCACCTTTTCAGTCTGGATGGGGTAGGGAGGGTCCAGCCTTCCCTAGCAAGTGGCCCTTGGAGATGCCGCAGTCACTAAATGAGCATCCACACTGCTCCCTGGTGCCCTCACCCACCTGGCACCCTGAACACTCAGTAGAGACCTCTAAGGGTTAGATAATTACCCACATTGTTGGCGGGAGCTGAGAGTCAGAGAGAGAAAGCAACTTTCCCCAGGGCACACAGCTGGAAAATGGCAGAGTGAGGCTCAAACCCAGGACTTCCTGACTCTCCTCCGGGCCACCTACCACCCCAGAGTAAGATTTAGAGCAAGCTTGCCCATTGCCACTGCACCTCTGGAGTTATCTTAAGAGATTTTCATTAAAAATGTTTGCTTATTGTTTTTTTTTTCTTTTAATTATAGAACCTATAAATGCTCTTGGTGAAATATTAAAACAGTACTGAAGAATCGAAAGTGGAAAGTAAAAGTTTCCCACCTCTCTGGCTCTCATAGCAGACACAGTCTGTGTGGAGCCCAGATCCCCTCAGGGGTGCTGGGCCCCTTCCCCTGGCTTCTGCGGGCCTTGCTTCTAGAGCCTGCATCTGCACCTGTGGCTTTCTCCACAGGTTGGGCTTTGGGCTACTGGAGACACTTTGTCTGTGAGTGAGAGAACCCTTCTGGGGTTTATGATCCCCACCCTGACCCCAGGATGTTTTTAGCCAGTGACTGGCTGACACAGGAGTCAGAGCAAACTCTGAGGTATGATTTACCCCCAGAACCCTCCACAGAATCAGCCTGAGGCTACTGTTTTGTCTGGTCACACCATGTCCTGGTTTCTCTTCCTTCCTTTTCCTGTTTCCTTTGCTCCCCACTGGTCACCTCCACTCCACCCTCCCCACCCCGCCCCACACACACAGCACTAACAAGTCACTCATACACGAATCCTGGTTCCAGGGTTGGCATTTGTGAAAGATAATCACAGCAAGCAGCAAAAACAGCCCCAGTTCTTCACTCATCCCAGATCCATGTCCTCGGCTCATTACTTGGTAGCCCCCACCCACCTAGATGCTGGGCTTAGCCATGTGACTTATTTTGGCCAAAGGGATGCTTTAAAGCTTTTTTGCACAATAAAACTTGCTAGCTTTTGTGCTTCTACCATTGCCATGATGACATGTCTAGGTTAGTGGGCTGGAGAATGAGACAAATGTCACCAAGCTGAGCCACTTCAGTTGCTTAGCTGAGACCAATAGCCAGCCGACCCCAGATATGGGAGCAAGCCCAGCCAAGATTAGCAGAGCAGCCCAGACCTAGAGTAGCTGCCCCCAGGTTAGTGAGCAATCAATATCTATTGTTATATGCCACTGGCAGTTTTAGGGTTGCTTGTTACACAGCATCATTGTGGCAATAGGTAATTGATACAGCAACCTCACTCTACTCCTTCAGGTATCTTTTGATTGTTGGTTTTTGCACATGTGAGAGCATAACTTCTATACTAATCTTCCACTTGGTATCATCTCAGCCATCCTCCCCTTTTACACACAGAGGCTCCTTTTATGTCTTTTAACATCTTCATAATCTCTATTTATGTGGCCATACCAGCTTATGCCCAGTCATTTATTGATGTGAATTTGGGTCCTTACTGTATTTTCAGTGTAATAAATGCCTCTGCACTGAGGTCCTTATGCATTAAGGTCCTTGTGCATATGTGGTTTGACCACGTGTATAAGGATCTCTGGGAGATAAATTCCTCGACATAAACTTGAGGATCGAATATCTATATTTTAAGATTCGATAGATGCTACTTAATTTGGAAAGCCAGACTTTCCAAAATTTCCAGCTACCCTCCAATATTGAATCCATCAAAGGAACAGGGCCAAAAAGTCTCCTGGTTTAGAGGGCTAGTTGGAAGTGCTGTGCAAAATGCAGGTTTCTGAGTGTTTATAGCACCTATCCATCCATCTACTCATTAATTCATTCAATAAATATTTATTGAGTACTTGCTATGTATCAGGTGTTGTCCTGGGCTCTGGGAACAGAGCAATGAATATAACAGACAAAAATCCCTGCCTTGATTAAGCTTGTATTCTATGAGAGATAATAGATTACACACACACACAAGAGGAAAACATTTAGGACATTAGAAGGTGTTAATGCTATAGAGAAAAGTAGGCAGGGAAAAGGGACATAGACCATTGCAGTACAGGTAGAAGGAGGGGTTGTAACCTTTAAAAACATGGCAAAGGAAAATATATTAATTTGCTATGGTTGCTGTAACAAAGTACCAGACTGAGTTGCTTAAAAACAGAAAGTTATTTTCTTAGTTCTGATGGTTAGAAGTCTGAGATCAAGGTGTTGTCATGGTTGGTTTTTTCTGAGGTCTCTCTCCTTGGTTTGCAGATGGCTACCTTCTCCGTGTCCTTACATCTGCCTTCCCTTTGTGTGTGTCTGTATCCTAATCTTTTTTTATAAAGACATTAGTCATATTGGATTAGAGCCACTCTAATGACCTTATTTTAACTTAATCACCTCTGTAAAGACCCTATCTTCAATTATGGTTACATTCTGAGATCCCAAGGGTTAAGACTTCAACATGCATTTTTTGAGGGGGACACAATGCAGCCTGTAATAGGGAAGCTTCAGTGAGCTTGGAGATGAGGCCATGGATGTCTCTAGGAGGAGCATTCCAGACAGAAGCAAAGATTATAAAGTTAAGAGCTTGCCTGGTAGTTTTGAGAAACAGCAAGGAGACCAGAGCAGAGTACAGTGAGTGAGGAGGAGAAAGGAGGTGAGGTCCAGGAGGCCCCAGGCAGCAGGTCATGCCTGACCTCATAGACCATGGGGGGGACTTTGGTGCATACCCTGAAAGAGATGGCAGCCACAGAAGGGTTCTGAGCAGAGGAGATGTGTGACCAGCCTTAAGCTTTAACAGAAGGACATGAGAAGGTGTTAATGCTACAGAGAAAAATAAGCCACTGTGAGGAGGAGGAGCTGATGGGGATGTGGCTGTCATTAACACTATTCACCTCATGTTTATGGTTCTGCATCAGAGCATTGCTCCTCTCCAACCCCTTTACAGCCAGATATGGCATGTGACTTGCTTTGGCCAATGGAGTGTGAGCAGAGTGCTGTCATAGCTTCTGGGGGAATACTTAAGAGCATACTCTAGGCCAGGGGTCCCTAACTTTCAGGCTGCGGACCAGTACCCCATCTGTCTGTGGCCTGTTAGGAACTGGGCCGCACCGAAGGAAGTGAGCAGTGGGTGATGGAGTGAAGTTTCACTTGTATTTGCAGCCACTCCCTAGTGCTAGCATCACTAGGTTCTACTTCAGATCATCATACATTAGATTCTCATTTGGCACCGGTCCCTGGTGCCAAAAAGGTTGGGGGCCCTGCTCTAGGCCATGTTCTCTCTTTCCTCTTTCATGGTTACTGGCAGTGTTGTAGAGAGTAGAGTTCTAGACTGGCTGCCCCATGAACCTGAGTCCCAGACCATTAATAGTCAGAGGGACATGTAGCAGGAATAAGAAATAAACCTTTGCAAGCAATAACAAATGCTGGAGAGGATACAGAGAAAAAGGCCCATGGAGAAGTGCAGCTCCAGGCTCCTGACTCTGCATGGCTGCCCTCTCCAGAACATGTCATGGCCTAGCAGGTCTCACGCTTGGTTTCCACAAGACCCCAACACTGGGAAGCACTAGCTTGCAGACTGCGTGTGTTTTAAAGCAGTAGTGTGCTGTGCTTGCTTTGACAGCACATATACTAAAGCAGGGGTATGCTTGCTTAAACAAAAGCAGAACTGCTCTGGTTGACACTGAGAGGGTACCTGCTCCACCTCTACCTGCACCCTGCTTTCTGCTGTTGCTGCTCCCAAGGGGCTCTAGGGGATGAGTTGAAGATTGTGGGGACATCAGAGAGTCCAGGTCAGAAAAATGAGACTTTACATATTAAAAAAAAAAAACTAAATCACTATGCTGAATAGATATCTGCACCCCATGTTTGTTGCAGGATTATTTGAAATGGCCAAGACATGGAAATGACTTGAATGTCCACAGACAGATGAATGGATAAAAAAAAATGTGATACACACACAAACACAAGAATATTATTCAGCCATAAAAAGAAGGAAATCCTGCCATTTGTGACAATGTGGATGGACTCTGAGGGCTTTATACTAAGTGAAATATACTAAGTGAAATAAGTCAGGCAGAGAAAGACAAATACTATATGTTCTCATTTATATGTGGGACCTAAAACAAAACAAAACAAAACAAAACAAAACAAAACCAGACCCAAAAAAAACTCATAGAAGGAGATCAGATTTGTGGTTACCAGAGGGGGATGGGGTTCGGGGGAGAGGGAACTGGATGTACGTGGTCAAAGATACAAACTTCCAGTTGTAAGTACTGGGAATGTAATGTACAATGGGATGACTAGTTAATACTACTGTATGGTAGACTTGAAAGTTGCTAAGAGTAAATCTTAAAAATTCTCATCACAAGGAAAAAACATTTTTTTCTTTTTATAACTATATGAGGTAATAGATGTTAACTAAAATTATTGTGATAATCATTTCACAATATATGCAAGTCATTATGCTGTCCACCTAAAATTTACACAACTCTGTATGTCAATTATACCTCAATAAAACTGAAAAAAAAATGTAGATTTTTGGTCTGACTCTGTCATGAACTTGCTGGGTGACCTGGGACAAAACTCTACCCCTCTCAGTTTTCTTTTCTGTATAATGACATGCTGTACAAGCATGTGCCTCTGATCACGTGTACAGGTATAGCTCAGAGATATTGCTATTTCAGTTCCAGACCACCATGGTAGAATGAGTATCACTATAAGGTGAGTTATAATTTTTTTGCTGGTGGAGGGTCTTGCCTTCAATTTGTGAAAAATGCAACATCTGTGAAGTGCAAAACAGAGACACACAATAAAATGAGGTATGCCTGTATCTCCTTGGTTTAAGTCAGAGAAACAAATGCAAACTGGTTTCAGCAATAAAAAAATAACTTACTGAGTCCCGTTATTGAAAAAAAAATTCAGAGATAGTTTGGATTTCAAGCACAGATAGTTTCAGGTTGTTAAAAACGTCACCAGGCATCTCTCTCTCTTTCTCAGCTCTCCTTTCTTAGGTAATGGCTTCGTGTCAAGCTCTCCCCTGAGGTGGCAAACCTAGCACCGACAGTTCTAGGCTGACATCCCACCTTGTGCAACCCTCAGAGAAATTGACAGCCCTTTTCCTAAAAGTTCATCCAGGGCTGCTGGCAGTGCACATAGTACCTGGATGCAAACTAGAAAAAAAATGGGTAGACACAGTTCCACAGTAGGCAGGGGCCTTAAGCAGAATACAACCTGAATTCTGCCTCCCACTCACCTCAGCTGACTGCACTTGCTCCAGTGCAAAACAGTCAACTCTTAGGAACATCCCTGGATCCAGCAAATGGCCCAGGAAGGCTCTCATTGGCCAGGCTTAGGTCACATGGCCACCTTTTAACTAGTCACTGTGGCTCAGAGGAGGTGATATTCTGACTAGCTAGGCCTGAGTCTCAGGGCTCTCTTGAAGCTGAGGGTGAAGTGTGCTGTTAAGCCACAGTGGCCTGAGAGAGGAGCCAATTCCTAGGAGGAAAATGGATGGGTGGAGGGAACCGTAGCTAGGAGAGGAGGGCTAATTTCCTACCTCGAGCCTCACCCCATCTCTTCCCATTCCTGACTCTGATTTCCTGTATAACGGCTTTCATCCCTTTGAGCTCAGGGGGCTTGGCCTTGGGGTCCCCCCTTTTGGCATGCCAGGCCCTCACCTCTTATATTCCCCTATCCCCACTTCCACCCAGTCTTGGCCACGTTTAGGTGGCTGATCTGACAGAGGGAGAGCCTGTCTCCTAGGCCCTGACAGCCGTGCTGGAGCAGGCCCATGGGGGCAATAAGGTATGAGGGAGGGCAGCTCTAGGAGAGGAGGGCTTTTTCTTGTCAGAGCTGTTCCGAGGTGGGCTATCTCAGAGGGAATGTGGAAGTGGGGGAGAGTGTTATAGAAGTGATTCTGAAGCAGAAATCTGAGCTTGATCAATCTGCCACAGATCACCTGAGGCACTGGTTAAAATACAGATTCCTAGGCCTCACTCTAGAGATGCTGGCTCATTTGGTCTGTGTGAGGCCTGGGAACCTGTATTTTAACCAGTGTCTCAGGGAATTCCCATGGGGACCACTGGCCCCAGAGCATCTGGGAGTTTTCCCCTAACTCTGAGGTTCCTGGAAAAGGAAACCATCTGTGCCCCAGGCCAGGATCAGTCAAAGTTACCCAAGAGCTGTTGGCCCTACCCTTAAGGCGGGCTCCCAGAGTTACAGGGATGGGACATTGAAAGGAAGGCTGTCTGGGCTGCCCACCTGCCCCGAGTCCCTGGGCCGGGACGTGCTGACATCTGCCGTCTAGACACTGGGCTTTGTGCCCAGGCAGCTGTTGGCAGCCAGATGTGACCACTGGGACTCAGAGGACTGAGGTCACTTGCCTGGGGCCTCACAACTTCTTGGTGGGGGAGCCAGGATTTGAACTCATGTCTGCCAACCCCAAAGTCTCTGTGGCTATAACTGAAAGGAGCATGTGGCATTTGTTAGGCTCACATCTGGCCCACAGTGGCTTGTTTTTGTGTCCTTTTATAACAAACAATAAAAAAAAAACCAATCACTGACATTTATGGAGTGTCAGTTACTGAGAGCCAGGCCCTCACACGGGTGACATCATTTAATCCCCTCAATCGCCCTCAAAGAGTTGGACAATTTTTATTGCAGTTTGCAGAGAAAACTGAGGAGAAGTGATATGGTAGATATTTGTTTATCTTGCCTGCCTAGCATTCTGCACCCCCTTTTATGGGCAGGGCACTCTAATTTCCTCGTGGGGAACCTCTGTACCCTCAGTGTCGACAGTCTGGTCAAGACTCCTTTGACCAAGGAGTAGGCACAAAATCTAGGCTTGGATGTGCTCTCCTGGAACTTTGACTCTTGAATACTATGACACTTCTTCATCTCGAAGACTCTGTCTACTGTCCTTGCTCCAGGAGACCCTCATCTGCACGCTGCTGATTCTGAGACTGATTCCAGGAGTGACCTCCATCTTTCTGATGAGGCCCTGTATCTCTGGCTGCTGTTAGCTGAGCCTGCTTCTGCTGCCTGCAAGCCAGAGTCCTCGCCAATATGACAGAGCTTCTGAAGTTCACACAGGCGACACAGGACTCAAACCCAGATGGCCCAATGCCAGAGTCAAGCTTAGCCACTGCCTGGGGTGACACTACTCAGCTGAAAGAGAAAACACATAATTCCTGCGGCCCAGGGGCATTGCCCAAAGTGGCTGTGAAATTTGCATTCTCTCCCACAATTCAGCCACACCATTTTTGTAAAAGGATAATGTCTTAACCTATGCAGATAATTTTTATTGTTTTAATCTTCAAGGCTTCATCAACTCCAAAACCAGATCCTGCACCCCGGTTTGAGTTACTCACCTGACAGGCACTTGGCTTCCAGTTCCCACCCCAGGCCTTTGCTCAGAAGCCCCCATTGCTTGGGGGTTGTTGGCAGAACCTGGGCCCTTGGGACCCGCTCCATGGTCAGGGTCCAGCATGACAGTGCTTCTTAGAACCTAGTAGATCAACTTGCCCAATCTTTCCCATCTTTGGGTATTCTCATCCAACTCCACATTTTTGTTATATCCACATTCTTCCTATACTATGAGTTTCTTAACATTTCGTGTTAAATTATCACATATCCATTCTTTACTTTAGAAGACTTCATTCATGTTGCTCTGGAAAGGGCACTGTGCATAAATAGAATACAGCAATGCCTAGGAAACCACATGCCTCACAGTCTAACTAGTCTGCCCTGAGCTCCAGGTCAGCCAGGTCTCTGCCAGGAAAGACTGCAGGGGTTAACAAGGTGTTAAAGATGCCCAGCCCCACACCGAGCCTCCCCACTGGATGTGATCAGAAAGAAGAGTTCAAAGGGAATCTGAAAAGAATCACTTCCTCCGTGTGTGAGCTAATGATATTTCAGGCCATGTCATGTGCCACAGGCTTCACATTTTGGGGAAAACTGGTCTTTATGGTACAGATGAAAACAGAGAGGATCTTGTCCATGGTCACACAGCACATCAGAGGAAGAAAGACTGGAACAGGGCTATCCTACCCACACTCTAGCTCTTTCTGTGGCACCTTGCTTTTTCTCTTTAAAGCACTTCATATGCTCCTAGGCAACTCCTGATGATCTGGAACCGAATTTTAATCTTCAGCAGCCACTCCCCTTCCATCTGTTGAGTTTGGGCCCTCCTCCTCACACCCCCGCATTGCACCCACAGTGCCAGTTGGTGTGGGCTCTGCAAATGCAAACTCATTTAAATGTCAGCTGGAGCAACACCCAGCTAGAAGGCAAACAGGTGACAAAAATAGATGTGACAATCACAGTATCCTAGACTGTCAGTATGCACTTCCAGGCCCTCTAAACCATTCTTGGGGCAAGTAGCCCTTGAAGAATCAAGATAACTAGGGTCTTCTGCTTGGGTAAAACTTATGTACACACATAATTTTGCATGCAGTTTTGGAGGGGTCATGGAGCCATCCCACCTCAACATTTAAAATTTTTTATTCATCTCATGGACTGGGGTTCCAAGAAAGAGTTTGTTTGCAAAAAGTGACCTGATGCCAAGAATTTGGAAACAACTGGTCTTAGTGATTTTTCAGGCAGCTCTCAGTAAATGAGCTGAGAAGAAAGGCTCAAGTCCACTCCAGAAGCAGTGGTTCAGGGTCCGCATTTTGCAACCAGAAACCTTACCCTCTGACTTATCTCTTTGGGAGGGTGAGCCTTGGGGTTCATCGAAAGGCTGTGGTACTTCTGTAGCATCAATAAAATTCTTTGACCACTCTGAAAAGGTTCCGAGATGAAATGCTGGCAGGGGAGAAGACACTAGGTCTCTGTGCCCACCCTCTGCAGCCATAGCCCCAGCTCCAGGACACCATGTGCACAGAATACAAAAGCAGCCATACCCTCTGGCTTATGAAACTCTGAAATCCTGGCCAAGGTCCTGAGTGGCCTTAATGTGTGCGCCTTATCTTTGTCATTTCAATTCCATCTTCACAAAAGGAGAGAGTCCACTGTTGGGACCAGGCCCAGGCCCTCATGTGCTCTCTTTCTTATTCTAGGACTTTGTATGCATAAGTAAGGTCTTGGCAAGACCCACTTGAAATCTCTCTGTCCTCATAGTGGCTTTATTTCTTAGCAAGGATTTGAGTAAAAGATGTCTCACCCTAAAAGGAAGCGGTAGGGGCAGAAGCTGAACAATAGGGCTGGAGAGAGAGGCCTCTGGAACAGAAAGAATGGACAATTGATGAGAGGAGAGTGAGAAATTGTTGAAATGTGGTCTGCAGGAAGAGGAGTAGAAGTATCAGACCACGGTACTGGCAGTTTGAGAATGGGAGAAATGGGTGCTAACTGGGGGTGTCATGTGGTTGGGAAGGAGCAAGTTCTTCCTGCAACTAAGGACTGCCATGTAAGCTGACTGGAAAGCTCCTGGCATGGTGCTAATAGCCTCAGGGAGCTGACATGGTGCAGGTGGGGCTGAGAAGCCAGATCCTGTGTCAAGCCGGGCCAAGAGGCATGCCATGCTTGCTAGGTCCCTGCCCTCCTGGGTTTCCTACACTGTATTTGGTATAGAATGTGCTCTCTGACTAGGACCGTTGGGCTCTGGTGTGCCACCGAGCACAAGATCTGAGGAAGATAGATGGCCCATACTCAATTGCCTGTTTTCTCATCCATGCCATAGGGATAATGATCTCCAGTGATGCTGGAAGTCAGAGATGGGTGGTGGAAGTGGAGGGTCTGTTCAGGGTCAGGAATGGACCACATGCCTACTCCTTAAAGCATCCTGCAGACCCAGTAGATAGCCTCCTTGAAACTACAACTAGAGGTTGCAAACTCAGATGCCTATGGCATTTGAAAATGAGGGTTTATTGCTGGCTGGTGGTTGCATATTAAGCCCCAGGACCATTCCTTTCATCATTGAAAAGCAGAATAGTATAGTAGCCATGAGCACAGACTTTGGAGCCATATCTTGGTCCAAAACTTGATTCTGCCACTTACCAACTGTGAACCTCTAAATCTCAGTCTCCTCATCTATAAAAAGATTAATAAATACAAGATACATCACTGGAAAATAGCATATCTGCTGTTTTTGTCTCCTGCATCCATGGCAGACATTGCTAATCGATCAAGACATCTGTTTTCTCCTTTTGCACCATGCAAAACATTGCAAATTGATCAATATCTTTTTCTTTGAGCCTCAGAATCTTTCTGTGTGTCCAGAGCTCCAGGCAGTCACTTGCAGTAGGTGAGATTTGGCATTTGAGATGAAATCTTTTTGTCATCTCTGTTAGTAATGCCTATAGAGCACAATTTCTGTCACATAGCTGACCCTATACAAATGTCAGTTACCATTCAGTCTCTGCTCAGTGCAGGAATCCTAATCCATTATCCCCAACTTCTGCTGAATTACCTCCAAAGACAGGGAGCTCACTACTTCCTCAGGCTGGGTATTCTGTTGCTGAACAGTTCTGATGATTAGGAAGTTCTAAAATCTCCCTCCCTGCACCTCCCTTCTTCCTCAAACAGTCTATGATTCTCTGGCAGAGTGCTCCCCTCTTCCTTAGGTTAGCTGCCATTGCAGATTGAGGTGATTTATTTTTAGGTGATACATTTGAGTAAAATCTTCTCTCTGCTTGTATTTATTTGATCCAGACCAGCTAAGCAGCTTCAGCATTTGATGGAAGTGTTTGGGGGAGTGTATGATCATGTGTGTGTCTGTGCGCTTGCGCGCATGCACGTGTTTGTGTGTGTGTGTGTGTGTGTGTGTGTTAGAATGTGTGGGTGAGAGAGAGATTGAGAGAGGGAAGAGAGAGTGAGAATGCATTTTAAAGCCTCATAATACACGAGGCCAATGTCACTCCTTATGTAAGCCTAATAGCTTCTCTGAGGATTGGGGCTGCATTCAGGGCCCCATCATTAGCTGATTAAGGCTGATTATTCCAAGGGGAGGGACAAGAAAGAGGGACATGAAGTTATATAACTCTCCATTTATTTAGATTTAATCCACGCTTCTAAATTTAGGAGCTGGAAGACTGCAAAGATGAGCCCCTGGCACTTGGAGGTGGTGCTGGCCACATGGGGAACATGGGTCTGGTGAGTGCGGGAGCCCCACGGTACCCACAGTGGAGGTAGGAGGTTCTTTGCAGGAGGACAGTTCAGGGACCTCATTTCACAGTGCCAGGAGAACTTGCATGGGCAGCCAGTGCTACCCAGGACATTTCACACCCTGGAGCAGGTGCATAGGCAATGGGGGTGGGGAGGGATGTGGTGGCACTGGGGGTGGACAGCATGGTGAACTGCAACCCAATGTCCTGATGGGCTGGGCAGTTTTAGGAAAACCTGGATAGTCATGGTCACCCCTGGGACACAGCACTCGTTCGTATGTGGTCTAATATGGCCACTTCCAAACAGACATCCTTTCTGCTGGGGCTCATAGCTTTCCTCTTCCAAATATTTTATGTAGGGACTCAGAAAATCACTATAGCTGTTCAGGTTGTGCACTGCACAAGGGCACTGCATCAAAGTGAGCACCTCTTACATCAAAGACAGCGTAGATTCACATATGTATGAAGATCATTTTTTACAGATGGCCTCAAAGGATGCTCTAAACGAATTGTTGTGACAATACTTTTCTGAAAGCTGGAAGTCAAGCATCTTGAGCAAAGGGAGCCTTTTTCTGATTTGTATAAAGATACTGTATATAGGCTGGCAGCAGCCTTCCTCTAACTTCTGCTGGTGCTGGCTGGATCCAACTCTGAGTTCAAGTCACAGTAATCCTGTTCAGAAAGAAGTTGCTGAAAGCAGGATAAAGAGCAGCTGCAGAGCTGTGACTAGTCATTCAAGGTCTCAGAAACATTTCCCAGATCATTGCAAAGAGATGATAACACTCAATAACAGCACATGAGATCAGGTGCAGATAAAAGCACCTTATTAACTATAAAGAACCCACACCCATTTTAGGAAGTGCTATGAAGTCATAGTAGAACATGAGCCAGACTTGGGCTCAGCCACCTTTTAGCTCTTAACACGAGATGAATCACTTCACCTTTCTGGGCTTCAGTTGAATCAGCTATAAAATGGAAATCAGGTGGCCCATCATCCTTTAAGAATAAAAGGGAAAGATGGCTATGAAAGGCCCTGTTTCAGACCCTGGCTCATAGTGGTGCTCTATAAATGCTTGATTTTTCTCTTGACACTACTTTTAAAAGTGTCGAGGACATGTAATTGTTAGAATGTGGTATTTTCTTTGAAATTCCATGTACTTAGAAAAAAATCCAAGTTCAATATCTTGGCTAAAAAGACCCCGCATATCTGATCCCTGCCCACCAGTCTAAGCTTGTCCCCTGCCCCACTATCCCAGCTCACTCCACTCCTTGCTGCTCCCTCAACGTGCCAGGCCTGTGCCCACCCCAGGGCCTTTGCACTTGCTATTTCTCTGCCTGGAATGAGCTTCCTTCATCTTCTAATAACTGGCTCCTTCTCGCTCATTAGGTCTTAGCACAAATGTCACCTCCTCAATGTAAAGTAGCCCCTGGTGCTTCCTACCACCTCATCCTGTCTTAATTCTCGGCATTGTCCTTTATCGTTTTCTCATGCTTTATTTCTTTGCTCACTTGTTTATTTTCTGTCTCCGTTGCCAAAATCTAAGCTGCACGAGAGCAGAGATTTAAGTCTCGCTCACCACTGTACCCAAACCATAGGTGTCTAATAAATGTTTGTTGATGCATGAATAATGTTTGTGAAGAGAATGAAGTGAGGTCAGCTTCTTCCAAGCTCACCAAGCCCCTCTCTTCATCTCACCCTGCCTTGTCCCTCACTATTTCTCCCTATCTCTCCATAGGATGGTTTCTCTCTTTGTCCACACTTCTTTCTTCTTCCACTAAATGACTTCCTAGACTCTTTCTTGATTACCTTGCTTGTCCTACAGAGAGTTTAAAACATCTTGTTCTTTTCTGTTTTCAAGATTAGGGTGACTTTAACCTTCCATCTTTCTCATCTTTTGGAATCTTTGTCTGTCAACGTGGGTCTTCTCTTTGACCAAGGGGTGGAGGGGAGCATGGAGCCAAGTGTGGGAGACATGGGTGGGAGGTTTTAGTAAAATAAGAAGCCTGCTGCCTCCAGAGGTCAATCCTCATCCCCTAGGTTGTGAGTAAAGGCTGAATAAACACTTCCTTGAGATACTCCCAGCTCCACCCTCTGAAGAGAGCCCCAGCCCCAGCTGCTGCTGCAGACAAGTTTACTTCTCTTCTTAAAACCAAGTTTTTACAAATCTGCTATGCAAGGGCTTCAAGGGCTTAGTTTGGCTTATGTCAGCTTTGAACTGGACTAAAGAATCTGAATGGCATTTACTTGACAGTTTACAAATATCTTTCCTTGGTCATTTGATTCAGCAAATATTTAAAAAGCGCCTACTATGTGCCAGAAATAGTTCTAAGAGCTTTTTATATAATAATTTATTCATAGGCAAGGTACTATTATTATCATCCCATTATTATCCCATTTTACAGATGAGAAAGCTGTGGTCCAGAGATGAGTTTACTATAAAGCACAGTGTCTTAGTCTATTCAGGCTGCTATAATAATACCACAGACTGGGTGTCTTATAAACAGCAAAAATTTGTTGCTCACAGTTCTAGAGGCTGGAAGTTTGAGATCAGGTTATCAGCATGGTCGGGTGAGGGTCCTCGTCCTGGTTGTAAATTTCTTGTGTCCTCACCTGGTGGAAGAGGCTGTCGAGCTCCATGGACCCTCTTTTATAAGAGCACAAACCTAATTCATGAGGGCTCCAACCTCATGACCTAACCATCTCCCAAAGACCCCATCTCCTAATGCCATCACCTTTGGGGACTAAGATTCACATATGAATTTGGTGAGGGTGGAGTACACATTCAGACCATAGCACTCAGAAAACTTAAGTTTTTCAGGGTTTCTTGTATGCATGGTTTCCTTCCTTGTTCCCAGGTGGAGCCCCAGCCCTATGTGCATCAGTCATGTGTGCAAAATTCTCAGAAGTAATATCTTTCACCTGCAACCAGCTAAGGGGATCTAGTTTAGGGGAAGTTAAATTGGGGATACATTTTATGTGAATTCACTGAGTTAAAGGCATGTGGTTCAAAGTCAGTCATGTTGGTGTAGAAGATGGCTTGCCTGCAGCTCACCATGCCCACTCACCTGGATAGTGATTCAGAGATAACTGGTCCAGAGTTCATATCACCATATGAATGTGCTCTATGTCACCCAGCACAGAAAGTGAAGAAAAATAGGGCCTGAAATATAAGGAGCCAGCAGCTATTCTGCAGAAAGTTCTTCTACCATTGAGACATGTGAAATTGTAAATGGAGGATTTGCTTCTTGTTGCTGTTCACACCTAGTCCAAACCAAAGACTGAATAATGCAGAGTATACAATCAAAAAACACAATACATTTTTTTCTTCTTTGGGAAAGATCATTCAAAATGCAATGATCAGACCTCTATGTTTATGGGGTACAAACTTATAGCTATGCTAAAAATGACAAAAATATCTGTAATGGATCATATATGAGAAAACTTGGAGGTTTTCCCAAATTTAACAATGGTGCCGGAATGTTGTGTTCATGTAAAGCATTTCCAAGTACATCTTATGACACTTAAACTTTCCTAAACAGTCTGTAGTAGTAAAAACTATTCAACAGGCTATGTTAGAGGACAGACTGAATTATCTTTTAATTTCCTGTAAACAAAATGACAAAATTGTCATGATGGTGATCAATGGAATGTTGGGGGAAAGGATTATAAAGGCGTCACAGTTGATTAATAAAAATATTGTCATTTTTCTGGATTTTGTGATGTTTTTGGCATTTGTCAACTTTCTAAAATTTCTAATTTTCTATGACGTATTTTCTTATTGTAAATCTCACTTTTCGTACCTAATTTTCTATTCTTTTTCTTAAGGAGACCCCAAATTCTACTGGCTTTATGCTTCACCTGTAAACTGTATTGTAGTTACCAGGACAGATGACTTCCTCATGCAAATACGAACTCGTATTATTCTCCATGTTCTTTTTCTGCCCCTTTAACACAAAAGGTGGCTTACAACAATCACACTGGCAGCAGTGGCTGTGCCAGCTGTGTAGCAGGACGAGGGTGAGGGTGAGGATGCGACTGCAATAGTCCGGGTGGTGGGGGAGAGAATGGTGGTTGGACACCCGGGGCGTAAAAGTGTGGAGAAACGGCTGGATTTGGATTCGCTTTTGAAGGAGTCAACAGGAGTTGCTGACAATGTGGAGGGTGAGCGAAAGAAAGGAAGACAGCGAGGATGATTGCGGCTGCCATTCTCATTTTCCTTCGGGGGCTGTGACTTGGGGAATCAGGATTCTGGGAAGGCTACTGTGGGCGGAAGGGAGAAAGGCCTTTCCCGCGCTGTCCGCCTGGCATTTGCAGTACCGGCGATCCCTCAGTGCCGGCCCCCAGCGCAGGAGCGGAGGACGCCCCGGACGCGCGCCCGAGGCCGAGCCAGCTGCCCGCAGCAGCCTGCCCGACCCTCCCAGCGCGGGCGGCCTGGCTCTGATGGATGGACACGTGCGGCTCCTCCCGTGCGCGCCTCACGTGCAGCCCCGCGTGCGCTCCATCCCCTGCCTCCCTGGCCAGCCGGGCTGCTGGGGATGCTGCCAGCTCCAAGATGGAGCAGACGCCTGCAGATGGGGGCGGAGGGCTGGGGGTTGGCGTGAAACGGGTGGAGGAGGGAGGAGCGCCAGGTCCAGTTCCCACCTTTGCAGCACAGCCTACGTTGCGACCTGGCCAATGACTTCGCTTCTCTGAACCTCTTTCCCGATTTAGTTAAGGTGTATGAATGCGTCTTTCCTGGAGAAGCCTGTGCTGGCTTGTTGAGCTTTTCCAGGGCTAAGAAGACAACAGTGATAATAAAAGAGTAACCATCATGCCATTTACCGAGTGCTCACTGCGTGCCAGGAACTGTTTCAAGCACTTTACTCGTATAATCCCCCCAGCAACTCCATGTTGTCAGCTCTTTTATTGTCTTCATTTTACAAATGAGGAATTTAAGGCAGTGAGAAGTACTCATATGGTGATTATTACTGCTAATAATCATAAAACGATGGCTATTATTAACAGTAGTGACACTGATGGGGCTACGGCTTTGGGAGGGCTTGCTGAGTACAAGCAGTTGCCCCCTCCGGCGGGGGTGGGGGAGGGCATTTATATCCTGCTCATCTCACAGATGAAGACTGAGCCTCAGGGAAATGAAATCACTCACCTAAGAAGAGAGCTGATCAAGTGGCAGAGTCAGAACTCGAATCCGGGACTGTCTGAACAAACTCAGCCATGATCACTACCAGCCATTCCAAGGGTCTCTGACCTATGATTCAGCATCTCCTCCATCTCTGCCTCTAAGTTGGGTAGGGCAGTTTGTGATGACAGGTGCTCATTTCTGCTCCAATAATCCATCAGGGAGGTGGCTGCTTCACCCTAGGGCATTCAGACGGGCACAGGAGGAGCTGGACTGAAAATGGGGCTCAGGACCCACTCCCTTACCACACACTGGCCTGAGGCTGCTTCCTGCATCTGGGCTCGGGTGAAGGAGCCCAGAAAAGCCACTTGTAAATTTTCTCCTCTTATGGATTTCAGGCTGGCCAGCTGCCAGCTGGACTTTTCTGTGGGGTGTCAGGTGGTCTTGCCATCATCTCCCCTGGATCTGCTGGCCCTGTCCCTCATGAACTCTGGAGGCCTGGACTAAGAGGCTCCTAGGGAG
This sequence comes from Eidolon dupreanum, assembly GCA_028627145.1. Classification (NCBI taxonomy): domain Eukaryota; kingdom Metazoa; phylum Chordata; class Mammalia; order Chiroptera; family Pteropodidae; genus Eidolon; species Eidolon dupreanum. Next base: position 119,063,269 of record CM053507.1, on the reverse strand, counting down.
GCCTGGAGCACTCCTGAGAGGTGAGCACCTTGACCACTTGTCCAGAAGTCTCAGAGTCTTGGCCCAAATGCACCCTGAAAATCCCTGTTTCGCTCCCACATCATGCAGACCTCAACCTAGAGAGCCCCTGGGGCTTGTCGGAAACCTGGATCATCAGAATCTGATCGGGCAGGTAAGGCGGGGCCACAAAAAGCCATGCAGCAATGAAGAGGCTGAGGCTGCTGTGTGCCACCTGGAAGGAGGTGGGTGTGGGGCTCCTGGCCTCTGAACTTCTGAAGAGGGCTATGAGGCCCTGCAGTGTTGCCCGTCTCTGTGTACCCGATGTCAGCTGTGTGCCTCTCTGTTGTGACCCACTGTGTTGGGAAGATCAGGCTGGGAATCAAGCTGTGGCCCTAGGGGATCAGAGACTGGCCTGGGGCTGGTTGGGGTTTTCTGCATATGGAAGTCTTCCTCCTCCCTCCATGGCCTTGACCTGAGAGAGCCCCTTCCTTGCTGAGGGTATAAGGTGGTGGCATCTTCTTCATATATGAGAGGTTGCACCATGAACCCCTGAATGTAAAGGAGGCAGTGTGGTTAGTGAGAGAGCCTAGGCCAAGCAAGAAAGGCACCTGAACATTTATCTGCACTGAACATTTGTCAGATGCCCAGCTGGCCAGGAGCAGAAAGACCTGGAACTCAAACTCAGCCCTCTGCCTCCTGCTACAGTGTTCTCCCTGCAGTTTGCTCCACGCGAGGAAACTATCTCCCAGACCTTGGAGGCTAACCTCTGTATAATGGACACACGTGCCCTGTGTGGGTGTCAACTGTCATTGTTGTTTCTTAATAGACTTTTTTTTTATAGCGGTTATAGGTTCACAGGAAAATTGAGAGGGAGGTACAGAGATTTCCTATAAACCCCATCCTCACACATGCAGAGCCTCTCCTACCAGAGTGGTGCATTTGTTACAATTGATAAACCTGCACTGACACTTTATCACCCAGAGTCCATAGTTTACATGAGGGTTCACTCTTGGTGTTGTACAATCTGTGGGTTTGAACAAATGTGTAATGACATGGATCCACCATTATAGTATCATACAGAGTAGTTTCACTGCCCTAAAAATTCTCTGTGCGCTGCCTATTCCTTTTTTTTTTTTTTAACTTTATTTCTCCATTTTCAGAATGGAAATGTCTTTACTGGGGTTTTTGCCAATTTAAAAATCACATATGGAAGTCCCTTCTTAATGGCACCCGTTCTTGATTTAACCACTGCTAGGAATGTGGGTGTGTGTTTCCTTCTCTGTGTTTTATGTCTTTGTAAATGAACCCTGCCTTGTGATTATGAGGGTCAATTGCATGAGAAATCACAAGAGCCAATACCAGGAGCTAGCATTGATTGAGTGCCTACTGTGTGCCTGATCTTTAATCCTTACATCACCTCTACGAGGTGGTCACAGTTTGTATCTCCATTTCATAACTGAGAAGACTGAGGCTCAGAGGTCCCAGGGATAGTAAGTGTCAGAGCTGGGATTTGAGCCCAGGTCTTTCTGGGCTAACATCTCTGCACTTTGAAAAGCAAAAATCATCTTAATGTGTGAGGAATTCCTCTCTCTCATCATGACCCTGGGGATAGAGATTCTGAGCCAGCATGAGAAGGAAACAGCTTGCCTGGTGACTAGGCCCCCAAGGGTGGCAAGAGAGGCCATAGCAAACTGCAGGTGGCTCCTCTTTTCAGGCATGGCTCATAGAAGACTGAGGATCCTGACCCTGAGCCTGGGGGAGGGGGAAGGAGGGAGAGATTGTCCCTTCTTCCCAGTCCATGTCCACAGGACATGTCAGTAGAAAGTACCCCCACTCAGAATGTACTGTCAAATTGTACACACTTATACATGCACATCCTTGCTCTTACTATATCCAAAGCCCTCTCTGGTTCATTATGTTGTCTTGGCCTCACTTTAGGGCTGCCTCCTCTGGTTGCCTATGCTGTGCACTGCACAATTGCAAGGGGCACCAGTCACATGGATAGGATGTGAATGGCACTCCCTGGAGTTGTCTAACACAGTGACCATGCTCACAGTGACCTGGGAGTGAGCCAGGGAGACTTGGCCCATTTTATAGTTGGTAGAAACTGATGCTCAGACAGCCGTTGACTTCCCCACGGATCACAGAGTGAGTCAGCAATTGGAATAAAATCTGTGTCATTCTTTATCTCCCTTCCCCCAGGCATTTCAAAAAGAATTCCTCTTTCTAAAACTTTGATTTACTTTAAAAACAAACCATTTTCAAACTTCTATCTTTCTATTTATTTTTGAAGAGGAGCCATATTCACATGATACAAAATCTTAAGGTATGAAAAGGTATAAAGAGAAAGCTGCACCCCCTTCATCCTGACCCCCAGGCAGCCTCTGATGCTGTCTTGTGTGCCCTTGCAGAGATAGTCTATGCACCTCCCATACAAATGGGTGCATCCACACCTCGCTGTTTTCACTTTATATGCCCTGCAGTATATCCAAACATTTCAGACTGTCTGAGTCTTTTTTTTGCTGTGAACAGAATTCCATTATGTGGAGGTCTTTCGACCCACCTGTGTTCACTTTGGGTGCTTCTGATCTCTTGCTAGAGCAAACAGCACTAGATGAACTCTTATGCACATGTTTCATTTCACATCTGAAGGATAAATTCTTTATTTCTTTTAAATAAAAATATTTTATTTTTGAAATGAAATTAAAGCATCATGAAAGGACATATAATAAAGTAAAAGAGAAAGTCCTAATTGCCCACCCCATTGATTCTACTCCCCGGGGGTGACCACTGCTTCATATTATTTCACAGCTTGCTTATGTGATTTATTATGTGTGGTTGATTGCAAAAAAAAAATTGCCGTAATCTTTCACATCTCGCTGTCTATGTGTCCTTTCTAATGTGACATTGTAGCTCCTCCCATCAAGAAGCAGATTTTTTCTCTTTGCCTTGAATCTCAACTTGGTCATGTGCCTGCCATTGGCCAATAGAAAGTGACAGAAGTGATGATGTACTAGTTCCAACCCTAGGCCTCAAGAGACTTTGCCACCCTCTGTGAATAAGGTAGAAGATGAGAAACACATGGAGCAGGGAAGAGTCAGCCCTGTGGCTCCAGCCAAGGCCCCAGAGAGCAGAGAGCCCAGCCAGAAGCAGCATAGCCACCTCCCCAGCCCGCAGCTGGCCATAGGTGCATGTAGGGCCCAAGAGAGACCAGAGAACTGTCCAGATGAACTCAACCTAATTGCTGATCCTCAGAATCTCAGACCTATTAGCTAAATAAGTAGTTGTTTTAAGCCACTGAGTTCAGGAGGGTCTGTTATAAAGCTTTATCAAGGTGATAGATCAGTAGTACAATATATCTTGGAGATATTTCCCCAATAGATGTCTGGATCAACTCCACCCTTTCTTATAGCTACAAAGTATTCAATATGTGTGGAGATACCATGATTTATTTTTCCAATACCTTCTTGGTGGACTTTTGGTTTATTTCTTTGTTTCTGTACCTCTGCTCCTCATCTATAAAATGGGATTAATAACACTGCCTTGCAATTAATTTGTGAAAATTAACATAGGTGAGTCAGTTATAATGGTTGACAGAAAGTGCCTGGCATGTGTCTTTCTCTTCCTTCTTCCTGTCAGTCGATTCCCCCTCAGACAGGAATGACAAATAGGTTTGTCTTAGTACCCATTTGTCTAGTAGATGCTCCCGGGAGCTTGCACTGACCAGGATTCTGAGGCCATATCTGGGTCAGAGGGAAACACTGCTGTGATTGATTAGAGATGCCTGTCCTATCCTGAAGGAGGAGCAATGAGAGAGGGATGTTTGTCATCCTTCATTCATGTGGCTGTCTGAGCCTAAGTGGACCTCGCTCCTGTTTACTCAGAGAACTCTGAGGGACCAAGAGACCAAATGACCTTCAAGACCTAAGAGGAGGGCACTTGGAGGATTTGGACCTACTTGCTGTGTGACCCTGGACAATTGCCCTTTTCTTCCTGTATCTCGGTTTTCCTGTTTGTACAATGATCAAGTTGGTGGCAGAGCTGGGACTCAGCCATGGCTCACCTGACTCACATCTTATCCCTCAGCGACTGCAGGCGGAGCCCTCACATGGCAATCTGGCCTGGGGTGGTTATAGCTGGAAGCATGCCATGCCCATGCCGACCCACAGACATCTTGACTATCCAATAAGTTCTCACTGTGGTCTCCCCGGGGCATGTTAGCCTGGGAGGCCACTTGCTGGAGGTGGCAACCAGGTTGCAAATTCTCAGTGGGACTGATTCCCGTCCCATTTACACATACCCTGAGGGTATAGCCCTTTGTGTTGGGAGAGATTCTAGCTCTTTGTGATGAAGGTCTCCTATTTTAGATTCTCTCCTTGGGCAGTCCTGAGCTTATTTATATTTATGTATTATAACCTTTTCCCAAAAAATCCTGTAAGTAAAATTTCTTTAAAAAGTATTTTAAAAAAGAATAGTAGCATATAGCGGGGCTAAAATAAATGACATACTGCAAGAGAAGAGAAGATTGAGAAAGAGGCCTCCCTTCTCCACTTTCTAACTCTGGCTTCCCAGTCCCATCTTGTTTGCCCTGACTCACAGCTGTGCAGGCAGACGCTTCTCCTTCCTGTGCCCTCGGCAGACATGGCTAATCAATTACAGAACTTTTCCTCACTAAGCTTAAATACAAACTCATAATCCTTCTCAACACAGTCACCTAGATACCCATGCAGCAAAATGAAAAACTCTTTTCCATCTATGGGATAGAGTTATAACCTTCCTGGGGATCGAGTGTCTGAGGGAGAGAACTGAGGCTTGGGTGGTAGGAGTTCTAGCATCAGCCTATGGTTGGCTAGGATTTAGGCCTAGGAGAGAGAGGCATGTTAGCACTTCCAGAACGCGCGCGTGCACATTCTCTCTCTCTCTCTCTCTCTCTCTCCCTCTCTCTCTCATACACATATAAGCAAACACTCTTGCACACAAGTCCTTTTTTCTCACATGAATATTTGTGTGCTTCAGTCTTTCTAACAGCTTCCTTGTCCTTGTCTGGAGCTGGAAGAGTCCTTAGAAAGTGACATGACTAATCCTAAACTACTACTTTAGTTATAGATGAAGAATCTGAAGGACAGAGACTTCCCATGCACATCTTATCACATTGGTTTAATGCTGTCTAGAAATAGTTCCTCCTACACTGAGCCTTGGTTTCTTTCTCTAATAAGGGAGGAAGGTAATAATCTCTACCTCTCTAATTGTTGGGCACCTTAAATGAGGTAATACATGACAGGCTCTGACACCTAGAAAGTGTTCATTTTAAAAGTACTTGCTATAATCATCATCATCACCATCATCATCATCATCATCATCATCATCATCATCATGTCTTTTCCACAAGCTCAATCTGCTTTTCTCAGGGCCAACTCTCTGGAGAAAGAAACCCTGCGAGTTGGCCATGTAGGGAATGGAGATGTGAAACAAGCAGATGGCAGCTCCATTAACGCTGACCTGGACCTCTCGCCTCCACCCCTTCGCCCTCCTCCCCATTCCAGCATCCCCAGCAAAATCACAGCCCCTCCATCCCTTCCAGGCCTGACCACTTCTACCCACACTAGGGACCAAGTGTGGGGACCTAGGGGCTCTACAAAGGTGAGAGAAACAGGGCTGGGGCTTAGGGCTTAGAGGAAGTTATATATGACCACTCAATCTGTGCCCAGAAAATAGCAGTCTTTCTAAGTGTGTCTTTGGGGAAAAAGTTGTAAGATGATCACCAGAGATTGCCCCACATCACCTCTCACCTGCTCTCCTTGGTCTTTCATTGATTTAATATACTATTATTGAGTGTCTATTACATGTCAGGCACTATCCTAGGTGCCAGAGATACAGCCATGAGGAGAATGGATAAGTTCTCTGCAAGTTACATGCTAAATAAATGGGACGAAATAAGCATATAAGCCCATGAGTATATACTATGTCAGGAAGTAATAAATGTTCAGCAAAAATAAAAATAAAGCAGGATAAAGAGACATGGGTGATGGCAGGCAGAGGATGTCTAAAGAAGGCCCATCAGGGGAGGGACATGTGAACAGACACTTGAATAATAACAAGGAGTGAGCCCTGCAGACAAGGGGAGAAGGCATTCTAGGCAAAAGGTAGAGCGCAAGGCTTGGAGGCAGGAGCAAGTGAAGAAATACTGGAGGAACAGCCAGGAGGCAGGCATAGCTAAACACAGAGAGCAAGAGGTGAGTGAATGATGGGGATGATAACAAAGGTATCTCTTGCCATTTCATTCTCCTCTCCAATTCTCACCCTCCCCTCCATCTATAAACCAACCTCTACATCCTCCTTCTTTCTGCCTGCTCCTTTTGTCTGAGGCTGGTCCCTTCCTCATACTCTGGATCCCGTTCTAGCCACCCGCTGCCTCCCCAGGCACCTCACTCCAGTCTTGAGTCTTGGTGCACATTGTTTCCTCTGCTTCTAAGTCCTCTCCACCCCCTTTTCACCTGGCTGTGCAACATTTCAGGCCCAGGCAGGCCCTGCATGCCCCCAAAGCCTTCTCTGGTGCTGCAGGCTGGGTTGGGGCTCCCTGGGCTCCTGCAGTTGCCTGAGCTTCCCCCGTGTGAGTCTGACTCACTGACAAGGTCATCGAGAGCTTCCAGGGATAGGGGAGTGTCTAGTTTTTCTAAGTCCCAGCTAAGAGCTCAGGGTTTGGCCAACTGTGCAAATGATATCCCTGTGGCTTTGGACTGAGGTCTCTGGCTCCCTATACCCTCTTGGCCCTTGTATACCTTGCTTGTCCCCATAACCTGGGACAGTTCAGTGTCAGACACTCTCATCTGTTTGCTGCCCACTAAGCTGATCTAGTTGTCCCCTACCGCCATAAATGCCACTTCCACTTCCATCTTCTTAGCCTAAATCTTCTCCATCAAAGCCCAACTGGAGCTTGTTTTGCTTGGAGCAGCAGAAAGCACACCAGATTCAAGAATCAGATAGACATATATACCATGTGACATTTGTCTGGTCCTTAATTTTCTCATCCATAGCCTGAGATGCAGCAGTACCCAGAGCATAGGGTGGGAGCAGGAAGTGGATGGTGTACACCTGTCCTGTCTCCTTTCCTTGGCTTTGGGCTCCCTGAGGTGCTGAGATTATCTCTGGATCCCTCTCAGTGTCCAGAATACAGCAGCTTCTCAGCAAATATATACAAAAATGTATAGAGATATTGTACTTTATGGTTTATACTTGCACAAACATTATTATGTTCCATCTTCATGGAAATTCCTACCAGCATCCATTTATTGCATGTGTGCAAATTGGAGCTGCTGAGCCAGGAAGACTGAGTGGAGAGAAGCTTGGTCATAAGCTTTGGAAAGACCACTACCAGACATTTAGACGGGTCGTGGGACCCAGTTAAGGCCAGCCCTTGAGCCCAGGTCTGCAGATCCAGGTCCTAAGCTCAAAATCCTTGCATATTCCTCTATTCTCACCATAATACCACAAGGGTGGGCAATATTATGCCCATCTTATAGCCCAAAATTACACGCGCGCGCACACACACACACACACACACACACACACACACACACACACACAGGCACGGCCAATAAGTGGCAGAGGCAAGACCTGACCCTCAAGTCTGGGGATCATCTCTGTGTTCCTCACATGTCTCCAAATATCTACTGATTGATAATAAACAGAGAGGAGTTTTTACTTTCCCTCTCTTTTTTCCTTTTGGCCTTTTCCCATTCCTAGGGACTTTGGATGCAGCTTTTGGAATAGCAACTGTGCTGGGAAGTGCAGGACATACAGTGCCCAGCAGGAAATGCCTGGCACTGAGCCAAAAGTGGGAACTGAGCATTGGTCGGACCTTCATGCCTGTGAGCGAGTCTGTATTGTATTGTTTGGAGATCTGGCGAGGCAGGAGCAGCCTCACCTCTGTGGTGGTGTGGCCACACATTGACAATGCATCTGGGGTGTAACTCCAGGCACTGTTTACAAATGGAAAGTAGCCAGAGTCCCAGGAGGGAAAAATAACTGGGTCTTATCATCTGGCTTTGCTGTCCCTGGGCTTTGGGACCAGGTTACATCTATGAGGGCAGAAACATGGTCTTAAGATTAGGTTGTTTCTTGGCACCAGGAGGTAGAATGTGGATATCCTGCAGCATTTAGCCAGCATTCACGACCAGCACCAAAATCGTGGTTTCCGCCTGGGAATACTACCTGGACACACAGTTAACCGCCCTCTCCCCACCCTCCAGCGAGACACACACACACACACACACACACACACACACACACACACACACATTTGGGGAGTCCCAAAGCTGAGGAATCCTGCAGCTGCTAAAGCATATATTTAGCGCCTACTCTACACAAGGCACACAGTGGTTGCAACATTGGCTGGTGGAGCTGCGTGTGACCTTGGCAAGCCCCTTAACCTCCCAGAGCCTTGATTGCCACAGCTGGAAGATAGAAATAAGATTACTGCTTCACAATCCTGTAGGCAAGGATTAGGATGAATGCCAAATCCTCAAGCAGGGTTGTTCCAACTGCCAAACTTGTTCAGGAACTGAGGGCTATATAGGTTTGTGCAAATTAAATCGTTTAGGTCTTCCAAATTTTAGGAGATTTTTATTGATTTCATGTCGTAAACCAGACAGAACTGGAACTAAAGTCCACATGTCTTTGGAATAAGATCTACATGGGAGTTATTAACCAATGTCACCACAACAAATTTAATTAAAGTAATACATATGGGAAAGAAAAAAGAAGAAGAAAAAGAATTCATGCTGATTACTCACAGAGGGTGACTGTGGACACCCCGGAGCAGGGTGGTATCTGGGAGGAGGTGTGCGGGAGCCTTCTGGGGTGTGGAAACGTTCTGTATCTTGACCTGGGTAGTGGCTCTACAGGTGCATACGAATGACAAAAATCTATGCGCTGGGCCATCAGATGATCACACTGAACTGTTTGCATGCTATATGCTAATTTAAAAGAATGTTCTTGGAGCGTGAAGGAGGAAAAGGTGCGTTCAAACAGGTGTTTATTGTGGAAGCTGTGAATAGGCTTTGGAGAAATGGAGACACAGAAAGAAAAAAGGGGCAGCCCTGTTGTCTGTCAGGAAGCTGGCCTGGCTCCCAGCTGGGTACTGCTGTTCTCCAGTAGGACGTAAACACGCTCACAGAACACCAACCTCAGACGAGGTCCCTTTGGGACCACGAGACAGTGAGACACAGCAAGGCCACTTCACAGTTGAGTCTCAGCCCAGACAAAACAAGGTTCCCATGCTACCCATGAAATACCAAGCATGCCTCTTCTTTCAGGCCCATCTTCCAAATAAAATGAATAACTGATACATCTTTACCAATTACAGCTTTATCATGTTTTTAGTGTCCCCTCTCTGTAAATGAGATTTATTGAGATTCTCAATTATAGAATTGCCCCCACTTTCTGGCTGTATCCAATCTACTGAACTCCTGCTACCTTAGGCCCTCCTCCCAATCACTCAGTGAAGCCCAAGTCCTATATAATGAGTTCTTGCTGGCACCCAACCATTCCCCTGAGCTGTGCTCTCCCTCTCAAAGTGAGTAGCATAGAAACCTTGTTTACCTGCAGGTGCCTCAGAGTGGTCTCTGGCTGGAGGGCATGTACAAGACATTTGGCTGAAGTCTTAAAGAATGATCAGGTGTTTGCCAAGCAGAAAAGAAGGAAAAGGTGCTTGGAGCCAAAGACATAAGAGAGCAAACACTTTCACAGAAGGTGGAGGAAGAGTGTGTTGACCATGTTTGTATACAGGACTGGGAAGTGGGGATGCAGTAGAGGTGGGTGGGGCCAGAGTATGACCAATGTTGAATGCCAGTCTACAGAGCAAGGCCAGGACCAGGGCAAGGCAGACCCTGAGATGTATGGCTCCTTTAATTTTGCATCCCAGATGCCTCACCCTCCTCACTCTAGTCCCAGCGCTGACAGAGTCCAGGGGCCAGCTTATAGCCAGACCTGAGCTTGCTGTAAGCCATGCTGGATTCTGGATTCTGGTCAGGACTCAATCCACTGTGAAATTAGTAGATGAGGCTGTCACTAGTGCCATCTCTAAGGTCAGCGCTGTCTCCTGCTGTCTGCAGTGACTATATCCAGCTTTCACCATTCAACACACATCATCCCAGCCCTGGCATGAGACTTGGTATGGAACATGGGCAGGGGCCCTATCAGCCTCTCATCCTAATTGATAAACCCATGTGGGTGCCTAACATTGGAGCTTCATTTCTCTTTCTTGGCCCTTGGGCCAAAAGGAGTTCTGCAGCAGCTCCTACACCCTGAGGCCAGCCTAAATACTAACAACAAAAGCTTCCCTGGATCTCAGGCCCCTCTGCTTCACTCGCCTCTCATCTCCATGTTGTCCTGCTCTCCATCCCTTCTTATAATCCTTCCTGTCAAAAGGCTTGGCCCTTTCTTGTCAACCCAGGGCCCAATTTGGGTCCTCTCTGACCCATGACCCTTAGAAGCATGCTCGTCTCTTGGCACCGGCAGCCCTGCCTGGTTCTTGACTCCTGGAGCCTCTCCTGGACTGATTGCTTCTCCCCTGACCAGGGGACTTGGATTCCTGGGTTCTGGGCAGCTTTTTTCCTGGCATTACTTCTCCTTAGGTGACTTCACTTTTGTTGGGATCTATGACCTTGTCGACCCCAGATCCTTCTCTCAATCTCTAGATTCCTGGATCTTACCATCTGCCACATGCTTCTACTTGGGCTCCCATTTCAGGCTGGGTTCCTTATGTCAAAGGTTTATGTGCAAGGTATGCAATGGGAAGAACTCCTGGGAGGAAGTGGCAAGGGTGCAGGGGAAGCACACTGGAAGGGGAGAGAGCCCAGCAAGGACAGTAGAGCTCCCCCGGGGGACTCTGGAGAGTAAGTCACACTGCAAGCCTCCCCTGACTGGAGGCAGAGTTTCTGGGCTTGCACATTCCTACACCCACAGTCAGGTTTGGAGTTACCCCACGAGATGTCCATTCCCAGGCACAGCAGCATCCTGAAGGCAGCCTGCTTAGGACAAGATGCAGGGCAGGGCCAACCATAGGACACAAATTCCACTTAAGTGGGGAGGACAAAGATCCACAAAGACGACATTCAAGACCATGCCCACCGTCACCCCAGGCTGCTCGCTTCTGGGATTTACCACACTCTTGGACCTGCCCAGGAGCTGGAACTACCCTCCAACCCAGGTCAATGCAGTCCAAGCCTCTGAGCTAGCTCTTTCTCTAAGCTCTGCACTGGGCAATGACGTGGGCAAGGCTGGGATTTGGGAGATAGATGGTACTGTGGAAGACCAACCAGGCCTTGCCCCAAGGAACTCCTAGTCTAGCAAGTAAAGTCTCTTCTAAAGAGACCATTAGGAGCCCCTGAGGCCAATAAATGACAGAGGGAAAGGGCTGCTGCCACCCCTCCCCCGCTTCAAGGAGAAGGGGCTCTGGGGCTGGGAGACATGAGCAAGGACAGCCAGCTCAGAATTGGGTCAGGAAGATGAGATCAAGGACGACTTCACAGAATGGGAATTATTAATCAAGTAAAGAGGTGGAAAAGGTGATTCAGGAGCAAGGCACAGCAAGAGTGAAGGTAGGGAGGCAGGACGCAGCCTGGTTTATACAAAGAACAGCAGACTTTGGTTTCACCGAGAAGTCCTATGAGTTTATCCACAAGCCATCTGGACTTTTTTTGATCTAATGGTTTTCTCTAAAGTACTCATTTTTTTTTAAACTTAAAGACATTAATTTCAGAAGGAAACTTCATATTCCTACCTCAACTAGAATATGAATATCACTTTGCTACGAAAGAGAAGTGACTGAAAGTAAAGATGCTACTAAGTTCTAGCTGAAAGCTATTGCCTAGCTGGGCTCTGAGCAGGAGTCCTGCCCTCTCTTTCACTAAAACCATTCCACAATTATCAGAGAGGTGTTCAAGACAGGCCAGCACCAAATGAAGATTTCTGCCTGTTGTAGTCTGGTGGTCTGAAGGAGTCAGGCTGTATGACCTAGCAATGCTATGTGACCTAGCACCACTTTACGCATCTCAAACTTTGGAGAACCCTGAATTTGGTCAGGCAAGGCCACAGGGATGGGCCAGAGTCAGGTTCAGAGAGTTCTTGGAAAGTAGGCTGAGTCAGGCCAAGGAGTTTGGGCTTTCTCAAGAGGGCACTAGGGAGCCATGGGAGAACTAATTGTAAGCAGGTATGTCACATGACCCATCATAATTCAGGTCTTGGCCTGACAGTGTCCAGGAGTAACCTTCTCATATGGGGGTGACTCCTTCCATTCCTTCCTTCCTTCCTTCCTTCCTTCCTTCCTTCCTTCCTTCCTTCCTTCCTTCTTTCCTTCCTCCCCCCCTTCCTCCATCTCTTCCTTCCTTTCCTCTTCTCTCTCTCTCTCTTTCTCTCTCTCTCTCCTTCCCTCTCATTTGAATGCAGGCTGTGTTTATATTATGTTTCATGGTCTACAATTTCATTAGGTAGAGGTTGTCTAGAATAGGTATGTTTCCCACCTTATTTATAAGGAAGTAGAGACATGGTGAAATTGATAAAGTTCCATGGACATTCAGGGGTAAAACTTGATTCTAAATACTCTGAATCTCAGTCCTATACCAGTTAGGAGACTGTTAGAATAATCCGGGTGAGAGATGTTGGTGATTTAGACACATTAATAACCGTGGAATTGGTGAGAAGTGGTCATATTCTGGATATGAATTGGCTGTGTTAAGGAGAGAAATAGAGGGGTCAAAGGTGATCCCAAGATTTTTACCTGAGCAATGGAAAGAAGAGCAGACTTGGGGGTGGGGAATCCTGAGGGCAGTGGAGCTGAATAAGGTTTGAGATGTCCATTAAACAAAGGAAGAGGTTGCCCAGGAGGCAGCTGGACACGTGGGCCTGGAATCTGGAGGGGTAGGGGTCTGGACAGGAGATGCACATTTGGGGCGATCAGCATGTAGACAAAGGAGGCTACGAAGGGATTGATATAGACAGAGAAGAGACAGGGCCAAAGAATGAGCCCCAGGTTCCCCAAAAGTTGGAAGAAACCAGAGAAGGAACTGAGAGAAGTGATAGGTAGAAGAGCTAGGTAGAATAACAGGGAGGAGCTGAGCTGCTCCAGGAGGCAGGAAGCATAGGTAGCCAGGAGAGGGCTGCAAAGAGGTGGGTCCCCTCCACTGGAAGAGCTTGAGGCCCCCTGCAGATTGCAGAGGCTTAAGTAGTAGATTCCTCCTTTGGGTACACAGACCTCAGCATTTTGCCACAAAAGGCTTCTCCACCCCCTCCCCCACAAATAGAAACTTTGCTTTAAATTTTTTTTTCCAGAAAAACAAATGATACTTGATATTTTTCCAAGGGATTAACTCAATACCAGTTTTTACTTGATTCAGAAATTGATGTATTTAACACACTCCCTTCCAAAAATAACAATAACAATAATGGCAAAATAACACCGAACATAAACAGGGTCTATTAGACACCAAAGTAAGAAGATATTCAGAAAAAAAATTGTCTAAAGTTTTAACAACCAAACCAACACCCCCCTTGAATTCCAGACTCTGATCAGAACTGAGCAGTGGGAGCAAACACAGGTATGTTTCCTCCGGGGCGCAGGTCCATGTCAGCACATTCATCAGTAGGGAGTCTGGTCCTGTCCAGGCTTCCTGAGCTGGCTTTATGCTCCCAAGCTGATGGACAAAGCAACTTTCTTCTAGGTGGTGTCCTGGTTTGGGTTTGTAGTATCTGCTTCTCCTCAAGGTGGGCAGCCCGCTTCTCCAGGAGACCCCTGGTTTGACCACCAGGAGCCAGTTTCAGACGCTGAGTACTTCTTACTCCTTGGGCTGGCTGGCATTTGATGCTCTTCCCAGCCTCCCAAACTCCCTTCCTTCAGGCTCAGCCCTTCCTAACATCCATCTGGTTTCCCACCTCTGAGCCTTTGCAGCTGCTGTTCCCTCCCTCTGATATACTCTCACTGCCACTCCTCCCAATCTTGCATAGTCAAATTCTCACCATCTCTTAGGAGCAAGATGACCACAGAATCTCATTGACCTGCCAGTTTTGGTTTACACCTGCTATCCTCTTTCACTCTCGAAAATATCCTGATTCAGACAATAGATTCTATAATCACCTGACAAGAGGCTCAGCTCAAATGCTTCCTCCAGGAAGCCACCCCTGATTTCCAAAAAAAAAAAAAGTCTCCTTTATTCTGAACTTATACAGCCCCAAACCCCTTTCCTAAGTGTATCACATGCTAGCAGACAACCTCCTCTGCATGTGTCCTTTCTCTCTGCTAGGCAGATATAGTCTCTTTATTAAAAACGTTTATAAACATAGTGCCATGGCTTAGATTGTGTCCCACAATAAGCTACATTGAAGTCTTAACTTTGGATACCTGTGAACGTGACCTTATTGGAAAATAGTCTTTGTAGATTTAGCCTCATCCGAGGTCATTAGGGTGGATTCTAATCTGATATAACTGTGTCCTTATAAAAAGGGGACATTTGGACAAAGAGATGAACACATACTGAGGGAAGGTGGTGTAAAGACACCCAAGAAGACAGCCGTGTGACTGACGTGATGCATCTATAATCCAAGGGACAAAGAATTGCTGACAAACACTGAAGGCTGGAAGAGGCCAGAAAGGATTCTACCCTAGAGCCACCAGAGAGAGCATGGCCCTGCTGACACTTGGGCCTATAATTAATAGCCTCCAGAACTATGAGACAGTAAGTTGCCACTGTTTTAAGCCTCCCTGTTTTTGATACTTTGTTACAACAGACATAAGAAACTAATTAAAATAGTAACTACTCTCTTAAATAACTGTTTTATTGAGATACAGTTTATATACTATAAAATTTAAGGTGTACAATTAGATGGATTTTAGTATATTTGCAGAGTTGTGCAACCATCAGCACTATCTAATTTTAGAACATTTCATCACCCCAACAAGAAACCCAGTATCTATTAGCAGTCTCTCTTCATTCTCCCTTGCCCCTCTGCTTTCTATCTCTATGGATTTACCTATTCTGCATACTTCATACAATATGTGGCCTTTTGTGTCTGGCTTCTTTCATTTAGCATCTTGTTGTCAAGGTTCATCCCTGTTGAGCATGTATCAACACTTCACTCCCTTTTATGACCCAATAATAGTCCATCGTATGGATAGACAACAGTTTATTGACCCATTTATCAGTTGATTATTTGGATTATTTTCACTTTTTGGCTCTTGTACATAATGCTGCTGTGAACATTTGTGTATCAGTTTTTTGCATGGACATATGTTTTTGATTCTCTTGAATAAGTAACTCTTTATAATGGAAAGATAATGCCTGCAAGTGGTATACAAAACTGCCAGTGGTAGAAAAGTTTATATGACTAAAAGCCAAACTGTTTCTCTTCCCTTCCCAGAGACCACCATTTGTTTTGTTCCTGTCCTTCCAGAAATGTTTTCTGCACATACGCACTTGGTAAGTGAATGTTTCTTTCCTTCAGCAGAGTACCATCATGTGACTGTTCTGTCCCTTGTTCTTCCTATGTATTAACACCTCTGGATGCTTCTGCATCAGTGCATAGAACTGCATTTCATGCTTTGAGTGACTGCCTTGCTGAATTGCTTGAATGTGCCCTTATTTATTGAAGCGTTTGAAGAGCATTTAGGTTGCTCCTAATCTTTTGTCCATGCAGATATGCCCCCCTGAACATGCTTGTGCACCCATGCAAAGATACTTGGGGAGGCGAGTGTGGGGAGTAGATCAGAAGGCGGGTAGACCAGAAGACCCAGAGAAGGATTTGCTGGGGCATAGATTATGATCTTTTCTGGTATGTATGAGATGACCCTGAGTTTCTTGACTTTGGAGCTGAGTCTTAGTCACCCTCGTGCACAGCAGACATCTGCCCAGTGGGGAGATGAGTGGAACTTACCCTGGCTCAATTCCTCGCTTGAACCTGTTTTGAGCCTCAAAGGGCTGGGGGATATACACTGGACTATAACTGCTAATTCACCAGCCAGTTGGTGACCTTATGTGGATGTTACAGCCCATGTATAGAAACCAGATTCTTTGCCAACCTGTTCCCATAAATGTTAAGAACCAAGCTCAACTATCCTCTTAAATAATAGTAACTTTCAAGAAGTTGAGAGTCTGCAACTTTAACACCAGCCAGATTAACAAAAATAATCTTTCTGAATTATCAACTGGGTATCGTGGCATAGAAAGTCTTTTTTTTTTTTTTCTTTATCTTACTGACTCAAAGACAGGCTTTGCAAACAAATTTAATTGACTGTGCCCATTGTTTTCTAGCTAGACAAAGTTTTTTTTTTTGACAAATCAATTTTATTGTGAGGCATGCCTTAAAAGTTGAGAATCAGGTGGGGTCAACTATCTCCCAAACTCAACACTAAATCAGTTCAGTGAGCTCAAGAACATTCTTATCTTCAGTAGGTAGCAGTTTCCTTACAGACAGAAATAAAATAAAACTGAGGCTAGGATTTTAAACTCCTAGATCAAGCTAATCTCTGTACATTGATGAACAGGGAGTCCTCTCTTTTGATATGAAGCCTTAATCTCAGACTAGGGGTTAATGTCAAATTTAAGTGTCTATACCTTGTTTGAACTTGAAGTGCAAACAAAGGGTTAATGTATTTCACCATCTGAACGGGATGTTTAAGGATCTTGTTTGCCTAAATAAACTCAGAGCCAATCTTATTAGCCTGTGCAGGTACTTTTGGCAGAGGTTTGGGGGAGGAGATGGGGCTTGGGAGTGGCCCAGGGATTACTGATCAATTAGCATTTCTTCCTCTGATTCATTACCGGTGGATAAAGGCACCTCCTGCAGCTCCTAGCAGGTTGGGAGCAGGAAGTTGGGTGGTTTGGACAGCAGGAATCTGGCTCCACAAAGACTGCTGAAAAGCCATTGTTCCAGGGTTTTAGCGGGCTCTTTCGTTGGCAGCTCGCTCAGTCTCAACTAGAGCCAAGGTCTTCACCCAGACACTGATAAATAACACAGTTGGTGCCAGAATAAGCTTAATGATATTCCTCTGCCAAATAACCATTCTCTCTGCTCAAGAACTTTCAATGACTCCCCATTGCCCACTTGCTCTCTGCTTGGTGCTCCAAGCTGACCACAGTCTGGCCTAATTACGTGGCTAATCCTGATGCCCACTATTTCTTAGTGTTTTATTTCAACCAATATATTTCCAATATTCAGTCCGGGCCAGGCACTATCCTAAGTGTAGTGTAAGCATCCTCTTGTTTCATCTTGATGAGCGTTCTTAAGGAAGCTCTTATCCTTGTTGCATAGGCAAGGAAACTGAGGCCCAGAGCAGCTAAAGCAGCCTGCCTAATGCTGCACAACCAGGCAGCAAAAGGCTGTACAATTCCTAATCCTGAGCCCTCCCTCACTGACTGAGGTTGGGGCCATGTACTGAGCATTAATGTGAGAAGGGTAATAATGGAGGGCTTCTGAGGGGATGGCGATGAGTGAAGAGAGGGAGCAAGTTAGTCAGTGAGGGGGGAAGAACGTTACAGACAGAGAGAACAGCAAAAAAAAGGTCTTTCTCTCGCTGGGCCTCATTTTCCTCATCTGTCAAGCATGTACTCGTGTGTGCATGCGAGTGTGTGTGTGTTTTGGAAGGTGTTGCCTTCTGGTTCTCTGATTCTACTTGCACCATAAAACAACATGTATTTCTCAGAATTTTCCTCAGAATCAGAGAGTGACCAGTAGGTGCCTCTTTAAATTTTGTGCCCTAGGCACCTTGCTTGTCTCACCCCTAGCCCTATCAGGCAGCTGGCTGTAATCATCCCGAAACCTGATTTAGGAAGTAAACAAACAGACCAGCTGAGATCGGTGCACTAGGGGTGGGGAGGACTGGAATGGGCTCTTCCGGTCCCAGTCACCTGGCTTGGGCAAGAGCTGCCCCCTTTAGCACAGGGCGCCATCTCCACTACTCCTTGCTGCCTCGTAAATCTGGTCAGTATTACTCATTTTTATCTGACGCGAGGCCCTTACAGCGATTTGAGTTTGCGACTCTGGGGCAGCATGTTTCCCAAGGCCCGTGAGAACCCATTATTCAGTGTCTATTCTACTTAACGAATCTTGGGCAACCATGCTACATCTTATTTGCTGCTTTTCATTGTTCTTGCTTTCTTCTTCCCTGCTTTCTGGCTCCATCGTCTCCTATTCTTTTCCTTTACCCTCTCTTCAGTCTGCAGCAAATTATTTCTCTATTACGTCATGTCTAAATATACTCTGACATAAAAAGTCTATCAGGGGCCAGGAAAGCCCCTAGAAAGGTGGAAACAGTTGAACGGGACTTTGAGGGGGTGAACAGATGTTTGTCGGGTAGAAGGGAGGAAGTAGCAGACCAACATGCTTAAGTACAAGGGCTGGATTCATAAACTCAAAGTCCGAATCCTGGCCTTTCCACTCTGCAGCTCTGTGATTTAGAGCAAATTACATTATGTCACCAAGCCTTAGTTACCGCATCAGTATTATGGGCATTTCTCTAGCACCTGCTAGAAGGGCTGAGCTCAGCCCTCAGTGAGAATATTTTTTGGTATAGGCCTGGTACCTGATTTACAGAAGGCTCTCTATAGGTATTTGTTGAATGAAGGAATGAATGAATAAGATATGCCAGGCAGACGGGATGGCATAAAGAAAGGTCTGGCAACAAGACCAAGCATGGCATGTTTGGGGAACTGTCTCCATGCCAGAATCTGTGGTAGAGCCTGATCTTAGTGGCTCCTGGGAGCCAACAGAGCACATCTCTTTCCAACTCTGCATTCAGTGCTATTACCTCAGTAGCTTGGAATCCACCACCGTGGAAGTCTTTGCACCATGGAAATTGGCAAACACTACAGGTCAGAGCTTTTTTTTCCTCTCTCCGGTGAGCCAGTTGACCAGCATACCATCTGCTGCAGACAGGTTAGGGTTAGATTTCAAAGGGCCTTTGGACAGCAATGATATTCTATTTACTCTCTTTGCTGCAGGACTTCAAAAAGACAGTTTGAACCTACCTGACCTGAGAAAGAAGCCCAGAATTTGAGTTCATAAAAAATCCCAAACATATCGCCATGTTATATTTACATAACTCTAAAAATGACCTTCAGCTTAATTTTTTTAAAGGACCATTTATTTCTATTGAATTAGCAAAACTTGAATTAGAAAATCATTTAATTTCTCAAGCAAAAAATTGGGAGATTTTTTAATTGGGAGAAATGGGATGTGAGGGCCCTGTGTGAGAAGGTGGTAGAAGTGAGTTCATTTATGATTTTGCAGGAAAGGATGTTTGTTGGCCTTTATCCTGATAGCAGTGGGAAATCATTGGAGGGTTTGAAGCAAACAAATGATATGATCAGATTCTCGTCTTGGAAAAGACCCTTCTCACTGCTCTGAAGAGTCTGGAGGGGGCCAACATGGATGCAAGGAGACCAGGCAAGAGATAATAGGGTGTAGATAAGCATGTTTCTGGAGAGACAAGACCATGTGTTCACTTTATTTCATTTTCCTCCTGGGCACTCAGCTGTACTACATTTCCCAGCTTCCTCTGCAGTTAGGAGAGACCATGTGATTTAGCTCTAGCTAACAGAATGTGAGAGGAAGTTATATAAGCCATTTCTAGGCCTGGTCATAAAAACCTCTCATACAATCCTCCCAGCTGTTTCCTTCACATACCTCATGCCAAGGATCCAATGGAGGATTCCAAGGCCTGGGAAATAGCAGAGCCACTGGCTGGAAGGAGTGTGGGTTGATAAATGGCTGTATGGAGCAGAGCCCTATCATCTCCCTGCACTGGACTATGCTGAGAGGAACAAAGCTACTTTGTGTTGAGCCATGAGATCTAGGGCTGTTTGTTATAGCAACTGACCTGACCTATGTAGCGGGGATGCAGGCAGAGACAGGTATGTAGACCTGAAAGCAATTTGGGAGTAAAATCATGGGACTTGTGATAGATTGGATATACAATGAGGGATGAGGAGACATTATGGGCCATGCCTAAGTTTTTTATGAACAGGGATGACTTTTACTGTGGGGAGACCCTCAGGTGGTTGATCTTGAGTTTGAGGTATTTGAGACACCAGAGTGGAGATCTCAAGAGGCTCTTCTCTAGACCTGTGCAACCCAAGGCAGTCTGACAATGGCTCTTGGGAACACATCATGGTGGTAAAAGCCACCTATGATTAATGGGGGAGAAATATAAGGAGTGTCTGTCTATGGAGCCATCGTGCTGCCCTTGGCCAGAGCATACCCATGTGGTTGGGGGAAATACCGACTGCTTCCTCCCAGTCCAGCACACACGCCACCATGTCCAGACTTTGGACCCTAGCAAATTCCAGAATCCAATCCTAGGCATGAAGCCAACCCTGCCCTGAACGCTGAGATTGAGACAGTCTCTCAGAACTGAGTGTGGCCTGATCTCCTGGGTTGTCCTAGTGATAGTCCCTTCACTCCCTCATAGTTCTATTCCTTTCATTTGGGTAGTGGCTGCTTTTTGCTACCCAACACATTGGCACATCCTGGAGCTCTTTTCCTTTGTCTTCAGGAGGCCTAGGGCTAGGATACCATATTTCATTTCCCCAGAGGGAACTGTCAACTGTGCCAGGTCTTGGGGCCTAGATTACTGGTCCAAACACTGTTGACATGGTAAAGAGGTCACATCACCCCCAAAGCATGACCCCTAATGGGCACAGATTCCCAGGCAGCCACTATCCTCAGAAGGGAACCGTGGGCCTGGCATCCAGAGCAATTCCTAGGCTCATTTGAAAACTCATTTCAACCAGCTTAGTCTAAAAGTAGGGTTTAAGGCATCACAGAATCCAAGGGAGTGTGGAACCAAAATTTAGAATCTGACACCCAGACTCCACTACAACCTTCTCTGCATCTCTCATCTCTGCTTCTTGAGGATTGACACTAAATAAAGGTGTCTAATCTATTAATGTCTGTTCTGGTCACCCAACCAAGAGCACTGATCGACTCTTCTCTACTCACCCGCTTCAGCTTTCATTATTCCACCATGTTTATTCTACATTCACTGTGTGTGCTGCATGGTGCTGGGACAAGGCAGGATTTGAACTGGGTCCACGATCTGGCCCATTTTCCCTGCTAGACCTCAAGAGCCTGGCTCCATATGGCCATTAGGCTCAGTTTATAGGTTTGGGTTCAAACATGGGCTCTGCCTCTTACTGGCTGGTGACTGTTTCCCACTGTGTCTCAATTTCCTCATCTGTAACAGGTCAGGACTACCTGCTGCTCTGAGTTCTTTCTAGGCTTCAGTGAACTTTGGAATCAGCAGAATAGATTCTATTCTCCCCTGCCCCCCACCCTCCTACCCTCTACCCCCCCACTTCTTCCTGGCTGTGTGACCTCAGGACACTTGCCTCACTTCTCTGTGCATGATCTCCTGTCTGTAATCCAAGGGGATAATCCTGACCTTCTGGGTTCTTGGGATAAGAAGTTTCATAAAATAATTCTGGGCCACACAGGAGGTACACAATAAATCCTAAAAATAAAAATTTAACGGCCCTGAGGGAATGTATGACAAGTCATAGGCAGAGTTTCCTGAGGCCAGCCACTCAGGAGGAGGTTGGGCACTGGGTGAGGTCCAACGCAGAGATTCTGCAGGAGCAGGATAAGCAAAGGGTCTCCCAGACCCCTGCCTCAGGCCTGTGTAAGCTCATGGGACTGGTTGGCAGATGTGGGTCAGTGGTACATGCCAGTCCCCAAGGTGAGGGCAGCAGAAAGCTGTTCCTGTCCATCTGAGGGCTGGCAGCCACCAGGGCCACATCCACATAGGAAAGAGAAACCAAGGACAACACATGGGTCCTGTCAGTGACAGCTGCTGGCCATGGAAGGGAGGCTGACCTTCTCTTGTCTCTCTTCCCCGGAGCTGGGCAGGGCTGGGTGAATGGACAGTGGCTCTAATTCAGGTGTTTAGGTATTCTCCACACATTTTACAGCACCTCCTTAGCTGCAGGCTGGGGGCTTTGCAAAACACAAGCTTCTTGGCCACAGCAGGTGTGTACCACTATCTTCCAGGCCCAGGCCCTGGGCCAGGGCTTCAGAGAAGAGCTCGCTCTGCCTTTAGGACACTCACTGACTAATGAAGGATGGAAAGCACAGGCCAAATCAGAATGGTTCTCTTTATGTGGATCTGCTGAGCATCAGGAACTTCAACCCATACATTCAAGTACCATTATTGTTCACCATGACCCTAGGAAAGAGGACCTGTTATTATCCCCATTTTAAAGAAAATGAAACTGAGGCTCGGAGAGGTGAGCTGGCTTGGCCAGGTTCACATAGTCAGCAAGTGGGAGCCAGATTCCAGACCAAGTCTGTCCAACCCCAAAGAGTGGTCTCCTTCTCTTGCATGACAGTCTCCAGGGAGCAGGCCAAAGTCAAAATAGTGTTATGGTGTCATGGGGAGCAGTTGGGTTGGGTATCAGAGAACTGCCCCTCATTCACCAAAAAGCCCTGGCTGTCTGCTTAAACCACCTTTCCTTCCTCTCCCCAGCCAAGCTCTCTCTCTACCTCCAGGTCTGTATGCCACCTCCTCTGGGAAATCCCCCTTGTTTTCCCCATTGTCTGTCTCAGGAAAATCCAAACTCCAGATGACAAGACTATTTCTGCCACAACCCCCACAATATCTTCAGGGTGTAGTATGTAGCAAGGTATCTGGCTCATAGTAGTCTCTCAATAAACATGTAGAATATGTGGAATAAATGACTCTGACCAGACCCACTTCCCAAAGAGTACAGACCCTTTTTTGAAGGGTAAGAACTATATCTCTGGACCAAGGGGAACAGGATTGGACACACCTGGGCTCCCAGGGACTGCTTCTCAAGACCCTAGCCCCCACTCAAAGTGGGTTTTGTCCCCAGAGCCCAGCCCATTGAATTTTTTCCTGCCGACTCACTCTGTGATTCATTCTTAGCCCCTGGCATGCCTGGGTCTACCCAGAGGCCACAGGCCCTGGTGCTAAGTATAGTGACTGCAGAATGTCCCCGTGAAATTCCAGGCAGAGCCAGGGGGGCTGGTGGCACATTCCACAGAGCTTCCTTGGGCCCTCCTGCTCAGCGCCAAGGCCTGAAGGGGAACCCAGCGTCCTTCCAGTAAATAGCTGAAGGGCTGGGTCTCCATCTCAGGATTTTGACCAACAGCCTCAGAGCTCAAGGACAAAGATGCCCTTTAATGTCAGAGGAGTAGGTGTAGAAGTAGGCTTGGTGTAGTAGGATGGGAGCTGGGGGTAGCTCGTGAAAGATGTACCTCAGTGGATAGTGGCTTTGTCGAGGTTCAGGGAAAACCCCTCTCCTTGGGAATTCTATCAACATGTAGGACAATCCATGCTAAGAATAAAACTCTCTTGCTGAGGGTTGGGCCTGCTTCCTTGTGCCTCCCTGGAGTTGGAAGTGTCCTGGCTCTACTCTTTGGGTCTCAGACCCACCTGTCTCCTGACCTTCACAGGACAGGACCTCCAGCCCTCTCCAGCTCTGTAGCCCCTCCAGATTATCCCTGTCTGCTCTGTCCCTCTCCCAGAGATGAGCCAAAGACCACCCAAACAAGGTTGAACAGAGGAGTCATGAGATGTATGTAGGAAAGACCCCTTCCTCTCTTCTGAACATAGCATAACCCTGTATATACCACGGAGGCAGTGAAGGCAATCTTAAGTTACCTTAAATTGTTGACTTGGGTTGAGCTTGTGGCCTATTAAGATCTTTAGACCTTGTTCATGTGAGCATGCTCCCTGGGAAGGCTTCCTCCTGCATGCATTTGGGCAATTGGTTTCAATAAATTCCTCCTCCACCTGGGTCTTTCCAAACAGAAGAAGCCAAATCCCCCTCATCCTAAGTCAGAAATCTGTCTCATCACTGGACTGTCAGTTTAGTGGGGTTGCGGAGGGGCTGTCAGAGCACTACAGCCTCCCCAGCACTGAGCACGATGCTTCCACAGAGGAGGCACTGAGATGGAGGCCCTTTTTAAAATGTGACATATATATACATAAAAGAGGATTATATAATAGTTTAAAGACTAATTTAAAATGATCAAGCAAGAAATTAAGTCAAATAATGAGAAAAAGAAAGCACTTTTAACGAATGGAAAAATGGGATATCAGAAAAAAAAAAAAATCCCAACAGCTACCTCACTCTATACACAAAAATCAGTTAGAAAATAATAATAATAATAGCAGGAGGAAACTTTGGGAGGTGATGGACATGTCTATGGCCTTTACGGTGGTGATGGTTTCATGGGCATATACTTATCCCTAAACTCCTCAAATTGTATATATTAAATATGTACAGCTTTTTACATGTCAAAAATATCTATTTGAAATGGATCATAGACATAAATGTAAAAAGCAGAACCGAGATCCTAGAGAACATAGAGACATATCTTTGCTGCACTAGGGAAGCAAAGGTTTCTTGGTCAGGACACAAAAAATACTAACCCTAAAAGAAAAATATTGAAAAGTTGGACTTCATCCAAATTCAAATTTTCTGCTCATTAAAAGATATATCATTAACAAAATTGATATTCAAGACAAAGACTGGGAGAAATTATTCACTGTATGAGTGTGTGCGTGAGTGTGTGTGTGCGTGGGTGCATGTGTATCTGACAAAGGACTTATTCCCAAAACGTATAAAGAACTGCAAATCAACAGTAACAAGAAAAACATCCTATTGTGAAAAATGCCAGAAGACTTGAATGGATGCTGCAAAAGAAGGCATACTAATGGCCAGTATGCACATAAAACAGCACTCAACACCAAGGAGATACAAAATATCAGAATTAAAATTATAGCCAGATACCATTTTATACCCACCAGAATTGCTAAAAGTTTTAAAAACTTACAACACCAAGTGCTATGAGGATGTAGAGCAACTAGAATCTCATGCTCTGCTGGAAGACATATAAAATGTACAAATATTTTGGAAAACAGTTGGGAAATTTCCTTGGAGGTTAAGCAGCTAAGGAGGTTTCAAAGTTACTATAAATTAAGTATAATCTATAGAACGTCTCAATCATTCTATTCCTAGCTATTCACCCAAGAGCAATAAAAGCATGTTTATACGAAGACTTGTGTGAAAATGTTCATAGCAGCTTTTTCATGTTAGCCCAAACTGGAAACACCCCAAATATCTATCACCAGGATAAATAAACTGTGGAAAAATAAAAATAAATAAATAAACTGCGGAACATCCTCATGATAGAATACTACTCAACAATAAAAACGCACCAACTGCTGACAACATGAGTGAATCTCCAAAACAGTATGCAGAAGGGAAGAAGCCAGACCCCAGAGAATACATCCTGTACAAATCCATCTATGTGAAACTCCAGGACAGGAGAAACCAACCAATAGTGAAAGAAATCAGAGCAGCATTTGTTTCTGGGGACCATGTGTGACTGCAAAGGGATATAAGGGAAATTTCTGGCATGCTGGAAATGTTCTAGATCTTGCTCAAGTGATAATTACAAGGGTGAATACTAATGTAAGAATGCATTGAAGTGAACATTTAAGATGTACGCAATTTATTCTATCCTAATTTTATTTGCCTTCAGTAAAATATATCTTAAAAATAAAAATTTTTTTAAAATAATTCATCTAGTTAATGAATTAAAATAATAATAACATAGCAAACAATGCATTTTCACTACCTTGCTTGAGAAATAGAGCATGTCCACTATCTTGGGACCTTTGCATTTTCCTCCCTCCTTCATAGGTAAGCATTAGCTAGAATTTCGTGTTTATTTTAGTCCTTCGATTTTCCTCTTGTACCATATCATTAAATAGTTATTGTGTAGTATGTCTGTTTGTGCACGCTACATAAATGGAACCATTCTGCCTGTATTCTTCTGAGAGTTGCTTATTTCATTCACATTGTATCTCCAACATTCATTCATGTTGCACGTAGCTATAACTCATTCATTGTCATTATTGTATAACATTCCAGTGTGGAGCTGTAGTGCAATTTGTTTATCATTCTCCTGTTGATGGACATTGGGTTATTTCTAGGTTAGGTCAAATGGTGCTTGTGCATGTTCTCTGGTGCACATGGGTACAAGTTCCTCTAGGGTAGAAACCCAGGACAGAAATTTCTGGGTATGGCAAATGCATGTCTTCAGCTTACAAAATAAAATTCCAACTTTACTAGATATTATTGGATAGTTTCCAAAGTGACCCTGGATAACTCTGCAATTTACATTGCCACAGCAGAAGATGAAAATTCCAGTTGCTCCACATCCTTGCCAGACCTTGGAGTTATTGGACTTTTAAATGTTTGAAAAAAAACGTAGGAATCCCAAACTCAGATGCCTTGGAGGCTGTTAAACTAACAAGTGATTGGACTGGGGGAACAATAGGGAGAGGTGGGGACTGCAGCAAATTGGAACACACGCATTCTGTCGAACATAGATGGCCTCCACTCTGATCCCTGATGGTGTTTGGGAGGGAATGGCTGCCAGAGTTCTGGAGCATTCCAAAGAAGCCAGAAACCCAAGTTTTTATATAAAATTTTGTTTTGGAATGTCAGCAATGATTTCAGATTTATTTAACACACTGTATTGTACCAAGTACATTTGTGGGCCAAGCCCAGACTCTCTTAGTGGATTTATTTCATTAAAATTCAATGTAATTTGGATTTATAGCTATTGGAACTTACTGGAACTTTGGCAAGTGACCACAGCTCCCCGTGGCTTGTGTGCTTATGTGCTCTATAGATTGTTATTCCTTACTGGCGAGAGTCCAGCATTCTTCCTTCTGCTTTATTACTCAGAAAGCTTAGTTTTCCAGAAGTCCTGTTGCTGCAGAGGAACAAGAATAATGAGGTGCTACTCTCATCTACTGTGCAGTTAAATCTGACTCATTTCAAGCTACTGGAGGAAATCACTCCCTCCTTCGTCCCTGGGAATCCGTCCTATAAATTGTTTTTTCCAAAATAGAAATCAGATGATGTCACTTCCCTTGCTGGAACCCTTCGATCAATACCCATCATCTTCAGAGACAGTCCAAACTCTTAACCAAGGGCCATTTGTTGAATCTTTGCCACACACTCTCCTTTCCTTCCAACCCAGCAAACTCCCCAAATTTGTTCTCAGCTCAAGGTGTTTGCAAATGCTGTTCCATTCGCCTGGATCTCCCTTCCCTTTGATCTTTCCATGGCTGGTTTCTTTTCAGCCTCCAGGTCTGGCAAGAATGTCACCTTCCCCAAAAGGCCTCCCCTGACCTGCAAATCACTCTCTCTGCCTCTTGCTCACATTTCCCTGTGGAAGTCATTCTTTGTACAACATCATCTGCAGTCAGCTTACTTATGTGTGTTCTTAAAGCTGACTACCTCCCTACCATGCGGTCAGCTTCCTGAGGGACAGGGACTTGGCACCACCATGTCCCCAGCCCTGGTGTGGGACGTGGCATGTAAGTAGCTTTTGATTGAATGGATGTGTGTGAAGCCCCTCCCATCTGCAGGACCCTGTGCTAGGGCCTGTGGTGGCAACAGATAGTGAATAGCTGTAGCTCAGGCCTTAGGGTTCTAGGACCTAGGAGAGGAGACTGAGTCATTCCCAGTGCAAGACAGGAAATGTTATACACGGACAGGGGTGCAGTGCAGATGTCCTGATCCAGCCAGTTGACTTTTTGCAGCTGACATCTGTTTCAGTTGGTTGCTGTGTGCCCTGACAATTGTTAAATATTTTATTTTTTTCCCCTGGATAAAGCTAGAGGTGAGATCGAAGTCTAGCAGAGCAGAAGTGACTTAGGGGTGGATGAGCACTGGACGCAGGGTCAGAATCCCAGTTGTGTGGACTTGGAAATTCTCAGTGTGAACGGGGGATGGATTCCCCCATTCCCGGAGTCGGGGAGAATCAGCACGGTCCTGATTGTGAATGGAATTGATCAAAGTTCTGATGGGAAGTCAAAGTAGAGATTAGGGACACAGTGGTTGGAGGGTAGGGCGGTGACTCCCTGGCAGATGGAAGGGAGTGAGTGGAGCCAGGTAAGCAGGTGGGGGGCAGGGGACTGGAACACAGGAAGGAGCCAGGGCACCCAGGCCTCACCAAGGCCTCATTGTGTCCCCTCTGTCCTCTGACCCCACTGGGAATTAGTTTAAATGGCTCCCTCTAGATTCTGGAGGGGTTTCTGCTCTGAATCTGAGCTGCTACCACTCCTGTGGGGTTTCCTAGGGGACGCGAGGGGTGCCCAATCCCTGTGAAGTCTCCAATGGATCAGGTGACCCTTTTGTAGGCTCAGTGACTTCTGGAGGCCACCTCTGGGGACCATGTGTGGGAACATGCCTGAGAAGGCAGTGAGGGGACCATGTTTATGGAGCACCTGCTATGTCCCAAACCATGAGGAAACCAGAATTCAGGGAGGTTAAGTAAGTTGCCCAGGGTCACACAGCAACAAACATGGAAAATTGAACCCAGCTTTTCTGACGCCAGGCCCCAGGGTCATGATAGAGAGTGCCAGTTGTGTGCCAGGCACTGCGTGGTAACTTACACGTGCAGATCTTAGCATATGTAATCCTCATGACAACCTATGAGGCAGGTAGAGTAGTTATCTTAATTTTTCAGAATGGTAATCTGAGGGTCATAGAAGTTAAGAAACAGGTGGTAAGTAGTCGAACCAGAATGATAATGACATTTGTAGTAATAGTAGTGATAGTAGTAGTAGTGATAGCTAACATTTATATAATGACTGCTCTGTGCCTAGCACTGTCCTAAGTGCTTTGACTATATTAACCTATTTAATTCTCACGGCCATTCTTCGATATATATATACACTATTTTTCTCCCCATTTTACAAATCAGGAAACTGAAGAAAAGAGAGGTTAAGTCCTTATACTCAGGTCTGACTCCTGAGCCTGGGCTGTAATGTGCCAGCTATGTGGCACAGCTCCACATGCTCTGAGGCAGCCAACTCAGAATCATTTCGTTGCCTTGGAAGGCACTACAGAGGCCACCTTGAGAGATGGCAAGCCTCCCGTCTCAGGCGGATGTGCAAACGGAAGAAGTCAAGGATGCGATGGGATGGAGCCCAGCATGGCCTCTGCCCCTTACTCTCCATGCTGTATAAGGGGATTTTCCATGTTACATAACCAGTCTGACCCTCAGCTGGTGTGTTTGCAGTCTAGGTGGGTAAGTGGGTACCAGCCAGGGCATGGAGGAAGGGTTTGGCCCAGAATGCATTGGGGCTCGACCCCTCCGTTTGGGTTGAGCCCTGAATTCTGGAGGCTCCACAGGGTCTGATCCTTCCCTGCCCTTGCCCTCGGAAGGCAGTGACCTCTCCTGAGCCAGGGCTGAGCACAGCAAGGAGCTGCCCGGCAGCCAGTAAAGCAGAAAACAAAGCAGCAAAGCACCTAATTAGTCTAATAGGTGCACTCTATGCAGTGTGCATCTGGCGTGGCCCCAAAATATTGCAGGTTTTTGTCCACACAGGGACCCAGCTAGGCCTGGCTGCTTGGTAGGAAGCCTGGTATCTGCCAGGCTGGAGTCTGCTGTGGGCCCCTTCCTTTCTTTTTTCCTCTCTTAGACATTTATTGGGCACCTAGTGTTTTCCAGGCACCCTCTGTCTTAGGTCCTGTTTCTTGGTGTTCATATCTTAGTTCCATCTCTTAAATGTTGTGGGGTGAGTGTGGCCTCCTCTCTTCCAATTACCATATTAGGGAGAAGGGCTCTGACAGCCCTGGGTTTGAATACCTGCCACTAGCTCACTCTGTAACTTTCAAGTCAGTTGCTTTCTAGTCTGTAAAAAGGACTAACAACTCAGCCCACAGAGGGTGTAGTTGTGAGGGCCCCTCCCAAAGTAAACTAAAATCACCTCCTCCAGGAAGCTCTTCTAGATTTCCAGATCCCAAATCCTAGATAGCTTCTCTTTGCTGGTCTCCGGCCTTCCCCCACCATGCACTGAGAAACAGCAGGGCTGAAAGGTAGAAGTGATCATTGAGCTCAACCCCTCCCTTTACTTGTTGCCCAGGAGAACTTACACCCTCTCTGGGAACTGACCTGAAAGAACACAGTGAGTCAATGGTAGAGTCTGGGCTAGAGCTAAGGCAGCAGGACTCTCTCTCCAGTGTTCTTCTCAAAACAGGGCATTCTTGAAGCAGTTCAGCTGGTGGTAAAGAGCACATCTTGAGAGTTTGACAGACCTGAGCTTGAATCCCAACCGTACCACTTACCAGCTGGGGTACTTGGGGCAGGTCATTTCTTCTTGCTGACCTCAGTCTCTGCATCTGTAAATGGGGATGATAATTATATATTGGTCAAGTGTTTCTTGCAGCAGGCCCTTGGGAGAAGCCAGGAGTTTGAGTTTCACTTGCTCCGTCTGGGCCTTGTCCAGGAATAGATACTTCCCCTTCTGTGGAAGCCGGAGGTCAGGTGGCCATGGCGAGTGTGGGACAGAGCGTAGGCTCTGGAGCCAGTCAGTCCTGGTTCAAAGCCTGCCTTTGTTCCTTGCCAACTGTGTGACTTTGGGCAAGTTACTTAACCTCTCTGCACCTCAGTTCTTCATTTGCTAAAATAAAGTTAATATAGAAACTCTTCTAGTTGAGGATGAAATGAGTTAATATTTGTGAAATGTTTGGAACAGGACCTAGTGCAAGGCTTACAGGTTAAATGAAACACAAATGCCTGTCTTGTGCTCCTTGCCCTGATCAGTACATTGCAGGACGTTTAACGCCTTCCTTCCTACAGGATTCATGGGGTAGCCAAAAAGTCCACGGGATAGAGGGTCTGGGACATTGGCCCGTGGCCCAGCCACCTCAGCCATCTCTCTGGGGGGAAGGTGAGCCCTGAGCTGGGTAGGGGATGTCCTGAGCAGCAGTTACTGGGTGAGCAAAGCAAAGATCAGAATGCTTGTGTCCACTTATGATCCTTTTAAAAATTCCATTTCGAGTATGTGTTTTATAATCTACATAATATGCTGGTTCAGTGGCATATCTACACTTTACAAATAAATATACATCTATGGGGGCTGTGTGCTCATTCAAGTTTGGAGATGATATTAATAATCATATTATTAATATGAATTAATATGTCCTCCCCCCACCCCAAGCCAGGCACATGGCTATCATTGCCCGTGCAAGCTGCAACCCCCAGACTTGTCTCATTACCTTGTCTCGGTTCCCCTTTGCCATCTTCCCACTGGGGAGAACCTTGTAAAGTGTGGAATGCCTGCCCCTCTGTGTGCAGTCTTACAAAATAAGTATGCTTCTTTATGTCAGTAAACTTGTTTAGAGTAAGACATTCACACAGAAAAGGGCAGAACTGACATTGCATTGCATAAGACCCCACACGTCCCCTCTCAGGGGGCCACCCTCCTGACTTCTGACTCCTTAAAGTTGATTTGGCCGTGCTTGAACTTTATACAAACAGGGCCATGCATGGTGTGCTCCTCAGTGTCTGGCTTCTTTTGCTCTATGCTCATCTGAGAGATTTATCCAGGTTGGTGTAGAGTCTGTTCCAGCTCATCCGTTCTCTTTGCCATCTGGAATTCCCTCATATGGGTGCGTCTCTGTGCCCATTGCCCTGCTGTTGGACATGCTGGATGTTTTCAGCTTGGAGCTGTTACAAACAGTGCTGCACATTCTTGATCAAGATTTTCAGTAATCGTAGTATATATCTCATTTGGGTAAATAGCTAAGGGTGGAATTGCCAGGTCCTGGTGTCTGTGTTTGCTCAGCTTTGGTGGATTCTGCCAGAGATTTCCAAAGCGCCTGCACCATGTTGCACTCCCACTGACGGTGTTCGAGAGTCGTGGCTGCTCCACATCCTTGCCAGCTTGGTGCTGTGTGTCTTTCTCATCATGGCCATTATAATGGGTGTACATGGATTTGTGATTTTTATAAATAATGTTGTCTCACAACTCCCTTTTTATTTCTTATTCTGCTCCACCCCCCATGCTTCCCCCGCATTCCTCTGAATAGCTGGAAGCAACAGCTCCTATTTGCTAAACACTTCATATACGCCAGGCCTAAGAGTTTCGTTCTACATCTATTATTTCATTTGATCCTCACAGCCGCCAGTGAGGGAAGTACCATTTTATGGATGAGGAAATTGAGGCACAGAAAGGGGTAGGACTCCCGGCTGATCATTTTATTTGGCAGGAAGAAAGGGGTAAAAGTGAAAATCTTCAGTGTGACTTAAGGGTGTCCTGACCTGACCCCTCCTTTGTCTAAAATGTGTCTGAGGGGTGGCAGAGGTTGGGAGGCAGGAGGCTGTGCCTGCACTCAACATCCTGATTCTGGTGAAGTCCTAGTCCTTCCTAGGCCTCAGTCTTCTCAGCTGTAAAATGATAGTGTCCAGCACAGGGCACAAATAAATATGTGTTTGCTGCATTAAATGACATTCACGATCTCATATAGAGTCCCTACAGTGTGCCAGGTGGCCTTCACCTATTATATTACTTAGTCCTCACAAAATCCCTTTAAGCTGTATATGAAAATCTCCCTGTCGTAGCTGAGGACACAGAGATCCAGGGAGGTAGACACACTTGGCAAAGTTACACCGTGGATGGCAAAGCCAGGATTTGAATTTACGTGACTCACTAATGTGCCCATTCCCCTTCAGGACCCCTATGTGGGGCTCAGCTTTGCAGAAGCTACAGGATTGCTTAGGTGTTGGAATGTATTTTTAAATTGTTCAAGAAAGATTTTTGCTTTTTTCCCCTCCAAATTAAGACAGTGCAAAACATTAACTATAGAGTTACTATATGACACAACAATTCTACTCCTAGGCATATACACAAGAGAAATGAAAACATATGTCCACATTGAACCTGTGCATGAGTATTCATAACAGCTAAAAAGTGATTAAAAAACAATAAACTGATCAAAGTGTAAGCAAAAAGCAATATATCCATGCAATGGAACATTATTCAGCAATAAAAAGAAATATGGAACTGATGCATGTCACAGCATGGATGAACCTTGAACACATTATGCTAAGTAAAAGAAGCCGGTCATAATAGGTCACATATTGTATGATTCTATTTATAGGAAATACACAGAATTGGTAAATTCAGAGTGACAGAAATTAGTGGTTGCCTAGGACTGGGGTCAGGGAGGTAGGGATGGGCAGTGACTGCTTATGAGTTCAGGGTTTCTTATAGAGTGATAAAAATGTTCTAAAATTAGATTGTGGTGAGGGTTGCACAAGTCTGTAACTATGCTAAGAAATGCTGAATTGCACATTGTAAATGGATAAATTTTTGTGGCATGTGATTATATCTCAATAAAGCTGTTTTTTTAAAAAACTAAAAGTAAGTGGTGGCTGAACGTGAAGCATGCTGGACAGGACACCCTCTGAGGGCTTTCTGCAAGCTTGGCACTGCCTCCCTCCACAGGCTGCCTCTTCAGTTGGGCAATGTGCCCCTTGCCACCCGGTGCTGCCAAATGTTTTGAGCACATAACAAAGGGTCATCGGAATGAATTTGGCATCCAGGCTTTGCTCACTGTGGCCTCATTTGCAGAGAAAATTCTTGGCCATCTTCCTCATTGTTTGTCATTTTAGGCCCCTAACCATCTCTTCTGGTTTGTTCATTCTTTCATTTATTCATCAAGCATTTATCAAGAACCTACTGTGTACCAGATTCTGTGCTGGTCATAAGACAAATACAATCCCTCAAGGAACAAACATTTTGTCAGGGAAACATACCCAAAAGAGCAAAGAATGATGTGATATGACATATCTGGTAATATATTTGACGAGTGTTCACTGAGTACCTCCACATCCCAGGCACGCGTCAGGGGCTGGGAAAATCGTGCTGAGAGAAGCAGCATAGCTGTGACGTGGGTGCACAGACTGTAGCTGCGCTGCCCAGGCTCAGCCCCGGCTCTGCTGCTGGCCAGCTGCATGACCCTCCCTGTAAAATGGGGATGAAAATAAAATCTACATTAAAGAATTATTGTGAAAATTAAACGACTCAAGACATGTGCTTGGAACAGCGTCTCGTCCCAACTATGGACCCAGTATGGGTCATCTCTATCACTATCATTATAGTTGTACTAGATGTGATCAGTCTGGGAGAAGCAACAGGGCTGTGGGTTCTAGCCTAAAGGAGACTCTGAGGACGGCTTGGGCAGAGGCCTGGAGCAGAGTGACCAAGAGGCTGAGTATGTAGAAGAGGTATTGGAGAGGATAGGGGTTTGGGATGGGTTCTGTGGACCCCAGGAGCTCCTGGTTCTTTTTGCACTGGTCCTGTGTTTGCTTTTGGGGGGTGGTGACCTCAAAGTCAGGGGAGGCCTCTGGAGCCAGCCCAGGGGGAAAGGTCAGTACGAGTGGGTAGAGAGCTGCTGGGAATGGACCTGCCAACTGCCAAGGGTTTAGTGTGCGAAACATATCGGCTTCACATGTTTCCCTCCTTCTGTCATCACTGCCTCCCTGAAGTGGGCATATCATTATCCCCATATTACAGATGAGAAAACAGCCTCTAGGAAAGGAAGCACTTGGCCAAGGTCACCCAGCCGAGGTGCTAAGATTCAAACCCACATCCATTTTCCTGAACCCCACGTCCCTAGCCTCCAAACCAGCGGGGAGGGCTGTGGCTTTGGAGGCTGGAAACTTCAGTTAGGATCAGGGTTAATTAAGTGTTGTGTTAACTGGGGTTAGGACACCCATCAGCCCCAGGAAGCCCCTCTCCCTCCCTAGACCTCATTTTGCTCCTCTGCAAAATGGAAGCAGCAACACTGAACTCACCTCGCTGGTGGCCCCAGGGGCATTCACAAGTGCCAGGTTCCATCTAAGTGTCTAGGATAAACACACTCTGCCTATGTGACCTCAGGCAAAGCCTTCTGTTCTCTGGGCCTCAGGTCACAGATGGTGAAATGTGATTTCTAAGTCACTCTCATCTGGGGCTTCCTGAAATTATTTACCTGGGCCTAAGTTATGGCAGCTCTAAGTTTTAGGGTTACTGTCTGGAGGTGGGGCATACAGGCTGAATAGGAGTATGGTTGTCAGACTTCGCAAATAAAAATAAAGGATACCCACTTACATTTGAATTTCAGATTAACAACAACAACAAAAATTTTGTAGTATAAGTATGTTCCATGCAATATTTGGGACATACTTATACTATAAAAAATTTTTCTCTTTTATCTGAAGTTTCAGTTTAACTGGCCAACTTATGTTTGATCCAGCAGCATTGGCTGGAGGAGGTTGAATGTGTTGGTCTCTCTTCACCAGAAAAATATGGGCCCAGGAAGCCGGAAGCTTTGTGGGTGGGGGTAAAAAAGTCATAGGGAAACGTAACTCTCCCTCCATCCTCTTCTCTGCTTCTGTTCTTGTTACTTTGAAACTTACCCCTGCCCTTGGCCTAGCACTGGCTCCATCAGCACTGGAGGCCGGGAGAGGTGTGATGTAAGACTAGCCTTTATCTGATGGGCAAGCCCAGAATGACTCTTTGGGTATTTAGGGTCAGGATGCTGGAGGGGTGCAGGTAGGCCCTGGTCACTGGCAGGCTCCACATTCCACATTACCTGTGCCAGCCCCCTCCTGCTTGCCACTCTCCCACTATAACCAGAACCCAGAGAGCACCCTGGGTTTGAGGACCACCCCGCCTCCCAGGAAACACCATGCCCTGGACCTAGTTTGCAGCTTGGCTGGGGTCTCAGAGCACACTCTAGGAAAGAGGCCTTTCTCCCTCTGGGCCCTGTTTTCTCCACCTTGAAATAGGATTAGTTCCTCCTACCACTCCCGCTGGGGAGAGAGTTTTCTAAGCCCTCCCGCACAGGCCAAGAGTGCAGTGGTCTGTCCCCTGTCCACTTCCCTCTGTCCAGCCTCCCTGCCTGGGCCCCCTTAAAAGGCAGGAATAAAGTATCACTAAAAGGACTAAGATATAGACCTTTTCCATTCTTCCACTGACAGACTCCTCCTACCCCCTTCAACTTATCATGCTGTTTTGTATTTGCTATTTAATGTCACATTGCCTTAGGTGAGGGGACACTCATCGGGGACCCATACCAGCACCTGGACCTCGCCCCATAACTCAGCAGTCATGAGCCTACTGAGCTATTGGGCTGCCTGACCAATGCCATGCCCCAGACAGGGATGGGAGACCAAGCCAGGCATCTCTCCTTCCTTGGCCTGCCACCCCAATCCACAGTGAGAGGCAACCCACAAGGGTATTGTACCTTTCCTGCTGGGGTAGTATCCCTCCATATGTAGTAGGTACTTTGATCCCTCTGCTGGAAGAGCCACCAAATGCATTCTGGTGCTGCCAGCTTGGAGTGAGGACACCCACTGCCTCGCTCTTCTCTGCGATGCCGCAGGGCGTGGGACCCGCACCCATTCTAAAGTGCCCCTGGCGAGGCCTGGTGGAAGGCAGCAGGGGGAACTTTAATGTCATGGAGAAGTGGCAGGAGTCAGTGTCCAAATCCCTCATGCGTGCTCCATTGTCCCTTCCGACTTCAGCAACACACATTCAAAGATAAAATTATTATGAATTTCAAGACAGCAACTGGGAGCTTTAAACCCTAAGCTCGAGGCTCTTCTGAGCGACTGCTCTGGTTGCACGCCTGTGAAGGCAGTCTTGCTCTGCTCTCTCCTGCTTCATGGTCTTTTGGGTTGTTCCCTCTGCTTGGAACGCTCTCCCCTCCTTTCTTTCCCCAGTTCATGCACATGCACGCCTCAGTGCCTGCTCTGGTTTCACATCCCTGGGAAGCCTGCTTTGCTCCCTACCCCCAAACTGGAGGCCCATGAGAGCAGGAGTTAGGATTTTGCTAGTCAGCTTCAGAGTACCCAGGGTCTGTCACACAGAAGGGCTCAATCAGTGTGGAATGAGTTATTAACTGAATGAATGGCCAGGGAGAGGGCAGGGGAGGGGGGAAGATCCCAGGTGGTGGGAACAGCAGGGCAGAGGCCTGGAATGATAGGCCTGGGGTGTTGGCAGAATGGAGTCCTGGATCAGAGGGCATGTGAAGAGCTGGTGGGAGGAGAGGCCACAATGTCAACCTGGGGTCAGACTGTTGAGAGCCTCAAATGCCAGGCTAAAGATTCTGTCTGTGTCTTGGACAGGGCAGGGTTCTGTGAATGGAGTCTAGCAGTGCTGTGCTGTGGCCACAGCAGTGCCACGGACAGGTTGGAGAAGGTACAAGAGGAGGCAGGGAGCCTGGGGGAGGCTGGTACAATTGTCCAGACCAGGGGCAGTGAGGGAGGAAGGTGAACAGAGCGGTTTAGCGACTGCCCCCCATGCTGGGTCCCATGCAGCTTAATCCTTTCTCTGGCACAGGTTAGAATGAGGTGCTTAACTGTCACGTGGCAGCTGAGCCTGTGCTGTGGGATTATTGCATGCTCATGTACTTCTTGGGTCCCAAGGAGGGCAGGGACACACACCGGACTGCAGCCACCTCTGAATCCCATTGCTGCCATGGAGTTTGTCTCACCTGATCCAGGGTCCAGACTTAGCTCTGAGTTTCAAATCCCACTCCTAGAATGAGAATACTAGAGATCTTTCTGGCCACTGGAAAAGGGTGTGTGGAAAGAGAGGGACAAGTGTCAACCAAGGAGAGTAGGTGATAATTCCAGGAGCATCTGAGGTTCAGAGTCCTATCTCAGTTCGAAGGGTTGCTCTTAGAATAGAGAGACATCTTAGATAGGCAGAAGTGCTGGGGGAGGGGAGAGGGCCAACGAAAGGGGTGTGAATGCCACTTCATTGCCTCGTCTATGAAGTGAGTCGTTGGCGTGAGGCTGTTACTGTGGGGAGTGCTATTACCGTGGGCAGTGGCTGAGGGGTCAGAGATCTCTGAGTTTATCCAAGCGACTTACTGGATTGGGACTAGAACCTTACCCAGGGAGAAATACTGGGCTGCACTGGAGACTATGGGCCAGACCATCCTAGTGTTAACCAAGGAGCACAGCTAACCACACTGACCTCTCTGACCAGTGGGCACCCAAGAAGAAAGGAGGAGTAACCTGCCAGATCCTTGTGGAAGAGTGAGGTGGTCAGTAGATCATGTGTGTATAAAAGAGAGCTCATTAGGCAGTTTATTAAGCACATGCTTTAGAAGTGCCAGGCACTGTGATGGGACCTCAGAAGACAGAGACAATCAGATGTCATTTCTGCCCTCAAGAAGCTTCCAGTCTTGTGAAGGAGAAATGTCCCAGTAAATTACTTTGGAGGCAAAGGAGGTCATTCTCTTCAGAGAGAAGTACATATTGTTGGGGAGCCAAGGAGGTGGAGCCTGGAGCTGGGAGAGGCCAGGAGTGGGTTCTGGGCTCCGCCAGGAGCAAGATGAGGCCTCCTGGGCCTCGGTTTCCTCTCTTGCATTAGACTAGAACAGGGGTTCTCAGCCTTGATGGAGCATCAGAATCTCCCTTGGGGGCTTGTTAACCCACCAACCACTGGTCCCACCCCCAGAGTGTCTGATTCCATAGGTCAGAGGAAGGGCCAGGAAGATGCATTTCTAACAAGTTCCAGATGTTGTTGTTGGTGGTCCAGGAACCCCACTTTGAGAACCAGTAGACTCACGTAAGGGTTTTCATATCTTGTTTTAACCACATAACCTGTCTTCAGGAAACTCTACAAGGAGCTCTAAAACAGAGATGCAGAGAGAGCACTGATACCATCACCCACTTAGTTGAAGTGTTAACTGCCACCGTTTGTTCTTCCTTCCTTCATTCTACAGACGCCCCCATCAGCCCTGAGTTAGGCACTGGGGATATCAGTGGGGTTCAGATGTGGTTCGCAGCTGACAAGGTGACCTTCGGTAAGCCAGCTGTGTGCCCTCTCAGGTCGTCCATTGCCTCGTCTATGAAGTGGGTTGTTGGCGTGAGGCTGCTACCATGGGGAGTGCCGTCGGCATTTCCGTTGTTAGGATGTCTCCTTGCAACCACTGGGCAGCTGCGTTGGCTTCTGGTCCTCCTAGCCAAGATTCCAGCTGGATTCAGCCCCCAACGCCCTAAACCACAGGCATGTGCCACCCCCACTGAGGAGGCGCAGACCAGGGTTAATCTGGCCCCCAGGACCCTCCGGCCTCTGGCTTTGGGACAGGCCTGAGAATATTTCCAATTACAGAACCTCCCAGAGCAGTGGGCTGTTCAGGGTTTGCTTATCTCTCCACGCCTTACAAAGCCCCTCAGGCAGGGGCTGAATCACGGGGTGTTGTTGGGTGTTTTGTTACTAAATTCTTCTCGGAGAAAGAATCCACTGTGTCGGCAGCGCCTGGAGGCTGGCAGTGCAGTAGGGTCAGCCCTGTTACCCTCTAGCCAGGGCTGGTTGCTGAGGGGAGAGAGATTCCAAGGGCTTAGTTTTCTCCTCCTGATGTCTCCTTCCTCCAGGGAGTAGCTACCAAAATGTTACAGGGTTCCTTTGCCTAAATCCTGTGCTTGGCCTTGGAGGTCCCTGGAATGCCATCCCTCCTCTTTCCTTTCTCTCATCTCAGCTGCCCAAGCCCAATAGGGCCTCCACAAGCCAAGGCAGTCATGCCTCCTGCTCATATCTTTGCATTCACACCTCGCTGGGCTGGGCCTCCCACCTGCCTTGCCTTCCTTTCACTGGAGAGTGACTGACAGTCCCAATTCACCCAGGACTCAGGTTCCTGAGAGGCAAGACTTTCAGGGTTCAGACTGGGAAGGTCCCAGACAAATGGGGTCAGTAGGGTAGGTCACAGACACAGAATGGAAAAGAAATTCAGTGTCCACACTAAGTGGACCTTGGTCCCAGCTCCTTGGTCACAGTCACATGGCCTCCCTCCTGGACACAGACTCTATCTTCTGCCCTCTGCCACCATTGCCTTGCTTCATAGAGTCTGTGGCCTGTTTTACGGAGCAAGAGGCAAGTCTTCAGGAAGCGAGAGGGGCAGAGACTGAGCCAGGAGAGGGGGCCAAGGATGCAGGCAGAGTGTGGATTTGCAGTTTCCATCCCTCAGTGATGTGTCGTTTTGGACAAACTACTCTAAGTTTCCTCAACCATAAAACCAGCCTTATGAACTATCAGTTTAGTGGCAGCAGTAACGGCAGATGGATCATTACCAGGTTTAACCAGCCTCCCATGGCAGATGGAGGGTCCAGAATCCTGCAGTCCAGTGCCCTGTGCTCCTCACACTTTGGGACATGAGACTTGGCCCAACAGAGAGAAGTCCCCTCTCAGGCACCAAGACCACTCAAGGAGTGGAGACACTGCAGGGCTGGGCTGACCCCATGCCTCCTGGGATGGTTAGGGAAGGCCTCTTCAAGAAGGTGACCTTTAGGCCGAGACACAAAGAAGGGGAGGGACCAAGATCTGGGGGAAGAGCATTCCAGGAAGAAGGAACAATCAGTGCAAAGGCCTGAGGCAAGACTAGCTGGATGCATCCTAGGTCAATGGGTCAACTGTAGGAGACAAGGTCAGGGAGTCCTGTGTGATCTAGGTCATGCAGATGTGTGAATGAAGCAGATGTGGGTCTAGAGAGGTCACGTGACCGATCTGCAGTCACACAGCAAGCTTGGGAGAACAGGGCTGAGGTGGGAGCTATGAGAGTCTGGGGGAGGGCTCTTGAAGCCACTCTCAGAGCCCAGCAGCCTGGGCCCAGCAGAGGATGCTGTTGTTTTGTGTCCATGGGCCAGAGGACACCAGGGTCCAAACTGAGATTCCCCAAAGCCCTGCTCAGCTAGAGCAGGGCACCTAGATCTGACCCAGAGCAGCCTGAGCAGGAAGCAGATCCCAGACTCCCTGGGACTGAAAACAGAAGACATCAGACATCAGAAGGGCTAGCTGAACTTCGGGTTCTGGGGACCGGGTTCCAGGTGTTTCTGGGAAACATGTGGTG
Organism: Eidolon dupreanum; assembly: GCA_028627145.1. Classification (NCBI taxonomy): domain Eukaryota; kingdom Metazoa; phylum Chordata; class Mammalia; order Chiroptera; family Pteropodidae; genus Eidolon; species Eidolon dupreanum. The sequence continues at coordinate 119,022,539 of CM053507.1, read as the reverse complement.
TGTCAGCAAGATATTAGAGCAAAGATCTCTGCCCCTGGAGCTTCTACTGTCCCTGAAGAAGGCATGTGGCCTTATACCCACCACCCACTCACTCACTCATTTATTGATTCACACATTCATTCATTCATTCATTCATTATTCATTCAAAACAATTTTATGGAGAGCTAGGTTCTGAGTCAGATCCTATCTATAGCCACAGAGCCTCAGATCCCACTAGGACCCTTACCAATAAAAATAAAAATAAAATCTTAAAAAAATCTCAAGAGGGACTTGGTCCAGGGAAAGTGTCTCCAGAGGTGAGAACATTTGAACTAAGGCTGCAGAAATTCCATTGAAGAGGAAAAGGCATTCCAGTGTCGAGTACGATTGCAAAGGCACAGAGCAGTGGCTCTTAGTGGCAAGAGACAAGGCCACTTATTGGGCATAATTGCATCACAGGGTACAGAGAGTTGTGGAGGAATAGGAGGGAAAGACAGAGCTGTGAACACGGCAGAGGGGACTTGATGCCAAGGACCCTGAGGTCCATATCACCAGCTCCCAACTCCGGGCCACGGCTGAGCTGGCTCCTGGACCGTGGGACCCTCGCTGCCTTCCACAGCTTTGCTGCTTCTGCCTTGCGCCCCAGCCTTCCCAGGAGCTCCACGGCTTGGCGCATGTCTTTCCTCTTCCCAACGCCAGTCCCATAAATCAATTCTGCTCATCCCCGACTTATTGTTTCACTGTGGGGATGTAACCTCATGTTGGCTTAGCCTGGAGTGACCCATTTGTTGGAAGGGGACATTGAGACCCATGTTGCTTAGAGGTCTACTAGCCTGTCCTGCCCCAGCAAAGCTGGGAAGGGCAGCTGGGGCTGGGAACATTCCCATATGTGGGTCATTAAATATGTACTAAACACAGGGCTGGGCCCATCAAAGGGCTCAGTGCCCACAGATGGCGTCAAGAGAACAAGATGGGGCTCATCCTCCTCCCCAATTTGTAGTTCAAATGAAGAAAGAACACTCTGAGGATCCCCCTCATCAACACAGAGGTTCTTCTTTTAATGTCTTTAAATTTCCTTACTAAGCTTCTCGTTTTCCTTTCCCAGTTCAGCCAGGTCTTATCCTGGCTGAAGTAACAACTCTATTAATGTCCCCAAAGTGTTAGCTGAAAACTCAGGTGTTTAGCTGAAAACAGAGATGTTAGTTTCTAAAAAAACAGGCAGTTAACTGACCACCAAGGTGTGAGCTCATCTTTAAGATCTTGGCTAAAATTTAGGTTTGGCTAATAACTAAAGTATTAGCTGATAAATAAGATGTTGGCTGAAGTACTAAGTTAACAGAGAGCTGAGGCTGATAACTATAATGTTAATTCAAAACTAAGGTTTTAATAACTCCATAATGAAATAACTACCCAATTGTTGTAGCAGAAACTCTAAGAGATAAGAGATATGTATATTCATATTCATCTCAGCATTATTCACAATAGCTGAAATGCGTCCATTGACAAATGAATGGGTAAATAAAATGTAGTATATTAATACAATGAAATAGTATTTAGCCTTAAAAAGGAAGGAAATTCTGACACATGCTACAATGTGGATGAACCTTGAGAACATTATGCTCAGTGAAATAAGCCAGCCACAAAAGGACAAATACTGTATGATTTCACTTGCATGAGGTCCCGAGAGCAGTCAGGTTCATAGAGATGGAAAGTAGAATGGGGGTTGCCAGGGGCTGGGGGAGGAGGAATGGGGAGCTGTGTTTAATGGGGACAGAGTTACAGCTGGGGAAGACAAAAACATTCTGGAGATGGATGGTGGTGATGGTTGCACAGCAATGTGAAGGTACTTAATGCCACCTAAGTGAACTACACACCTAAAAATGGTTAAAACGATAAATTTTATGTTACATATCTCTTACCACAATAAAAAATAGCAATCCAATTAAAAGTAGACAAAACAAAAGATATATGATCGCCAATAAAAACATGAAAAGATGCTTAACATCTGTAATCATCAGGGAAATGCAAATTAACCCATGATGAGATAACAGCACATACCTTTTAAAACTAAAGTAAAAAAGACTAACATCAAATGTCGATGAGGAGGTAGAGCAAATGAAACTCTCAAACGCTGCTGCTGGAAGTGTGAAATGGCACAATTATGCTGAAGAACAGTTATAAAGTTAAAAATCCACTTCCCATTCTATCCAGTGATTCATTCCCTAGGTGGGGATATCCAAGAAAAATAAAAATATATGGCCACACAAAGACCTAGACCCAAATGCTTAAAGAAGCTTTATTTTTAATAACCCTGATTTAGAAACCACACAAATGTCCCTCAAACAGTGGTCCATGCATACAAAGGATTGCTACTGAGGAATCAAAAGGAACAAACTATGATGTGCATGACACGAGTGAAGCCCAGAATCATTCTGCTGAAGGGGAAAAGCCAGACTCCAAATAGTATACACCATGTGATTCCATTTATGTTAAACTCTAGGAAAGACGAATGGGATCCACAGTGGCATGAGGGGTAGCAAGTGGCATCTGTCTGTGAAGAGACTCAGAAGTGATGACTTTGGAGTGATGAATAATAGGTTTTGCATCTTGATTGGGACATTTACTACATGGGGGTATACATTTGTCAAAACTCATCAGTGTATAAACTAAAAAGGGGTCTATTAAGGGCTGAACTATTCCTCCCTCACCACCCAAATCATATGTCTCAGTCCTAACCCCCAGTACCTGAGAATGTGACTATATTTGGAGGTAGGGCCTTTAAAGAGGTGATTAAGTTAAATGAGGTCTGAATAGACATTCTTCCAAAGAAGACATACAGATGGCCAACAGGTACATGAAAAAGTGTTCAACATCACTAATCATCAGAGAAATGCAAATCGAAACCACAATGAGATGCCACCTCATACATGTTAGGATGGCTATTATCGAAAAGATAAGAAATAAGTGTTAGCAAGGATGTAGAGAAAAGGGAACCCTTGTGCACTGTTGATGGTAATGCAAATTGGTGCAGCTGCTATGGAAAACAGTATGGAAGTTCCTCAAAAAAAAAAAAAAAAAAAAAATAGAACTACCATATGATCCAGCAACCCCACTTCTGGGTATATGTCCAAAGGAAATGAAACCACTATCTCAAAGAGACAGCTGCATACACATGTTCACTGCAGCGTTATTTACAATAGTCGAGACATAGAAACAACTTAAGTGTCCGTCAGCAAACAAATGGACAAAGAAAATAATGGTATAGAAATATGTAGAATATTATTCAGACATAAAAAAGAAGGAAATCTTGCCATTTGTGATACCATGGATGAAACTGAAGAACATTGTGCTAAGTGAAATAAGTAGAGAAAAACAAATACTGTATGATCTCACTTATATATGGAATTTTAAAGAGTCAGACTCACAGAACCAGAGAGTTGAACAGTCGTTGTCAGGGGCTAGGGATGTGGGAGAAGTATGGGGAGATGTTGGTCAAGGATGCAAACTTTCCATTATAAGGCGAATAAGTTCTGAGGATCTAATGTACAGCATGGTGACTATAGTTAAACATATTGTATTGTATTCTTGAAATTTGCTGAGAGTCTATCTTAAATGTTCTTGCCATAAAAAAATAAAAAGTTATCTATGGGAGGTGATGACTGTGATAACTAACTTTATTGCGGCAATCATTGCACAATATATACATATATTAAATCACCACATCATACACCTTAAGTTTATATAATTTTATTTGTCAATTATACCTCAATAAAGCTTAGGAAAAAAGTTTAAATGAAGTCATATGGCTGCACCTTAATCCAACGGGACTGGTGTCCTTATAAGAAGAAGAGATTAGGACACAGACACAAACAGATAAGAAGGATGACCATGTGAAGACACAGGGAGAAGATAGCCATCTATACAAGCCTAGGAGAGAGTTCTCAGAAGAAACCCTGCCAGCACCTTGATCTTGGCCTTCCCAGCCTCCAGAACTGTGAGATAATCAATTTCTGTTGTTTAAGTCACCCAGTCTGTAGTATTTGTTACAGCGGCCCTAGAAAACTAATAGAGGATACATTTCACTGTATATAAATCATACTTATATAAAATAAAATCAAAGGAAAATTGAAGAACAAGCAAAGTCAGGTGAGAGCTGGATTGTTTGTAACTCTTCAGGGCTCCTGTGTCCCAGCGCTCTGCTCTGCTTGCTAAGGTCTCAGCTGCTACCTAATGTGTTAACTGCCTCTGGGGGTGCTCCCCTCCTTTCTCCAGGAGATTCTGGAAACTTAAAAAGCTTCTCCGGGAGAGGCAGAAGATAGGATGGTGGTTGCCAGGGGCTGGGGAGAGGAATTAGTGTTTCAATTTTATAGGATGAAAGGATTATGAAGATGGAGAATGGTGATGACTGAACATTATGAATGCATTTAGTACCACTGAACAGTACGCTTAACAATGGTTAAGATGGCAAATTTTATTTTATATGTGTTTTACCACAATTTAAAACATTGGGTGGAGGGGGTGGGGGGCGGGTGTTGAAGAAGCTTCTTCAGGCCAGAATAATGCTTGCCATGTGCCAGACTAAATGTGCAATAATGGTGGAATGACAGGTGGGGGGACAGTGGTTTTCAAACCCCATGAGGTGATTATTTTCACCTTCACTTTATAGGTGCGGTATCTGAGACTCAGAGAGGGGATGTGACTTGCCCAGACTCATTCAGTGACTATCTCCAGGTCCCGAAGAAAACTGTCATTCTCACAGGGGCAGGATGCGTTTCCATGGACTCACTAGTTCCCTGAGCCAGTGCCCAAACCCTTTCAGAGGAGGTAAATTCCTCTGCAATCTGTCTTTGTCCAGCTTCCAGATGCTTAAGGCAGGTGTTATCTTTCAGGGCTCTGGGGTTTCTTCTCTTAGCCAGGAGGCTTCAGGCAGACACTAATTGCATGGAGGCATGGGAAATGTGTCTAGATGAAATATCTGGTGGACTGAAAGACTCAGAAGGTGGCTGCACTGTCCCACTCCTCTGGTTGGGGGGAGCTGGTTAGTACCTGGAAACCCAGGAGGTGTGCCCTGGTAGATGGGGTAGGGGTCATGTCCCTGAGACCCATGTGGATGTGGCTAGGATGGAGAAGGCTATGGTGACATGGTCTGAGTGGCCTGCCACAATCTGGCTTTGGCCTTGGGGATGTCCCCCTGTCTCTCTGCACCTTTTTCTCCTTATTACATTTCATGTCTTCTGGGCAACCTGCCCTGGCCCCAGCAGATAGGAGGCTCCTTTGGTTTTCACACCCACCCCCTACTCTTAGCTGCTTCTAGACTATCCTTGTCCCTCAGAATGCATGGCTTCCTTCTGAGTCCCCAACGCAAGTCCATGTAGGCACCAAATGGAGGGCTGGACAGTGAGGTAGACAGACACAGATGCCACAGTCACACTGGGATTCAACTCCTAGCTCACCTACCTACCATACCAGCCTGTGACCTGGGCAAGTCACCACACTTCCTTAAGCCTCAATTTCTACCTCTATTGAATGGGGTCACCGGGAATGGTCTTGCCTCCCTAACTGCAAATGAAAGAGAGAGTTCTCAGAGGCCCTGTGCCGGGCCCTGGGACTCCCTTCCCTCAGGAGTCCCATTGAAGATGGGGAAGGTGGACCAGGAAGGTCTGGGTCTGGAGGGTATGGCTTGGCTGGGGAGAATCTAAGGTTTCAGGGAGGAGGAGACCCCTTGAGCAGGCCTTTGAAGGATGAGGGCAGGAGAAGTCATGCTAAGAATTATCATAATGATGGTAACGGTGGGCATTTTTTGAGGAAATACTCACTGCCAGGCACTGTTCTGAGAGCTTTTCACATATTAGCTCATTTAATCCTCAAAATAAATCTTGAATGAAGTCACTCTCATTAGCCCTATTTTGTAGAAGAGGAGACTGAGGCAGAGAGAAGCTACCTAACTTGCCCAAGTGGGAGTTCACCAAGCGGGGCATAGCTAGCAAAGGAACAGCCTCGTAAAGGTACAGAAGTAGGAAACAGCCTGCGGAGGTGGTGCTAGGCTGGTACAGTAATGGCTCTCCATGAATCACACCTCCTTGCATTTTGCCCTTGTGTAGCCCCCTCCCACACCCACTCTGGGCTTGGCCATGTGACCTGCTTTGGCCAGTGAGACCTCAGCAAATGTGAAGTAAGCAGAGGTTTAGAAAGTGCTTCCTTACTGGGGCTTGCTCTGGGAAGCTGCATCCAATGGAGAAACCCAGGCTAGTCTTCTGGAGACGTGTGGCTCAGCCAACAGCCACTATCCCAGACCTAAGGGATGCCTTCTTCCACTATCTGACCCCAAGGTGTCTGCTGCTGCCTCAGTGAGCCCAGATAAAACTAGCAGATGTGTCCAGATTAACCCAGACCAGATGGCAGAGCTAATAAAATGGTTGCTATTTTAAGCCACTGCATTTTGGAATAATTTTGATGCATTAGTAGATCATTGAGATAAACCTCCAAGAGTCTGGAGCCTATTGAAAGACACAGTAGATGCTGTGCAATGTCACACTGCAGATAACTATATGGTGACTTGTCTTGGGGAGCACCGTGGGAAGAAAAGGCTGAAAGGGGAAATTCTGGGGCTCTAGTTCACTGACATCTGCAGTCTGTGAGGAAATATCAAGGGTTTGTACCCCCTCTGAATTCTAAAGCCCCAAAGGATCCTAGCCTTCCACTTCACTGCCTATTTCCAAAGCACCCAACTACCATCAAAGGCTGTTGGCTTACCCATCCATCTAGCACCTGACATGAGGCCAGGCACACGGTAGGTGCTTTATAAATAGTTGTTAAATGATGAAGAATGCATGTGTCCTCATGTCTCTGCCTTAAGACATGTTCAAGTTCACAACAAGGAGCAGATGGTGGAGCCACAGCTTAAACTCAAGTCAGTCTGGCTGCAGCCCCAGCACTCTTGAAAACCATACCAACTGCCACTGAACAGGGGCGTCTTGGGACCCTGTGCTGTTTGTTGGGGTTATGGGTGAGGCTAAAACTTCAGTCTTGAAATGGTGCCCTGGAGAGGCTCCTATAGAGAGGCTCTGCACCTGGGCTGAGCCTCTGAGGACCACTTGAGGAAGGCCAGAGGAAATGGTGCCAGGCCCACAGGGATTCAATGGCCTTGCAAAGAGCACAGGGACACACACCTGGGTGCTATAGTGGCTCTATTATCTAACTGGCCATTTTGCCTCAATTTCTTTATCTATACAATGGGGATAGCAATGCTCACCTGAGAGCATGGTACCTGGTGCCTTACACAGAGCAAATGTTCAGTAAACGTGAGTTCCTTTGCCTCACAGACCCTCCAATGTAGTTTAGTCTCCCTTCTCCTTCATTCATGCCTGCTCACCCCATTCTCTGGGTCAAATGCTGGCCACAAATCTGGCTTAACAAAGGCCGCAAAACAGAACAAAATACCTGCAAGGAAAAAAAACTCAGAGCTAACAAGCCCTCCTTCCATCCCAGATGCCTCTGAGCAACACATGAGGTAGGGGGTACATGGGCAAAGATAACCCTTCAGGGGTCAAACTAGCCTCACTCTGACTGTCAGGGGTCGAGAGGTCTAGGGGTCAGCCCAGGGCTCTGGAGCTGCCAGCACTGCCCGTGAATCCAGGTTCCAGCTTTCAGTGACTGTGTGGCCTTTAGAAAGTCATGTCCCTGCTCTTTGTGTCAGTTTTCCCAGCTATGAAATGGAGAGAGGAGTAGCAGTGTTCAACTGTCTGATAATCCTCGTTTGCTCGTCAAACATTCTGCTGAAGGGAGAGCATCGAGCTCGGTGTGAGGCAGAGTAGAGCTTCTTAAGAGGCAGCTGTTGTTCTCCCATTGTAGGTAGAACAATGTGGGGGAAATTTAACGCTGCAGTGGACTGAAAGCATCCCCAGTCTGCACGGCCCCTTCCTACACTGCAAGGGCTATGAGCACTGTCAAAAGATTGGGAGAGCCTCACTTTGACCCCCAAAAAACCTCTCTGGAGTCTTGCACGCAGTAGGTTCTATGTCAATCACAGCATTTTAGCCCTAACCCAGTGGTCTTGGACTTTTCTGTAGTAATGTCTCTTAGCTTCATTCCTCTTTCTTCAAATGAATTCTTACACAACAGCTAATTGGATAAAAATAGCTCAAGGTCCTGAGTCCATTCGGCTTGGCCCTCCTACCCCTGCTTCCAGCCACCCGTGGACACTCCATGAACCACACTGTGTAAATCTCTGCTCAAGCCCAGGAGTGATGACACTTGCCTGCAATTATAGTGCACCTGCTGTGTACACTACACTACCTAAGCCAGCTGTCTCCACTGCCTCCGCTTCTCAATCACAGTCCTAAAATTAATGTCTCATCGTCCCACATCCAGGGAAGAAGACTAAGGTTGAGAGAGGGTAAATTAGCTGAAGTCCCACAGCTTGTAAGGGGTGGACAAAGATTCACACTGAGGCCTGTCAGTACCTCAAAGGCTGTGCTGCTCCATATGAGTCATGGAGAAACTGAGGCCCAGAGCTGAGGGGAAGTAGTGACTTCCTGAGGCCATACCCAAATCTGCTGAACCTCGTCAAGGCCAATGTGAGCTTAGTGACGTCCAGGCTGGTGAGCTGTGTGCTGTGGGTCCCCGGGGAGGGGAGAGTTTGCTGGGCCAGCTTTTATAACTGTCCCAGATGCTGCTGGACAGCAGAGTAACATTCAGAGCCATGGAAACCACATCCGAGTTTAGGGGTTTGCAACTCCCTTGTATCCTGAAATCCAGCTATGGGGTGTCCAATTGTGGCTAGAATGACAGGATTATCAAATCTAACCCTACTGTTTACAGATGGGGAAACTGAGGCCCAGCCCTCCAGCCAGTACCCATTAGCCTTAAGTGGGCAATCCCTGTCACCATTATTTTGTGATGTTGTTATGCATAACATTAGTGACTATACCTTCCCATCCACCCTAGCAGTCAAGGAAGGGGCAGCATTTATTAAGTTCTGACTGTATGCCTAATACTGCATTAGGTATGTTCTTAACTGTCATTTTCTTCACCCTGCACAAATGCTCATTTAGTAGAAGAGGAAACTGAGACTCTGAGAAGCAGGGTGACCTGCTACCTCTTCCTGACTCTAAGACTCATTTCTCAATACCCTCAGAACTTACAGCAGGAGTAGTGGTTTAAAGGAGAGGAGGAGAGTAATTTATAACCTGGAGACACCCACTGAGTAGCCTCTCCACTCAAACAGAATGTGGGCTCTATTACACATAATATATGCTTACTGAATGCATGGTGGAATGTATGAAGGCCAAACTTGTGGGTGGTATTCTATAGTGTTTATTGAATGAGTGATTGAATGAATAAATGAATGAATGATTCTCAATAGGGCACCTTGAAAGACTCCCAGCCACTGTCCCTAAAGAGGAAGCCTGGAACACTCTGCTCCCCTGACCCCAATGCCATATTTTCTCTTTTCCTCTTCCTGTTCCTCCAGGGGAACCAGCTGCCCAACTCAGCTCCTCATTTGGAAGTAATCATTTCTGTTTTTCTCTGTCTCCTGCTGCTCAAAGTTAATTCCTTGATTCATTCCTTTAAGGATATCTCTGTTGACAGGAATGAACACTAATGGGCTGCCTTGGTTCTTTTCTAGGAGACAGGTTTATAGTTTGAAGAAATAGTCTTGAGAAAATAGAATCTGAGAACTTGGCATGTGGTCTGGAAGCATCCAGGATTGGGGCTCAGGCTGGGGCTGGAGTTAGGGCTCAGTCTGTAACCAGGATCAGGACTTAACCTGGAGCCAGGACTATGGGTCATCCAGGGATCAAGTTAGTATTCAGTCTTTAACCAGAGTCAGGGCTCAATCTGTGACCAGAATCAAGGCCTAGTCTTTGACCAGCGTCAGGGCTCAGTTAGGAGCTAGAGTTAGAAGTCATGTAGAGGTCAGGGTCAGGGCTGAGGTCTCAGTCTATAACTTGGGTTGGGATTCAGCTGGGTTAATGTTTGGGATCGGATGAGGACCAAGAACAGTTTTGAGTATGTAGTCATGATCAGGGCTTAGTTTATGGAATTAGTTTGTGGATTAGTCTATGGTTAGGGTCAGGGCTCTATGACCAGGATGAGGCCTAAGTCTATGGCCCAAACTAGGACTCAGTTTGTGACCAAGACCAGGTTTCAGCCTGAAACCCAGTTTTGTCTATGACCAGAGTCGAGGCCCAGCTTATAACCAAGATCAAGACTCAGCTCAGAGGTAAGGTCGGGGCTCAATCTGTTTCCAAGGTCAGAGCCTGAGTATGACGATTCAGGGCTCAGTCTGTGACCAAAATCAGAGGTAAGTCTATGAGCAGAACTGAGGCTTAGTTTGGGGACAAGTTCAGGTACTAGGCTATGATTAGAATCAAGGCTCAGTCTAAAACTAGAGTCAGAGCCAGAGAATTCAATCTGTGACCAGGGTCAGGGGTATGATCAGGATCAGGGCTCAGTTTATATTGGAGGCTGTTTATAACCAGGCTATGGTTGGGATGAGGAGTCAATCTGAGAGCACGATCAGGGCTCAGCCTACATTTGTATTCAGAAGCTTCTCTACGGATTCCTAAAGAGTAAACACAGTTTCCAGAGTAAACACTTCGTTTCCTTCCAAAATTTAGACTCCCCTGAAGCTAACTGAATTTTCCTTCTATTTCTTAAAAACCTAGCTTCTTTCTAGCAGGTGCTGTTTTGATACTGCCCACGCCACCAAGGGAGCCACTTCAGTGCCTCCACCCAGACCCCTCTCTACAGCCTCCCTGCCAGGGAGCCTCCTGGCTCCAGGGTTATTAAGAAGGAATCTGTGGGAAGAAGAGTTTAAACAATATCCATCACGCGGGCCTGGGGCAGGCGCCCGTTTCTCCTGTGGCTCCACCAGCAGCAGTGCTGAGCCAGAGATGTTGACAGGAGACTTAATGAAATCCAGAGGGAGGTGCCCTGGCAGGGCCCACCTGGAAAGAAGCCCAAATGGTAATTAAATTAATTCTGGTGTATGTCTCAACAAGCACAGAAGCAAGAATGGGGGCCATTCACTCAGGGCTCCAGGAGTTTGTCATAATTACAGGGAAAAATAAGTTTTAGAACTTATGTAACCCTCCTGCTTGGGCTCCGGGGGTTAGGCCTGAATCGCTTTTCTTTTCCAGGAAATGCACATGTTACAAAGCTGTACCTGCACACCAGAGTCACCTCTATGGGTTACAAGACGTGAAAGAGCACAGAACAAGAACTTGGTTCTTGTCCCCATTTCTCGGATGAGGCAAAATGAGGCTCAGAGAGCAAAAGCATCTCATTCAGAGTCATGTGATCTGGACTAAGACCACCAGCAAGCCCCAGATCCCAGTTATTCTTCCTCAAAACCTCTGCAGTGTGGAGACTGTAGGCGACTAGGGAGGGGGTGATTCTTTCTGCCTGAGAGAGAAGAAAAAAGGCTCCATAGTGGGGACCTCCAAGGGAGAGTAGGGGGTGGCCAGGCAGAGAAGGGGAAGAGCATACCAGGCAGAGGAAACAGCACATACAAAAGCACAGCGGCTGGAAAGAGCACAGCATGATGGGAGGAAGGGGCTGTCCTATCGGACTGAGTGCAGGTACAAGGGCAGTGTTGGGGGAGAGGTTGAAGCGGGGTGGTGAAGAGCCCCATAGGAGGGGGAGCCATGGAAACGTTTCCCACCACTTATCTTATTTAATCCTCACAGTGGCCCCAAGAGCTAGATGCTTTCATTGTTCCCATCTGATAGATGAGTAAACCGAGGCTCAGGGAATTTTAGACATCTGCTCAAAGCAACACAGCTGAAAAGTGGTACAGCTGGGATTAGAACACACATCTGTCAGGCTCAAAGCTGCTCCCTTAAATGCACTTATTTCCTGCTTTATTCTCCCTGACCCCAACTTTCCCAGCCAGAGTGGGAACCATCAGGATCTCTAGGAAATGGGGAGGAAAGATGAGACCACTTGCCTAGGAAGCAGAGGGGTGGGGGGTCTGGGGGGTAGGGTAAGACCTTTGGCAGCAGGGGAGAGGGAATCACAGGGAGACCAATTCCAGCTGAACTAGGGGCTTCTTGGACAGGAAGTGAACACCCCATCCAGGGAGGTACATAGGCAGGGGAGAGGCAGGAAGCAAGAGAAGGCATTCCTGGATTGGGTTCCTCCCAAATCTGTACATCTGAGATCTCAGGAGCTCCCACTTCTGCAAAATGCCATTCTTGGCAGTTGGCAATTGAGAGGTATTATCAAATGAAGCTCCTAGAAGAGGCACGGCCTGCCTGAGGGACCTATTTGCTTCCAGAGGCTTTCCCTCTTTGGATGTTTCCAGCACCTTGAAACTTCCTTCAAACAGAACCCGAAGAAAAAGTCTTTAGTGTGCAGAGACTTCTCTGTGGAGTCCTGTCTCTCCCCTGAGTAGGAGGCAACAAACACAGTAACACAGAGATGGGGAGCAATCGACTGAGTGTCACACAGCAAGGTCCAGGTGGGCCTCCTGGAGTAGGGATATGGCCAGGCTCCACTCTCAGGGCAAAGCCCTCCCATATGGGTCAGGGGGTCCTTGACATCGCCCTTAATCAGGAATGAGAGTGTTTGTTTTTGGCTAAATATTTCCCCAACCGCAGACGAGACGGGACTGCACATTCCAGATTCCTGGCAGCTTGGGAAACTGTACTGTGGGTCTTGCCCAGTCACTCTGCCTCCTCCTGGTGGCCTACTGCCCACCCCTAAGGCCCTGGGGTCTGGCTGCCAGTTTGGATGAGAACTCTGCTTGTAGCCGAAGGTGCTGGCCACATTGCACACCTCTCTTTTCCCTCCCTCTGGACTCCCCTGTTCCCTCCCCTCAGATCTCATCTCCACAGGTGTTAACCTGAGTTATGGGAATTTTACTAGACACAGTGAGGACAAGCACCTCATCAGGGGAAGAGCTTATGCTGCAGCCCAGAGGCATGACAACAGTATGGCCTCCTGGAAGAAGAGCCTGTGTGCTCTGTGGCTGAAGCACAAATCTCTTGCCCAGAAAGGGATGAGAGTTAAGACAAAAGGGTAGGCATGGGGCCTTCCTGCAAGGACCTAGAACACTAAGGGCCTGGAGCAATAATGAGCCATGGAAGTTGAGCAGGGGAGTGCCAGAGTCAGAAATGTGTCCCAGAAAGCTCCCTCGGGGCGGGGGGTAGGGGAGCGTTGGTTACCAATATATTGGCAGGTAAGAGTATGCATGTCCAGGGTTCGGGAAGGAAGCTAGAGTGAGCAGGGTACAGAGGAAGGGACCGCCTAAGCAGCTCCAAAAGACAAAAGAAAGACAGGGCCAGGTAATTGACTGGTTGTGGGACTGACAGATGTGGATATTAGGGCCCCTTGTTTTACAGAAGAGGATGTTGAAGCTTAGAAGGAAGTGACTTACTTGCCCAAGGTCACTTGTTTAGGGAGTGATATAGCCGCATCTGGACTCCTAAGTCCAGGGCTGTTTCTCTCTACTGTGGCCCTCTTGGTAGAGTTTACTGCTTTTGACACCTATGGCTAGGATTTCTGAGGCAATTCATACCCCATGCCAGGGCCCTGTTCAGAGGGGGCACACCTCCACCACTCCCCCACCCTCGTTCCTTCCCAAGGCCCTTGCTCCCACCAACCCTGCAGTAAGCCACACTTCTTTGCATAGTATTCGATGGGGCCCATTTTGGGAAGTTCAAGGGTCAACCTCCCTTTTTGCTTTCATTCAACCTAAACGTGCCCCTCCCCCTCCAGCCCCTGTCATTGTCCTAGTTTAGGCCCCATCATTGCTCACTTGCACAATTGCGTTGCTTTCTTCCCATCATGTCAACCCCTGTGCATTCTACCACGTTCATGACACCAAACTGTCTGATGTCCCCAAAGAGAGCATACACTTTCCCATGGCCATGCTTTGTACTTGCCGTTCTCTCTGCCGAGTTCACTCTTCCTGGTGAACTCCTATTCATCCCTGAAAACCACTTCCCCAGGGTCGCCATCCCAGGCTACTGCAGACAGAATCAGTTTCTCTCTTCTCCAAACCCTGGGGAGGTTGCTTGTTTGTCTGCCCAACCAGCTGTGAGAGTCTTGGGGGCAGAGGGCCTGTCTCATCTCTGCCTCCTCAGCCCCCACCAAACAGTAGGTACTCAGTAACTGTTGGTTAGAAAGAGAGATGAATGGACAATCAAGTTAATCAAAAAATGACTAACACTCACACTCCAGGAGCATAGATAGTCGAAGATAGGTTTTGAAGCCAGACAAATGGAGGCCAAATTCCAGTTCTGCCTCTTGCCGGCTGGATGGCCATGAGGCTTCAGCCCCCAGAACTTCAGTTTCCTCCTCTGTAGAGTATTGACGATTATCTTTAGTATGTGGCCTGAAGAGCAAGTTTGGTAACGCACTGATAACTGATAGGACACAGTGAAGCACTTAAGCATGTGCTACATGAAACCAGCTGGCCTAGGTTCAAATCTTGCCTCTGCCACTTACCAGCTGCGTGATTTTGGACAGATTACGAAAAACTGTACCTCAGGTTACATTCCCGCCTCAAAATGGAGAATAATAGTGCTGACTTCATAGGTGATTCTCAGAGTCAAATGAGAAAAGGCATGTAACTTGCTCACAACACAGTAGCAAGTAGTAAGCACCAGATACACATGTGTTTCATGAAGTTTGGATAAAGTGCCTAATACATGGTGTGTGCTTGCACGGGGTGAGCATCCTGCTCTCCCACTTCCTCTGCCTCTATCCTTTGGCCCAGGAGGGTGCTGTAGGGACACATTCAGGGGCCGAAGGCATACTGATTAGCTGTAATGGCCGTGGCCCCTCTCTGTGGAAATTGCAGTGGGTCAAACACTGCAGGAGCCAATGTTCTCCCACACAGATGTCAAATTCATGGCCCATTTCGATAATAATGACATTCTTTTCAGAATCTTCCATGGAGGAGGGCAATATAAAGCGAGTCACGCCGTGAGGGGACTTCAGCTGAATGGGTTTCAGCCTCTGAGCTCTGCTCCAGAAGGGCCTTTTCAACATGCTCCTTTTAAGTCCAGAATCAAAGCATTCCCTTCCACTCGAAAAGGTCGGTATTGCGTGAGCAAGATTATTTTAGTTGCTTTTTTTTTTTTTTTTTGAGCTCTAAGTACCCACAACTTGCCCAGATTACATACTTTAATGCCTTTTTCCCAGAAGACGAGAATGTCATTCCAGGTGGAAGGAGGAGACTGAGGATCAGAGAGATCGCCAAAGAAGCCCCAGGTCACCCAGTATGGAAGCCATCAGATGTTGAGCCCACTTGTGTCTAGCTCCAAGGCAGTGCTCTTAATACTGCTTCTCAGCACTGGCTGCATATTGGAATCAACTGAAGAGCTTTGAAAATGTTGATTCCAGTGTGGGTCTGGGCACTGGATTTTATACAGCTCCCCAAGAGATCTACCCAGCAGCCAGGATGGCAGGACAGGCCCAGGGGAGACACATCCCACAGGAGAGATGTAATCGGTGTGGTTTTAATCCTTACCCCCCACGAGGATGGAGTGACCATCTATGCCTTGCTCAGCCAGCAACTCCCAGCCCCCACAGGGACAACTTAATCATTAAAGACAAGACCCCAGCCAATGCAGGCTTAGAACCTCCAGAAAGCTGCAACTCCACAAGGAGTCAGCAAGGAGGCAGCAGCTCTTAAGGCAGAATCCCTCTTAGGAGCACCCCCTGGCCCTGGACCATGGCCTGCCTGCCCCACATCTGGTCTGGGCTCCCACCTCCTCTCACAGCTCAGCACAGGCCCAGCTTTCCCACATTTTAGTCCATTATTATTATTTCTTCAAACAAAATCTTGGGGATTTTGTTTGTCCCAACTTTGACTCAGACCCAATTATTTTGACGTTCCAATGAAACGTCTCTGAGCCCTCATCCTTCCTCCAACATCTCCTGTCCCTTCTCAGAGGTTGGTTTCTAATCCTGGTTCTGCCATTTCTGAACTGAATGGTTTTGGGCTAGTCACTTAACTTCTCTGAATCTCAGTTTCCTCACCTGTAAAATTAGTACCTACCTCATACTCATACAAAGGCCACTGAGATTCATTGAGAGTGGAATGCAGGAGGCACCCAATAGTGGCCATTGTTATTATTACCTTGATTGTAATAAAAGAGGGATAGAGAGTAGCCCCGAGTCCCACCGCCTGCCCTGCGGGCCTCTGAAATTCACACCCCATGTGACCCACAGCTTTGACCCCAAATCATTGTCCTATTATCAGAGACTGATCCCAGGTGGCCATCCTATGGGTCTGGCACACCTACCGGTGCACTCCCCAGTTTCCCTCCACCCAGGTCAACATCCACATTGACTTTAACAAGTAATAAAACAAATCTGAGCCCATTGGTACACCCTGCCTCACTCTTGCCCTGCCGCCAGCCTCAGCCCCTTAAGTAGAGTCTCCACTCAGCTGAAGCCATGTAGGTCATTTTAAAACACTGTGATCGTCTAATTGCAAACCTCCATGGCTCCCTAATCCTTCCATCTTAGGCAGCCTCCAGCAGCCTTTTAAACCTGACCTCTCTATCACCCTGGGTCTCCATGATATTTTACACCGACTCTGTACCTCTTGGGAGTTTCCCAGATGTGCCAACCTCTCTCTTGCCTCTGAGCCTTTGCACATGCTATTCCTGCAGGAATATCCTATCTCTATATCCTCTGCGGACCAGATCCTGTCAGTCTTCAGCTCAAGTGTCTGAGGCCTTGGATTTTTTCTACGTGAGTCTCCACAGATCAACTGGGCTTCCACAGATCATGGCATGGTGACAACCCCAGGTAGCAAGGTAAGGGAAGGGGAGATGTCTGCTCCAGTCCAGAAGTCTGCTTTGAGATTAAGAAGGCAGAAAGGAGCTGAGGCCTCAAGACGGAGCTCCTGGGTCTCTGGGATGAGAAGGGACCATGTTGAATTGTGGCTCTAGAAGCCCCTCTGTCCATACCCAGTATCGGGAGACTTCAGACAGCTGTGGTTCTGAATTCTGACTCTGTCACTTTTTAGCTGTGTGATCACCTCTCTGAGCCTCAGTTTTCTCAATTTTAAATGAGCATAAAAGGACCACCATGACCAGCCCAGGCAAAAAGATGAGGGAGGAGGAGATGTCTGCTCCAGCCCAGAAGTCTGCTTTGAGATTAGGAAGGCAGGAAGGAGCTGAGGCCTCAAGCAGGAGCTCCTGGGTCTCTGGGATGAGAAGAGACCATGATGAATGATGGCTCTGGAGCCCTCTCTCCCCACTCCGGTGAACCTGTGTGCAGTACAGAGGGTGACTTCGATGGAGTAATGGGAAGATCAGATGTGTCTCATACACCTTGGGTCTCCAACCAGATGTACTGGCCTTCTCATATCTGCCAGTGAGCCTCTTGGAGGCCCAACTCACAGCAAGGTTCATTTGGCAGTGGGGGCTAAACTACAAGCAGGCTGCTAACAAACACTATGACCCGGGGAAAATGCCTTCTCCATAGACTCTTTACCACACTCTTAGGTTTGCAGAGTATCAACACGTTCACTGCCTTTTGCTTCCCACCGGGGGCTATGTGTCCCCCCTGGGCCAGAGCTGAGCAGAACTTCTTGGAAGATGCTTTCAAAAGCATCTGCTTGGAATGGCCTCTCTTCCCTCAAAGAGCTGGGGGCAACACAGCCTTTTTTGATTTAAATCACCATATATATATATATATATATATATATATATATATATATACATATGCATACATGGGAGCTATGGAATAACACACTTAATTCACGTGAATTGTAAGCTAAAAGTGGAGACTTCCCAGAAATTTCTCACTTGCGGCAAATGCACAGGCTTCTCCAGCGCCTTGGGGCTCTGTAGGGAATGTTCAGTCATTTGCGGGTACTTGGGTACAGAATTCTGAGAAGCACTCACTGACACATTGGGCTCCCTGAGGTACAAACTATGTCTCATTCCTCCCTGTATCCTCATGCTGAATTCAGGGCCACCCACGGACAACGATCCCGGGGATGCTTTGGTCCACCCTTCCATCGTCCCATCCGCGCATCCATCCTTGTCAGGGAACAAGCCAAAATGGCAGCCTTAAACTGGTGGAAGGAGCTCAGTTTCAGGAGACTTCAGACAGCTGTGGTTCTGAATTCTGACTCTGTCATTTTTTAGCTGTGTGATCACCTCTCTGAGCCTCAGTTTTCTCAATTTTAAATGAGTATAAAAGGACCAGCACGACTAGCCCATGTTTCAAAAGCATCTGCTTGGAATGGCCTGTCTTCCCTAAAAGATCTGGGGGAAATACAGCTTTTTAAATTTTATTTTATTAAAACCAATATATTTTTATATATATTATATAGTATGCAATAATACACTCAATTCACCTGAAATGTAAGCTAAAAGTGCAGACTTAGGAGAAATTTCTCACTTGCGGCAAATGCACAGGCTTCCCCAGAGCCTCCTCTCCTCCTCCTCCTCCTCCTCCTCCTCCTCCTCCTCCTCCTCCTTCTCCTCTTTGTTGTCGTCTTCCTCCTCCCTGGGTTCTGCTTCCTCTTTTTTCTTTCCCCAAATAATATATATTTTCAGACTGTGAGAAATCCTACAGACTCCATGGTTTAGCTACTGACATTCTGTTTTGGCTGTTACACCTGTGGGGACTCCCACTTACCCTCAGGACAGCAGTTATACGACATGGTCTCCCTGGGCTTCCAGCGTTGACACCTGCTCTGTCTTCTTGGCCAGGAAAGGCGAAGCTGTGTAACCTGGAGCCTGTCCCCTCACCTCTCTGAGCCACTCCTAACAGCAACCTCTGGGCTACTAGTACCATGGGGCAGTTAGGGAATAATGACATGAAAGCATTTCTCGGAGGAACTGTAACGGGCTATAGAGGACATTTGTCATTAATAAAAGTGGCACCCTCTCTCAAGTTAGAGTAGGGATGTGGAAAGAGAAAGGAATTTAGACCCTCTAGCTGCCATCTTGCATCCC